>VMRN01000082.1:1492377-1531348 GCA_010277015.1 Poeciliopsis turrubarensis | reverse complement strand
TGGTGGGGTTAGGGTAGTGATGGGGTTAGGGTTAGGGTAGTGGTGGGTTAGGTTTAGGGTAGTGGTGCAGATTTAGGTTGCGAGTCCCCGCACTCACAGAAAATCTCCAAAACAAAAAACCGTAAGTGCTTGTTGAAGAGCCCAGACGTGTGATAAAAACACTCGATGGACATTATATTCAGACTTTATGAGGGTTTTACTAGTCAATGTCTGGCTGGCAGACTGGCGCTGTGTAAAATCCATTTGAAGGAATGAGCTGTTTGACCTGGTACCTTGGTGGTCTCTGCCAGATGAGCCAAAACGCCAAACGTTTCCAGGAACAGCTTTGGCCGCTGTCTGAATGTTTAATGTGAGGACGAGGTTACGAAACGAGGAAGTGGCTCCAGTGAACAAATAGCAAAGCAACTGTGTTTATCAAGGCAGGACTTTGCTTTACATAGAAACACGGCGGACCTCTGGCTATTACTATGACAATATAATAATGTTATGATGATAAATGTATCAAATAAAGTGAAGCTACTGAAGTTTTGCAAGTGTCATTCATCAATTTCTCTCCAATATGTTCATTTTAATATCATCACCGGTACCAGTGGTAATATTCTTCATCAATTCCTTGTGTTACATTGAGACAAAATATTTTGCTTTTTATGAAGAATGTGTATGAATTTGTGTTTCATCTCATTTAAAATATTTATTTCCACCTAAGCGACATGAACGAACTTAATTGTCCTTGGTGGGTTTAATGGTGCGTATTAGTCCAGGGTCCAGTTCTTCTATAAAAGCTTTCATTGTCACAGTCTCACATTTTCCAAATGTAAGCTCTGGTATACATTAATATGATATAATTCATAGTGAGGTGGGCAAATATGTTATTCCAAAAGTCATTTTTATCCTTGCACGCCTCCTATGAAATTCAGTCTCTTTCTCGTCGTGCAGGCTCCTTTATGCCGTAGCTCCTGTGATGATGTCTTTGTGGTTTCTAAGACTTGTTTTAGCTTCTTGTGGTTCTGCTTTCGGCAAGTCGAGGGTCAACTTGCTTGCACAGCCAGTCGTAGGAATTTTGCCAGCTGCTTAAAACGTCGTCCCCTGCAGGCCGTTTTCCACAGCGGAATGACTGATTTCAAAGTCGGCTGAAAAAGTCCCTTGGATTTCGGCCTGGTGTTCACTGTCATTTCAACAGCTGGTGAACATGAATAAGAAGCTAAAACTTTTGCTGCGATGCTGAGTAATGATGTTCCAATTTTACGTAACCAAAAGTAGAAATTGGAAATTTATTTATTTATATATTTTTTTAAATGTTTGACCGGATGTGAATTTATTATTCAATTTTTGACTTTTGTCGTCCATTTTGTAATTGTTTGGTAAGACAAAAAGACACCTCATTTAGTGGCCACATTAATGACAGTTATGATCACAATAGTGTACAAAGACTGGCATGTAGATGCCATTGGCAGTGGCATCAAAGAAAGCTGTAGGGAAAGCAAAGAGTTTGGACTGTTAATAAAAGGTAAAAAAAAAAAAAAAGTGTCCTGGTACCCAATTTCAAGAAGAAGGATGGTGTGCAACAATTCAATAAAAATACGGGGACAAAGACGATGAGTTACACCAGAAAGAAAACAGGTAAAAAGTTCCTGAATCGAGGTAAAGACGGTGTATGGTAGCTCAGAAAGGGTTTGCAGTAAGTCTAAGTGGATGTGTAGAAATCGGACGAATGGAAGCCAAGAGAGGAACTGAAGCGGATAAAGTATTCTGCGAGGAAGTTGTGAGCGGCACAGGAAGATGAGACAGAGGAGGGAGACGGCAGTGAGGTGTGATGTATGTGGGCCGCTGTGACCACATTCTTGCTTCACATGTCACAGGTTGACAGGGGAGGTCAGCTAGGTGCTGCCATGGTGCTATGTTTCGCAGACGACGTTGTGTTTTGTGGGAATAAAGGTGAACTCTATGAACCCTAACCCTCACCTTACCCTAGTTAAAAAAAAGACAAGAAATTAAATACAAACTCACATGGTACCTAAATCTTTTCTGACTACATGTCTGCATGTAGTCAGTCTTCTTTTTTGGTACAGAAACTCTTGAGTTTGTCTAAATCTTGCGATTGGGCAACAGACGTCTGGTCTCAGAGGTATGCGCTCCAGCAGGACGTGTGGTTTGTGCCTCCAGAAAGAAAAATGAAAATGATCACTTAAAGCTGTCATTAGAGTCTAAATTTCAACACAAGCCGCAATGTTTTTTCTAAAGTTAACATGTCGCTTTTATTGCCTGACTTTAAACCGAGCGGTTTGCAGAAAAAAAAAAAAAAGCGGAGCGTCAACGCAACGACGTTCCCAAGACGAGCCTGAAAACGAGTTCCTTTCAAGCGTCAAAGCAGCCGGTGCAGGTCTGAACCCTTTCACTCTGACGGGCCTGTTGCGCAACTTATTAATTCTGTCTTTGTGTTTACTCGTGATTTTGCTTGACAGATTCTTTTTGGAATTCTGCTTTCATAACACGAGCAGCCCGTTTCTGTTGCATAAGACCGGAGTACCTGTTCTTCATAACGTCACCTTCTTGGCACCGACTCCTGCTCATGATAAAACGCTGCCAGAGTTTATTCAAGGTGCTCCCAAATTGGTTGGAAGGGGGATTAGTGAGAGGAGAAAGCGTGGCTAAGTCACCTTTGGGCAGTTTTGAACAAGTCGCACACTAACTCGTGTTAATTGCAAGGACTTAAGCAGATGGAGACCATGATAAATAATTATTACAGGAATATAGCAGGTAGAAACAAGATGTCTGTGCAATGAAGTGACTTCCTCTGGAATAGGGTTAGGGTTCGGGTTGACGAATAGAATCCTTCGTCAGGAGTCGTCGTTGAGAGAGATGAAGGTTCGGAGGTCGTCGCAGAAGAATTTAGAGCGTTTATCCTTTTTATGGAGTCTGGGAAAATGTAAAAGACGGATAAAGACCTGCGGTCGACTTGACGAACGCTTGAACGCAGCAGTGACTGATGATATAACTTGCGTCACCATTACATCTCGGGTTAAATCAAAGGTTAACACGACCACAGGTACGATGACAGAAAACATGGTTTTTTTTCACATGTCTGGAAGATTTAAAAAAATATATTATAATAATGATGAAATAGATGAACAGTTTTGGATGGCAGTTTCCACAAAATATGTCTACGTGAGACAGATTAGTGCAGGACCGCTGACAATATTCACACATGAAACAGGAAGTCTTTGAGCGCAGATGGTGGCTAATTAAGCGTGATTTCATGATTAATATGCACTCGCTCTCTACGCTCATAACTCTCAAAGCATACGGAAACACAAGCGCGAATTGTTTTCTCTCTCATCACGAAGAGGAAGTTCTGGCAAAGAATCTGTAAACAGGATCTGTTGAAACCCCCGCCGGTGCTTTTCTCGCTTCATAATTATTTAGGTTTCGACTCTGTTGGCGCAGAGTCGCTGACCAGATGACGAGATTCCATGAAACGCAACAGAAATCTGGTTCCATCGACTCACAGAGCGATCAGCTCAACTCAGCCTGATCGGAATTAACAACTGATCTGATTCTTTCGCATTAGAGAAAACAATGTTCCGGACGAAAGTATCTGTAATGACTTTATGTTATGTTAATGTTGGTAATTTAATACTGTGAGTGTAATGTAGATATCGCCTTTATCCAGGTCTTCAAAGGGAAAGTCTATGAGAGGAATCAGGGTATGTTGATCCTGACAAAGTGAAACAAGAGGCCTTCGAATTGTTCCAGGAACACAAATCAGCGGAGTTGGCCGGCGGTTTCCACTTCAATCAGATGTCCTCCAAGTTTCCCTTAAAAGTAATAATAACAATCGCAAAAATCAGAACCGCGACGCAGCCGAAATATGCCGCTGAGCTCCGAGGTCATTTATTCGCGATCCTGCCACGGCGGCGCGGGGCCGAGCCGAAGCGGGCTCCGCGGCCCCTCGGCGAACCGTTTTACGAGCGACGTGATGCATTTCTGATCTGTAAAATCTCTGATCAGAGATTTTACAGATATGTGATACTGAAACATGTCCGCATCACACATCTGTGACCCCCCTTCAACCACAGATTTGTTGGAGGGTTGCGGTTTTTAATCGGCGCTCGCTCGTGCAAAACAACCAAAGGTACCTCTGCGTGAAGGCAAACATCTACTTGTTTTGTTGCGTCGACGGGTGTCTAACATGTCAGGGATGACTCCGGTGACTCCCAGGACAAACTGTACGCCGTCCTCAGACTTACAAGCGCGCACGCGTACGCGCGCTCTCCGAGGAGTTCTGCGTTTTGCCTGTAGCCCAGATCTCTGAGTAATCCAAAGCGGAGCCTGTCTTGGACAGGAGGGAATTACCTCAGCCCTGAATCATGTGGCGCCTCGCCGAGAGTGTGCACAATGCAATCAGCCAACCATCTTTCTTCCTCATAAACTGTCAGAGGGCCTCACACACACACGCACACGCACACGCACGCGCACGCATAGGCTGGACGCTCGGCGTCTCCAACGCGCCGCCGAGTCAAAACTGCTGCTGCAATCCTGTTTTGTTCCCAACTAAAAGTTGGAGAAGATGCAAAAGAGCAAAGATAGCAAACTGCAGATGTGACTTTGTTCTGCTTTTTATTGGCGTGCCGGTCTTGTTCTGTACCGCCCGACAGACGACGGTGATGATGATGATGATGATGATGATGTAATGGTTTCAGGGAGATTATTTCATGCGGTGAATGAGTCTCAGCCTGCCTTTGTTTCACTCTATCTGCTGGATGTGTTTACCTCAGCTCGGTGTGAACTCTTGAGTCGGTAATGAACGGCTTGGCAGAGCGGCTCGTCGTTTCTTTTCCCTGCGAGAGCAGAGCTCTCGGTGTTTATCCGCTTGCCTCGGCCCCATTTGTCTCGGCGAGTTGTTCCCGTACTCTCCAAACAGAAATGAGTTTTTATTTATAGCCCATAAAACATCCACGCAGATGTTTAGTGACCACACTTTGAATCCAACCCACAATCTGAGATCTTGAGCGCTTTTTTTTTTTTTTCTTTCTCTGAACAAACTAAAAACTTTTTCTAGTTGCGCCACAGTCTCAGAGTGATACTTTCCCGTAAATTATTGGAATGAATTTTGACATTTTGAGACCGTTTTCGACGAATGTAATAAGAATGGCATAATAACAATTTAATGTTGTGTTCACCAACAGGTGGAGGAAGATGCGTTCCCGCAGCAACAGCCTAGAAGACGCGGCAAAGGTCACACGGGCTCAGCAGCAGAACATGGACGCGCGCAAGCGATCCGCAGAGCGAGACGAGCCGCCGGGCAGGGCGGAGCGCCGCGGCAGGCGCCGGGAGCCGCCGGACCACACCGGGACCATCGAACGGAACAACAAGACGGCTAAAAACTGCGCCGCCGGTGGAAGACCCAACGGCGGCGGCGCGGCGAGGGCCGGCCGACGGGAGAAGGGCAGGGACCTCTCCAGGGACGACCTGGTGTTTCTCCTCAGTCTGCTGGAAGGAGAGCTGCAGGTAATTTCAAAATGCACAGGCATGGCATGACACAAAATGCCAATCGATGCTGCCAAACAACTGCAACTTTATATAGGCGTCGTGCTGATATCAGGGATCACTTCTCTTGCTGCTGGATAGTTTGTGTAGTGTAGTTTGCTCTGACCGCAATCACTCTCTGCTCCATCACAGGCCAGGGATGAGGTGATCACAGTTCTCAAGGCAGAGAAAATCGACCTGGCGCTGCTGGAAGCCAAGTACGGGTTTGTCACGCCGCAGAAAGTCCTGCAGGCCCTGCAGAGAGACGCCATCCAGGGAAAGTCGGACGTCTTCCAGGAAGACATCTACGAGAAACCCATGGCAGAGGTAACAGTCCAAAATCTCGAGCGACGTGGCTCCAACGGCTGCCAAATGAGCGCCGTGCGACCCAGATGTTCTTTGTCGACCCAACGCAGCTCGACAAGTTGGTGGAGAAGCAGCGGGAGACCCACCGGCGGATGCTGGAGCAGCTGCTGATGGTGGAGCAGGCCCACAAGCAGGCTCTGTACAAGCTGGAGGACGAGAAGAGGAACCACGGCGAGTTCATGAGGAAGAGCGACGAGTTCACCAACCTGCTGGAGCAGGAGCGCGAGAGGTCAGCGGGGAAGTGGCTTGCCGCTTCAAAGGCGGGGTGCATGTGAAGAGCAGCGTATGCAAATCATCCCGACTCACGCCACAAGTTTAGTATTCAGCGGGAGCCGCTGTATCATTATGGCTATCTCGGCGGTTTCGGCTTTCAGTTTCAAAGTCTGACCCAGAGCAAGCTGCAGAACTACGCATGCACATGAATGCTAAAAAGGTGGATTTTGTGTGACACGTCCCCCTTTAACGCGTCGTCATTCACGCACTAAGAGTTGCTGAAATCCCTCCGACTCTAGAGCCATCGCCCTCCAATGAGCTGGTGGATTCTCCCCTCGAATCAGTGCATTCTTTTTGGAAAACGGAGGGAAAATCCCTCTTTAAAAGTCATTACCGCTCATTCCCATGACCAGGAGCAGGCCCTTCACCGTTTATTGAAAAAACCTGAAGCAGACCGAGAGTTGTTCCTGGAGCCGAGCCAGTCTGTCAGGGTGGAAGACGTTTCGACAGATAATTTAGGTTTGAAGCTTAAACACACAACTCGGTTTTACATTCGCAGCTCGGTTTTATAGTGGCACTGTGAATATTTCAGAAGCAGAGCGAATTACCAGACTCGCTGGAAAGCTAAACCCGGCATGTCAGCGCCGGCGGGGGCTCAGGCAGCAGCGGCTCGGGGGGCCGACGGACGCTCGAGGATGAAATCGTTGCCCCTGTGGTTTTACATTACGCTCTGACACGACTCTCCAAACCAACAGGGATAATACCGCTGCGGAGTCGATCGCGCTGCTTCGTAATCCGGCTTCCTGCACTTCCCAGGAGACCACAGTGATCTTCGTTGCCCTGGAGATGAACATTCTGGTTGGTTTAAAAGGTCACCGTCGGTTTTTATTGACATTTCTCATCCAGTCTGGTCCCCAGTTTGTGGTTTTGGGCAAAAACACAGGCAAGCTCGTTTGCTTGCTTCTGGGGACGGTTTCTTTATGTCTTATTGTCGCAAGAATGGAGATGTGGAAGACTTCTGCTTTGGTGCTGTGGTGTTTCCATTGTTTGTATTCATGCATATTAAGGTATGTTTTGTGTTGGAACTATTAGAATCAGCGGTTCTGAACTTTTTTTATAGGCGGTCTGTAGAACGGACGTAACAAAGACGTTTCTCTCCATAAAACGGAACAAAATCTACACCAATATCAGCAATAAGTTCGATTGTATGCTGATGATATTTCCTTTGTGGGTCTACTTTCAGATGCCTTCATTTCTGTTCAATGTGATCATTTTCCAACAACATATAATACATATAATATACGTAAAATCTGAATACTGCACGTGTGACCTTGACTAACCTGAAGCAACCTGAGGAGATTTTCTTTCAAGTTTATTCGGGACAACAGACGGAATATAACTCGGCCATTTCTGACGAAGATGCCGAGGTGAACCAGGGAGGATCCCTGAGGTCCACCGCCTACAAAACGCTCTGCTTCTGTTTACGTCCGTTTTCAAAGCAAGCAGAGCAACAAAGCGTCCTGCTGAGAGCGGGATTTAATGCTTACTTTGTTAACCTGCTGGAAGGAATCACTTCTGTTCACTTTGCTTTGGATCATTTACATATTATGACTTTTTTTTTTTTTTTTTTTTTCCTTTCTCCAACTGACCGACCTCCTCAGAGCAATCGCTAAAAAGCCTGTAAATTTTCAGCAGCAGAACGAGGGAGGGTCGGGGGGTTGAGGGGGGGGGGGCGGGTGTTTCTCCTCCGATTAACTACGGATGGAGCGGGAGTCGGCGGGCAATGGGCTCACCGCCAGCCGGGTTCCGCAGGAGCAGCAGGGGTGTGAGAGCCGAGCGGCATCCTAACCATCAGCAGATGTTGGCTCGAACATGACTTCAGCTCACAGATATATACACGCAGGCCTTCGGCTCGCCTTTGTTCTTTCCGGCAGAGGGCAGGGAGCGCATTTTTTTACAACCATGTGCTCCCTCTGGGGAAAAACCCAAAAAAAAACAACCAAAAAACCAAAACCCCTGCTATCTTTGCACGACGCTTCCAGATGACCGAGACCGGAAGCAAACATGACAACCACAAACTCCTGTCATGTTCAATATGTCCGTGAAACGCATGTGGCGTCCTTGTGCTTTAACTCGGGTCACGTCTGATGTTGTAACCGAAGATCAGATCTGCAGCTTCGAGGATTTTATGGCAAAATTTAGCAAAGGTTTCATTTAGGATGTTTCACCACCTGACAGTCCAGTCGATTCGGTTTGACTGGAGGCCAAAATGGCAACATTTGTTCTATTTTATTTTATAAAAACCCAAGCAAGCCTTTGAAAAACCTGTTTACACGCTCGCCTGCGGGGGGCGCTGCATCAAGAGCCGATGACGGAATTTACCCCAAACCTCTGAAGAAGACATCGATCGCAACTTCCTTCTTCACCGAGAGTGGTGTCGGATTTTAGCGGTTGGAGGGTTTGACCAAAAAAAACCAAAAAAAAAAGAAAAACACAAAAACCCTCGAGGTTTTGGTTGTGTTTACCCACAATGCCCTGCTTTTTCATTCTCCTCCTCCAATCGCCACAATCTAACGCCACCATTTTACCTGTGGGGGGTGTAGCGCCACCCGCAGGCGAGGAGGGCGGTTTGCGGGTTTGTCAAACGACTTGGATCGTTTGAGCTGCAGCAGCAGCTGGAAGTGGAACAAATGTTGCCGTTTTTGTCCCCAATCAAGTTGCGTCTGCCAGGACTATCTGGCGTGGAAACAAAACCTGCAGGTTTTCCAAAGCCGTCCATTCATCTACCAGAGTATGATTAAAAATACCACATTTCCAGCACTATAAATACTTTTTCAAGGCACATTAAGTTGGCAAATAATTTAAGACACGGGGAAAAAAAAAAACCTGCCTTTCTTTAAACGCCTTGATCTTCTTGACCTTTACACACCGAGACAGTTGGAACGGGAAAGACTTTGCCGGCGGAATAGTCAAAACCGAAACGTTACGAAGTTTCACACGGTGCAGCTGGCTTTTACGAGGCACGAATGAAGATAACAAGTGCGCTGACGTCATTTATTACCGCATTAATTGATTATTAACATGACTGAGGGCTCCTTCAACGCACACAGAACCACAGTAGCTGCATGCATGGGAAACACAACCCTCTGCTCCGTCTGAACCCTGCGGAGCGGATTTGAGAGAATTTCTTAACTATGCTCTCATCTTCCGCGTTGTCACAGTGACACTTATTATCAAGGCCTACCTTCCAATTTGGAGCCCTTTTTTTTTTTTTTTTTTTTTACGAGCTGGGTTTTTCTTCTACACCCATGATTGGTGTTCGTGCCTGTGCAGGTTTGTCTCAGAGGCAGGTGGTGCAGAAAGATGAGGAAAAAAAAAAAGAAAAAAAAAAGAGAGACGTCCTCGGAGGTTTGCGCCGAACAGAATTGTCTGATTGGGTCTCCGCCCTGAAAGCGGCCTGCGGCTCGACCTCGAAAAAGACGGACGCGAGCGAAAGACGCCTGGTCCAGATTGCGTCAAACGGACACTTCCTTTTTTTCAGTGGTCGCACAGATATGGCACATTCGACACACAAACACCCTTGTCTGCATGAATTCCTCACTCCTTACTGTTACATCTGTTCCTATTTGCAAGGGAATATATTTTTTGCTAGATTTACTCTCTAAATCCAGAATTATTATTATTATTATTATTTTTTTTTTTACTATTTTCTTCTACTTTGGCCTCACTAAGCAAAAACGACAAAAACAAGACAATCCTTAAAATATATATATTTTTTAAAATAGAATCATTTGTATTTTTTTTTTTTAGCTTTCTTAGCTCAAATTGACATAACGTTTTTGAAATAATAATTATTTTTGTTATGTTTGTCTTCCTGAGTAAGTAAATTGGATGTTGGAGCATTTGTCTATTTTATATTTGACTAATTAAATTCTTGTTTTTTTTTTTTGTTTTTTTTTTTTAGAGCAAAAATGACAGAAGGGGAAAGTATAAGACTGTTTTACAGTTTCGGTAAAAAATGCACACACACAAAAAAAAAAAAAAAAGTGATTTTATCATGTAAAATCTGATATGATATGATTTCCAGTTGTATCGATTCGATCATTTTTTTTAATTTTTTTTTTTTTCCCACGAAAGGAAAACTGACAGTCGTGACTACAACTCGGCGGAAAATAGTTCGTCGGTGAATTTCTAAGCAGACCCCGTAAAAACAGCGGCACCGGTGCAGGCATGCTCGCTGACGACGTGTGGATGGAAGCGGGGAGAAAAGCCGCGAGGCACGAAGGGGAGAACAGAAACCAGAAATCCCAGGAATAGAAACAGAAACAGCAAACGAAAGGATGAAGGAATGCCAGTAAACATCAGGCAAGCTGAGAAAGAAAAAAAAATAATAATAAATTTAAAAAAATCCTCCAAAAACTGGTGAAAATGAGTCATTTCAGATTGACCAAAGCGTTGGCGGCAAACGGCGGCATGAATGTAGGTGATTTGAATCTTTTTTTTTTTTGCTCCACACGGACGTGCCGTTGCGTGAGACCCGCTGACCCGATCCGGGGCCCGTCGGCCCCCAGAACCTCTGCCGCCTCGGCCTCGTTCGTCTGAACATCAGACAAACTGTCCTCCTTTTTTTTGCCGTTTATCGAGCGCAAATTGTAAAAAAAAAAAAAAAAAAAAAACAAACACAATTTTAGTGCTTTTTTTTAAAAATTACTATTATCTTATGTTTTCTGAAAGAGATAATAAACATGTCCGGCAACAGACCAAGTGCGCGTGAAACCAGCTGAAAAAGGCAATAAATAAATAAAAAACACTAAAAACCCCCCCCCCCGTGTTCAGTTAAACACCGTCAAGGCGTTATTTAGCAGCATGTGCAAAGCAGAGAGCTAATTAGAGCCAGGGATTCGTCATCGCATGCCGTAATGTGATTACGTCTCTCCGACAGAATGCGGCGATAAGACCTCAGCGACCGCAAAAGCTTCTACTTCTGCTCGTACTTTCCCCAACCATTTTCAGAGCCGCTGAAGGGAAGGAAGCGGGAGCAACAAAACCAGAACGCCGGGGAGAATCGAAGGGCTTCGGGTTTGAATGTGTGAACGTGGACGTTTTTCCAGCGAGGTTTGGCTTTGCGCGTCCTCGTTTTGTCTCGTGTTACATCGACATGACCTTTAAGGTTTAAGCTCGGAACCTCCACAATCTGTTCTGAAGGACGGGATTCGGTGGGAATTTGGGGATTTTCACTTGGATTTCGGTCTGGACTTCAATTCGTGAACATGCCAAGGATGAAGGCGTCCCTTCGTCCAAGTCTCAAGAGCTTCTGCGGCATCTCAAAAGTTTTGCTTTTAGAAAATTTAGACTAAAATGCAACACGGATGTTTGTGGTCGTACCTCCAAAAAACCCCGAATTATGTAACTCAGATTACATCGTTTACACATGGAACGATACACAGTAATAAACCTTCATAGACGCAAATAAGGTGATGAACACAACTGACATGTTTCGCACATTCACACCTATTCCCTCCTATTTAATCAACTTCCCCCAAAAACCCAGAGAAGTACAAAGGTTGTCTGCCTCATAAAAACATTCAATTTCTCCATCAGCCGGACTTAAAATTGCCTTTGTTTTCCTGAGCAGGTCCGTTTTTCTCTTTAAAAGGGTCAAACCTGACAGCTTATGTATGAGGCTGAACTAAGTGGACTGGGTTGTATTTCAACCGAACAGCAGCAGTTTTAAGAACAACTGAGTGGTCAAAACTAACCAGAGCTTGATGAATGATCATGGGGACAAGGAATCTGGGGGAGTGATGTATGAGCTAATCTTTTATTTGCGAAGGGAAGTAGTGCCAGGGGTGGAGGGGACAGGGGGGTTCGGGGGGTTAAGCAAGCGAGGGAAAAAGGGAAAAAAAAATGCATCTAATGCAGAGTTAACAGGACGTATCTCTGCTTGCTGTGAACCGTGAAAGGCCTCTGCCAGAGCCGGAGACAAATGATAGGGACGGTCAAGCTGCGAAAGAGAAAATCTACGGAAAGAGAACACACACACTGTGGAGGACTTCCATGGCGCTCTCACATTCGCTTTGGCGGACACCGGCTTGAATTATGGCTCGGCAAAACAGGGGCAAAGGAAAGCCGTCCTGTCAGGCTGGAAGGAAGCGACGGCATGAAACTCCTGTTTATGTGCTGATGGCTGGCAGCTGCTGCTCCTGAACAATGGGCCCGGTGCTCCCAGCCAAGTCAAGAGGCCAGAGAGTGCGTAAAACGTGGAGGGAGAAAAGAGCTGCCTCTGCTAACCCATGTGACGCAAGGCCTGTCACAATAATACATTTTGCTGAGCAGTTAATTGTCTCTCCAAAATCATTGCGATAAACGATAATGTCGTTTGAAGACCGTTTTAAGCTGATGTAAGTGTTTCGCACTTCGGGTGCGTTTGGTTTGCATTCAAAGTCTTATGTGGAGTCACGTCGAGAGCGTGTCAGATGCGTCAAAATGGCTCTCGCCATTGCCGGCCTATTTGTCGGACGCGTTGGACGTTCTTGATGTGTCAAATGCTCCAATCGCCTCAAATCGCGCCTCGTATCGAAACAAGATACAAGAGGATAAAAAGAGTTTCCTCCCAGGGTATCTGGGATCGCCCTTATTGTCAGGGTGACACATTTGGTCAGAGTAGAGCTGCTGTTCCTTTATCAGGTTGGGATTCCTCCTTGTGAGGGGTTCCAGGTACATCCCACTGGCAGGACACCCAGAGGGAGACCCAGGGCATGCTTTAGGGATTAAATTGTCGGCTGAAATGGGAACGCCCCGGGTTTCCCGCCCCCCGAGGAGCTGGCCCAGGTGGCTGGGAGAGACAAGCCTGGGCATCGCAGCTCAGGCTGCTGCCTCTGTGACCCGGGCCCAGATTAGCAGGAGATAATGGAAGGCTGTACTCGTGCAGAGGCAGAGTACAGCCTCTGAGCTTGCAAAGAACGATCTCGACGTGGGATTGTCCAAATCCAGTCAGCAAACATGTAAATAAGTCATTTTGTCCAAACGTCCAAGTCAAGTCCTAAGTTTCCAATGACTGGAGCAAATTACAAACATCGAGTCAATCTGGAATCCAGCATTGCTTTGGTCAGGAATTCAGGCCATTGAACCATTGAATAGATTCGATTCAATCCCTGAAATGTCTGAGCTCATTGAATTAGTCGAGTTGGTAGATATTACGGGTGCAGAAAGCCTTTTTGGAAACGTTTGTTGAGCTTACGAAGGGTCTGCTGAGGCTTAGACGGGCGAGCGTCACGTCGTGACGTGGAAATCCAAACTTTAAGGCTTTGGGGAGATTGATGGAAGAACAACAGAGACCTGTCAGGGGAGACCACCCTATCTCAGTCCATCCCAGGCTTTGACAAGAGAACCCAGAAACCAGGAAATAGGAGTCACAGGTGGGTTTTAAATTCTCCTCTCACAGAGCTGACGCAAGGTGCTGGAGATGATTGATGAGAACACTTTCCTGTAAGATAATGAGACTGGAGGAGAGCCGGCGCTGTGCTGGGATACAAAGATAAACGTTGTCTATGTACGTCAAACTTCTGCCCTCAATAGAAGAGATTGTTATCCGATGTGTCTCAAGAAAATCAATAAGGTTCTGTGAGTAATGTATTGAGAAATGTCTTTTATAAAGGCCATGCAACAGAACAGGATACAAAGGAAAAACTCAACAAGAGGAAAACCACAACCGGCTTCTCGAATCAGAGCCCGAGGAGTAAATACGGGCTCCACAGCCGGAACGCTTTCAGGTTCGATCAGGTTCCCGGTCAGAACTTCAATTTGTTTTAGCAGGATTTTATGTGACAGATCAAGAAAATAAGTAATGATGGAGGGGAAAATGTTGAATGATTTTCAGCTTTCCATTGTAGCCGCAGTCTGATCTGAACCCAGAGTCGTGACCCGCTGGTCCACCACATTCCCACATAGGACAGCCTGCTGTCATCAGTCTTTGAGTTTGGCCTCAGATTTCTAACTCTGAAATTACATCCAGACTTTGACTGGACCATTTTAACAACGTGCTTAATTCTAGCTGTTTGGTTGGGTCTATTCCTCGCGGACAGAAGATCTCAAGAGTTTTGAAGCTTCTACAAGGGTTTCTTCCAGGATTGGTCTTCCAATTTGACTTTCGGAGGCATTTTGGTCGAGAAAAAAGCCAAAATTGGAGTCGGGTTATAGTAGCGGGAAAAAAAAACACCGAAAAGGGATGAAAAACTATTAAAAATGTGCCTAAAATAACAGTTATTTCTAGTTGTTTTTGCAGGAGCTCAGCCAGACTCATCCTGCCCTGTCATTTGCTCTACCAGAAGACCACTCGGTACAAAGTTTGTCAGTGCACAACAAATTTTAAGTGGGTGAAAAACATAAAAGAATGCAAACAACAACCAATTACCAAAATAGAAGAAAACGCACACAAATAGTTTTGTTCCCGATTCCTGCCAAAGCCGACTCCACTAAAACATCGAACCTCCATCAGTCCTCACCGTCATCTCTGAAACGGAGCGGACAAAGCTCAACCCCACAACCCAGAGGTGCTCTTTGGATTCCCTCCAGATGCGATCCATCTGTTTTGCTCAGTCAATAAGGTGAGACCAGTCACGTCAGCGCAGACGGTGACATCACCCCGATCGTGGCTGCCATCCAGCATCCAGCCTCCAGCTCATATTAACCCTGCATGCCCGCAGAACACTTCATCAAACCTCAAAGTGTGCTGTGGTATGACGAGTCCGAAAGGGCAGAGGCCTAACAGCACCCCCCTTCCCTCTGCCTTCCTGAGAGGTTTCAGGTTTTATGGTCAGGAATGACATAAGGTCAAAGCTAAAGCTGCTTTTAAAGTTAGGAAATGTGGCTGGCTTAAACCAGGCTGCAAAATTTAAAAAAAAAAAAAAAAAACTGCTCTGCAGAAGACCACGAATCAAAGTCATGCAAGTTGAAAACTTCGGTTTAGTTGTTATGAACAGTGTCATCCCATTGAGTTCCACTGGAGGGGTGGATTTAGTTCTGGACTCTGTACCCAGAACCACCGAAGAAAACGGTACAAAAACCTCTGAACAAGACACTGAACACAACTTAACATAGAATAGCATCAGGTTTTAGTAGTTGTAGGATTTCTCTTTTGTCCAAGAGTCATTTCTAATGCTAGCACTAAACTCGTCCCTTTGTTTTGGTTGTATTTACCCAGAACACCCTGCGGTATAGTCTCCTACTTTTGTAGCGGTCTCCAGTAGGGACCGCTCCAAAAGAAGCGGTCCCTACTTAGCATTCACTGCCTCAGAGTTCATTTTCACTGATTGATGTTGATAACTTTTTTCCCCCAAAAAAAATTTATTTCATTTTATTTATTTGACAAATATGTAAATGTAACATGATAACAGAAACAGAAGTGATCTTTTGCATTATAAGTAGAAAGACTGAATGGTGGATCACACCTTTTGTTTCATTAAGTTAGTCTTATTAGGCTTTCCACAAGATGGGCACGCCCAGATATACCCTGACATTACAGACATTACCCCATTGGAGCACATCCACGGCCACAACGTGTGCACAAATAGTTGGTTGCTGCTGGAAAAGCTATAATTGGCTATAATTGTTATGTGCAATGATAGCATTTAGATTTTTGTTTTCAGGACTTGCAGATATAGACTCAAGTGGTTTTAGTCCGCTCCTAAATCAGACATTGCATCACAAAACGTAATACTGCGGCAGCCCAACCGTACGTCTTCTCACTGCGAGTCAGAGACAATCGGAGGCAAATTTCCAAGTCGGTTTTCCAGGATCCCTCAGCCTGTTTCTTGTCATCCAAAGAGCAGAATGATGTCAGTATCGCACAGACAGCCAACCCCCGGAGTCACACCCTACATGCTCAACGACTATCATCTGCATTCCTGCCAGACGCTGGAGGTGAGGGCCAAGAGGACGGACCGGGCAGGAGGCTGAGAGAGAAACAGCACATCCGGCACGGCATGTAGAGGAAGCTGCCGCGAAAGATTGCGGCTGGCTCACATGTCACCCTACTGAGAGGGTCACAGCAACGCCATAATGGACGCATCATTAAAGGGTGACATTGCCCCTTCTCTCAGACATTTCAGCTAACAGGAACTATGCACTCTGAAGATGTCTGTGGGAACATTTTGTGAAACCGTGTCACGCAACACATTCTAAGGTCTTCATTCATTTGAATTTTCCTCAGCAGATGAGTTGTGTCTTGTTTCTAATTGTCATAATCCCACAAATCTGAGGCGCCGATCCAGGGAAGAACCATGACTGGATCTTCTGAGCTGTTCATACTTTGGAAGCCGGACAAACCTCATGACAGCCTCCAGAAAAATGACTAATGAGGACATCTGGAGACGCTAGTGGGAGGTGTGTCGTCCAGTGAGCAAACAGAGGGGACGGTGAACAAGAACAGGCCGAACAGACTGGAAGCTTTTAGGAGGAGGTGGGTGGAGGAGATTCTTGAGGTTCCAACAGGACAACAATCCCAAGCACACATCAGAACCGGTTTCCTTTAACTTTAACCCTGTAGAGAAATTGTAGATTCTTGTTAAAAGCTGAGTTGGAATCAGGAAACCAAGCAGTTTATGATGCAAAAAGTGCATAAAAGTTATATTAGGATACTAAGCTTCCTTGAAACTTGTCGGTTTGCGCTCTCAGTCGAAATTTGAGCTTCCTTCAGCTGCGTCTCCATGACAACAGCAGTGTAATGAATGTGTTTCACAGAGGACTTTTGGATTCCCCTCCTCCCCCACTATTTATGAAAGGATGAACAGATTGTGACTCTCATTTCCTGTGTTTAGAGATGCTCCACGTCTGATGAGCTTCTTCGGCTCAGCAGGCGTTTGCGTTGGCCCAGCTGTCCCCCTGACAGGAGCAGGACTTTAAATGAGAGCTGCTCATGTTCTCCTACAAGAGTGCGCGAGCATTTACTTTACGCCGGCTGAGCTTTAAATAAAAGACTGCTGTGGTTCCAGAGTCATTTCTCCAATTCAGCCTCTCTCCTCAAACGGCCTGTGATAGCGGAACCCGAACATTAACGGATCAGGCAGATCAGGGCTGCGCTCAGTAAAGTGGCACCTTCCCTCGGCACATTAGTAACTGAGACCATCTCTGGTGCAGAGGCCGCTGTTCCCGGGCTGATTTACAGTAAGCTGTACAGCAGCACAGGTGGAAGGAGACGGTAAGAAGAATCCCGGGATTTTGGTCCGACTCAGATGAGACTAAATAGCGGCTCTTGTTCGTCTCCACAGGCCGTTTGAGATCAACGCTAATCCGTCTGGAAAGCTTCAAAGAGGCAGATCTGCCCGGCTCACCTGACAGCTGGGCGGACTAAAGATCACACAGCGAGCAGCCTCGCCTCGTTCAGTCCTGCCAGCTTAATGAGAGATCTGTTTGCTGTCGTGTGAAGTTTCCTCTACTCGGTTCTGCTGGTTGCGTCCAACCCGTCTACACAAACAACATCCGCCTTTAGATCAAAGATGGCCAACGGTTATCAGTTGAATCAACCGAGGGACAAACTTCCCTCTTCACGTCTCTCTGCCTACAGTAACCATCTTTTGTCAGTCTTTGGTCAAACTAGGAGAAACGTTGTCCAGCAGTCTATGCTGGGGATGAAAAGTTATCAAAGTTGTCAGTAGTGTGGCTGAAGAAAGCGCAGCTTTAAATCTTCTTCACTCCTGCAGACAGATATCTTCTCACCAGCCTTTTTTTCTATCAGCGTGTATTGTTTTTTTTGCATGCATTTTGAAGTATCAGGTTAGAAAAGTTTGATGGAAACGGCAACATTTGAGGACTTCAACATGTTGAAAGATCTCTCAATTTCGCATGACAGCTGGATTGAATCACATCTATTGCAACCGGGTAGTTCGATCTTTGGCATTTTGCTGTTCACATTAGCGGCTGAAAAGTTTTGAAGCCGGGAATAGTTTCTGTTTCTCAACGGCGTTCCGTTGAGAAACAGATAGACTTCCCGATAGACCGGAAGCTTCCGGTCTATCGGGAATTTTGACCCAAACTGTGCACCTATTTCTCATTTTTAGGTTGTTAGAATGGACGTCAAAAGTCAGGGAAATTATGAATACCACAACAATACTGTAGGTTACCGAGGAGGAATTTGCCTTCCTTGGATATGCCTCTACAGCAATTTAGACTCTGCAAGTTGCCATCACAACGGGTCTACAGCCAGAGAATGGCCATAAAATCCAATCTTTGCCATAAAAGGCCAACAGCCGTCCTCGTGCGATTTTCGAAGCTGGCAATCAAAATCACGAGCCTCTTTAATGGAAGAACACACGCTGAGGCCCGGGCTGAGATCAGACGAGGAGCAGTGTAGGAAATCTGGAAAGCAAAAAGAAAGGGGGGGCGGAAAAAAGAATTTGATGACAAGAGTTTAAACAAATTACAAATACAAGAACACGGAGACGAAGGCAGGGGCAGGTTGAAGGAAAGCGGAGCATGCCTCCCTCCTTCCTCCTCGTCATCTGACGAGGAGGAAGAAGGGAGGCAGACACGTGGAGCCGATTACAAGACGATGATGTCATGCACGCATGTCAGGTAACCAGGCCCTGGGCTGTGTATCACACCAGTGTGTGTGTCAGAGAGAGCACTGAACAAGACCAGACATCGTCCGGGACGAAGCCGGAAGAGAGATCCCAGTCAGGGAAGACGATGGTGGGACCAGCGTTCATCTGAGACAGACAGACGGACGAAAAATAACAGCATTCCATTCGTTTTACGCAGGAATGATTTGTCAGACTACTGGATTTAAATGTTCCACTCAATAGATTATGTTAATAAATCAAAGAGATTGAACAACAAGTCCAAACAGCAGCTTGTGTGACACTTTTTTTTTTTGTTTTTTTTTTTGTACATTCTTGGCTTTTTCTCTCACTCAGTGCATCTTTCCCCCAACTTTTATGGCAACATTTTTTCCCCCCCCTTTTTTTTTTCCCTTTACATTTCGTGTTTAGATGCTTCAACTCAAACGCACGCTAATAAAAAAAAAAAAAAAAAAAAAAAAAAAAACATTTTTTTGCATTTTGTCACTTTTGTAAAAAAAAAATGGCATATGTTTTTTTTTTTTTTTTTTTTCAAATTATTTATGTATTTTTGCCCAATACGTGTTTTGGAAGTTTTTTACATTTTTAAGGAAAATGTAAAATTTTCATGCTGATCATCATGCTGATGACTTTTTAGAAAAAAAAAAAAAAAAAAAAAAAAAAAAAGAAGATACAGGCCATTATTTTAGGAAAGTGGCGATATGAAAAATGTACTTTTCACTCCCATCTTTTCCGCCATAATCGTATTCAAATGAATCTGTTTGGGTTTTTTTTTGCTTTTTTTCTAGCACATTCTTCACGGCGTGAGTCCGATGGGATTGTTGTCCCGTGTGATTTCAGTGTTTAAGGAACAAAACACGGCTCAGGGCATCAGTCAGGGAAAATATCTCATTGCAAGCTGCAGCGTATTAATCCCTGTGGTACTTTGGCCGTTTGGAAACTCTTACCCGCTTGCTTAGCTAAACCCATGCTGATTTTTTTTTTTCACTGTTTGTCTTGACAATGACAGCGGACAGAGCAGTAAAAAAAAAAAACACACACACACACAAAAAAAAGAATTTTTATCCTCAGAGATTTTCTTTTCTTGGGAATAAGACTTTCCAAACCAAACCCGTCCAAGATAGCAAAGGAGATGACGAATGGCGGGTTCAACTGCTCTTCACAACAGAGAAAATTCGGTAACACTTTATTTGACGCATAAGACTGACATTACACTGTCATAAACATGACATGACAACATTCATGAATGTTTACGACTGCTGCCAGGAAGTGTCTTTCGGCAAATAATGACATGCAAATTTGCACTAAATGTTGCATTAAAAGTCCATTGACGACGTCGAGTTCGGATTACTTGCTCAATAATGACCTTTTCGGTGCAAAGTCCTGTTAAAATTGACTTAAAAACGCCATTAAATGCAAAATCTCGACATGCATGACATTTTGATATGATGGGAGTTGTGAAAGAAAACGCCTCGATTACATCGACGCTCTAACAGCCTACATGTCTGCATCCCAATCAAGCACATGTTTGTCAATCACAACTTTGGACGAATCGCCAGCTTGACTTGTTTTTGTCGTTTTGTTATTTGACAAGCTCTTTACAAAGCTTGTTAAAAGCCCAAACCTCCACATTACTCTGCAGAGTGTCAGAGCAAGAGTCATTCCTTAGCGGTTACACAATACCTCTTCATCTCCCTGCTATTTGTCATCTGGCGGAGGCTTGTCACAGCAAACATGTTCATGTGGCCTGCTCCTATGTTTGATCCCCGACATCTGTTTCAAGCGTGCATTACTCAGAGCCCTCGATGCGTCCAGGTCCTGAAATAGAATCCAACTTTGGATGACCAAACTGTTTGTTCCAAGAGCAAACATCGTGTCGCAGAGGAATGGGAACAAACATCGGAGTTTAGAGTCGGAGCCTCGTCGACGGGGTTGATGGATTGCGAGGCTCCAAACATGGCACAGCTCTCTTGTTTGAGGTGGCCGATATCAAGCAGGGGATCTTTTGCAATTTCATAAATGCAGAAGAGAGATTCAAGGAACGCTTTGTTTAATATCAAAATTGTTAATAGGCAGGAGGGCTGAGAACCAGGGCGGGGTGTTATGCATCTTTCCCAATCCTTAGAGCCAGTGTTATACAGGGCATAAGAAATAGTCTGCCTCATCCGTCTGGTTTTTTTTTATGTCTTAAAGAACAAGACCCCATCTCCAAGCTAAACCCGACTCCATGTGTTTGCATAGGCAGCTCTGGGAAGTTCCTGCTATCTTTGGCGTGGTCTTGTTCTCGGTGCCGGTGAAAACCTTTTCCACACTGCCTCATTCATTGTCCTCCAGGAACTTGTCTCCTCCAATCGCTTCCAAGCGTCGTGATTAATTCCAACTCCTTACATAAGCCAGCAGGTCACACGCGTTCGGCTTCAGCGAGTTTCTGAAGCGGATCTGGAACGGTGCTCAGGAAGACCATGGGAATTTTGCAGTTTCGACGCAGTCGGCCTTAAACCAGAATGACTGTCATTATCCCTCTGCTGTTTCCTCTCATTCCTTCCGATGTCCAACTGCCATCGGAAGGAATTAATAATCGAAGAAGACAGTCATTGAGTCGTCTCTCGTGATGGTCTAGCCCGGCTGAGCTGTGGTGTGGGGCCCTCACTTCAATTCCCGTATCCATAACGCGTTTTGCTTCGCATAACAGTCTTACCCTGTCATTTTAGATAAATCCCAGGACTCTCTGTTTCCATCAGCTTGCCTGGCAAGACTCGCAACGTTTAGCAACAATGACCTCAGCCATTGTGAAGCCGTGACATAGTCTGCTCAGTGGTTTGGAGACAGGAAGACTTTCTGGCCTCGTCTTCCCAAGTTCAACATTAGGGCCTGAAGAACACCAAGAAAGAACGTCGTCTTTTTACACACTGTTCGGTGCGAGGGAACAAGCTACCGAGACATTTAGCTGCTGCTGTTTCAACTGCCGGTTTTTCAAGAACAACTTGCTCATTTGTTTCTGCACCGTCGTTCTGTCATTGTTGGACGAAATGGGTCCATTTTTCACCCAACAATAGACACTGACAGAGGAACCACAGATACAAGACCTGCCTGTTGTCTGACAAAAGGTGAGTCACGGTAGGAAGAATTTTCCAAATGTGGATTTAGTCAGCTATACGGACGGAGTTTGGCGACAGCATTCTGAAGGACTAACAATGTGGCGCTGATGCGGCCGGCTTAAGGTACGATTATGAATTGGCAGGAAAAAAAAATCCACTGTTTTGTTTGTGAACTTAATTCTCTAAAATCCACATTTAACATCACCGGGAAACGGGTGCCGCTTCTCTCTTTCCCCTCTCTTTTGGCTCCGTAAACGTCTGGATTTGACGGGAGCCAGACGGAGACACGGAAACCCGAAACTCTCCCCCGTCTCTCCTCACCTCCTGCTCCGTCTCCGGAGCCCGAACTTCGCACATCGCAGCTCACCTCCTGGGCTAAACGCTTAAGCGCTGCTCTCGCTCGCGCACCAGCGGCGAGCACACCCCCTTCTCGTGAGCTCCTGCAATGCAAAGTCCCATATAAGGACATGCTGATGATGTAATGGTCCGCGGGCAGGGAGCACATATTGTTTGGTCTAACTGCAGGAATGCCCACATTACAGCTTCTCGGAGTGAGAGCCGTAGACGGAGCTGAGGGGTCGGATGTTTTACGGGGAGATAACAAAGTCACAGCAGTAAAGCTGGGAGAGCAGGTAGGCACAACGGATGCTGTCATTAATATTCAAGATTAAAAATGAACTATTGTAAAGAAGCTGATGATTGGGAGTTAGCTCCCTTCCTGTTAACGTGCTTGCAGTTTTGTGTTGTTTCCGGAGAAAGTCTTTTTTTTTTCCTTACTAAAACTGTTTTTTGGGTGTAACTACAGACATTGACGTGTGGGTCGGTGTCATGTTTGGACTGAACGTGGAATGGCAAAGCGCTTCACAAATTGGCAGCGTTTTCTGTGATCGCAGGACTCAACACTTTCAGAGAAGCGCAGACAGAAACCGAAAAGCTGAATTTTGCTGTAAATACCTCGTCATATCAGGGATCTGTTGATCCAAGCAAACTAATACCAGCTTGGAGTCAAAGAAGTGAAGTCTAAAAGGTCAAAATTGGAGAAAAAGACTAAAGAGTTTGCATTTTGCTGTGAAATGTTTTCAAACTCCCTTTAAAACATTGTTTTTTTTTTAGTATCTACTTCGGGTTCGGGTTTTTTTTAAAATACCCCAAATTATTTTTAAACCCTAAGTTATTTTCAAAAACAAAGTAATATTTAGTTTGAGCTCTTAAGAAGTTTGTCATTTATAATTCACTCTGAGAAAATTCATGCTTTGTATCAAAGTTTTCATAAAAAAATTTAATAGGGACATTTGCCTGGTTTTTATCTCTCTTTCTTTTGTATCACAACAGACATTTAAGGTTATGTAATTATAATAACTGAAACTTTTTGAGCAGATATATTTTTGTGTTTTTTTTTTTTCCATGTCAGAAAAAAATGACTATCACATTTTTTTAGTTTTTAAAACTACATCACGCTTCTCTCAACACTTTTCGTATTTTTATGGAAAAGATAAAAAAGATTTCAGAAATACAAATATACAAAGACTATGTGTTAATTCATGTCCAAATTAAATTAATATAAAACTAATTTGATAGTACACTTTCTTGTCGCTAACAAGGAAGTGTTTGTGTTTCAGGAAAAAAACCCAAAAAAAAACTTTCCTCCACTTCATGAAAAGTAGGACATAATTCACACATTTTGATTGCGCTCTGGAGGCAGACTGCCTTCAAACCCCGCCGCCGCGCAGCATCAATCATCAAAACGTTCTCTGCAACCGAGACGCAGCCGAACGCATATAACCTAAGCAGCTGTGGCGAGGGCCGGACGTGCGGCGCACGCGGTGCCGCTCCGGGCTCTGGGCTGAGCCACGGTTTCCAGCCTCAGAAGTCCTTCAGAGAGGAAGCCTGCTGGGCGAGAACTGCTCCCGCCTGGATGCTCCTTCCCCTCTCTAATAGGATTTAATGTTTGCTAAGCTCACGTTGAGGGGGGGGGGGGGGGGGGGGGGGGGGGGGAACCTGATATTTTCAACAAAGCCAGAAACAATCCGGCGCGGCCCACAGACTCATCAAATCGCTCCGTGCAAATCATTTTTCCGTGACACGTTTAAGACCCAGGGCGCTCGTCAAAGATTCCTTCAAGGGAGCTGGAGCGGCTGCAGTGTGGGTGGTAAAGGCGCGATGCTGTGCTATGTATCCCTCCGATGCTAATGCGCTTTCGATATGAGAGGAGCGCCGCTTGAAATCCAGATCAGCTGCTCGGTGCGCGTTCCAGACCAGAGGTCAGTGACCTTTTCCAATCCAGAGAGCCAAAAAAAAAAAAAAAAAAAAAAAAAAGCTTTTTATATGAAATAATTAAATTGAAGAATCAAATATTTACCTAAGAGAACATTCTTCTTCATGAGCAGGAAGGTGTGATATGAGAGAGAAAGTATTCCTGGCATCATCAATATTCAAGAATGTGCCGCAGAAATGACTAATTCAGAAATTACTGGAAAACACATAGAAAACCGGATAACACTGTCATGCATTGAGCTTGTCATGTAGGTTTAGAGCTGTTGCGCTGTTGCTTAGCACCGAGGAGGTTCTGGGTGCAAATCCCAGCCTGGAGTTGGCATGTTCTCTGGGTACTTCGGTTTCCTCCGACAGGTCAAAAACACGACTGTTAGGTCACCTGAGTGTGTGTGTGTGTGTGTGTTTATCTCTACAATGGATTGGCAAAAAACATTCGATCAGGATCTCACTCTAAACTTAGGACTTTTTTGGGGAAAACAAAAAAAAAAAAAAAAAAGCAATCGGCAGAGAATTTTGCCCTCCTTTGGAGCAAAACGCATCTCTCGTTCTATTTCAGCCGATGACATCACCCCAAAACCGGCAGGAACTGAGATAAGGCCTTTGAGTAAACAATGATTATAGATGGGTTTACCCGAGAGACGTGTTTGTTTTCAACTTCTCCCTAGCGATCGTGCGTTTCCAGGCACACAGTCTGTTCCGAAAGAAGCTTTTTTTTTTTTTTTTTTTTCTTTTTTAGCGCATTTGCCCCCGAATGAGACGGCGGCAATTTACCCTTCGATTTGTGGCCCACGAAGACGTTTAACGGCCGACGTGACGGCCGCAAGACGGTCGCAAGAAATCCTGGAAAGTGGGAAATTCGCGTCAAATTGAAATAACGTCTCAAATGTCAGATTTAGCTCATTCCAAAAGTGGCTTCGTTAAAGTTCACCCGATGCTAAAAATGTCAGTATTTTTATTTTTATTTTTTTTGTCATGTAAATGTATGAAACAGTCATTTTCCGTTTAAACCCGGATGTAGGAGGAAACGGAAAAAGTGCAAATAAAAGAAACACATCGAAGGATTTTTTAAAACAAAAAAAATGTTTTCGTCTTATTTGATACGTTTGGGGTTTTGTCGACCAAAAAGATAGAAGCTGTATGCATTTATATATACGGTATTAACCCACAAAAAAAAAAAAAAAAAACCTGCTTTTGTTCCATCCCATAAAGTAGTGCCAAAAATACCAGGACTAACACGTTTCAACGGTTTTTCTACGAAACATTTCATAATTTTTTGACTCTCATTTGAAAAACATTTTGTTACATTTCATGTCAAATGAATAATCTGTTCCAGAAGGTGATCGTAGCCAGTTTGAAATCATTTTCTGACGGCGAAACATTTGGCATGACTGGCTTGAAATACACCGAACATCACGCGACTGAAAAAAAAAATGAAGCCTGGAAGAGTTCCGAGTATTTTTTAAACGCCCACAGAATAAGCACGAGCGAGCTTCGTTTTGGCTGTAAACGCGAGCAGTGTGGCATTTTACTGGCTGCTTTTTAAACCGTCAACGAGAGACATGGCAACTGCACCCACGGCCCTGACATCAGAAACCTCTCCTCGCTTCTCCGAGGAGAGGTTTCTGTTTCAACTGTGGAGCAGGGGGAATTCCTTTAATTGAGGAAGAAAAAAAGAAAAAAGAAAGAAAGAAAGAGAGAAGAAACGGGGAGGGGAGAGGTGGGGGTGGCGGTAACGGGTGGGTTGGGGGGGGGGGGGGGGGGGGAGGGGGGGGGAGGGGGAAAGCCGGTGCAAGAGGAACCCCTCAATTATGGGATTGTTCCACGCCAGAGGGATGTTTTGTGTGGAAATGCCTGGCAGCTGCTTCCCCCTAGGGGATGAACGGGCTCAGTGGCAGACGCCCTGACCGGAGCCGCATCGTGCGGAACACGCGGGGCTCCCAACGCAGAACCATCTGGTCCAATCAGCCACTAAAAAAAAACAAAAAAAAAAAAAAAACCCACAATTCATTCCCCGAATGAGTGTCAAAAGCGTCAAAGCAAACGCCGCTCATGTTGCGCTTTCAACACAACGCTCCGTGCTGGGGGAACGTCTTAATTTTCACACCAAGCCCGGCTGGAGTCATGGAAAGAACTACGCCCTGTGATTTAGCAGCTGGTGGAGCGTTGAGCTGAGCCACCATCAGCAGGAACTGCCAGTCGTCACGTCACGGCTTCATCGCATCCTCAACATTGCCTCAGTTGCAGGTTCTTGTCCTGTTGGCGGTTGTAGGATTCATTCAGCTGTGATGTTGGCAACCGACTTTTTTCAGCCGTTTCAATGGCTTGCTGCGGTTTTTTTTTTTTTGTTTTTGTTTTTTTTTTCATAAATCTGGCTTTAAACATTCCAGCCGAAGCCTGGAAATTCTGAGACGGGGCTTATTTGTTTCTGTACTTTGAACATCTGAGGTTAACATTCTTCAACGTTAACTCCTAGGAAGATTAGAAACGGTCCTAAATGTTCAAAATGGGGGGAAAAAAAAATCTCTTAAACTTGAGAATGATGAATTTCCTCTTTATCCCCTAAAATACTTTACATCTTGTATTTTTTCGAGGAGTCCTCCTGCTTTCTCAGAGGCATTCACGCTGAACATGATCGGGATAATCCGGCGCGTTTGACTAATAGCTCCTGACTTCTACTATTTGCTTCAAATTGAATGGAAAAAGGGGGAAAAAAAAAAAAAAACAAAACAAAAAACTGCTGTTTTTATCATGGCAGCACATCTTGAACTGCTCAAACGTCAGCTTTTTTTTTTTTTTTTCTGTTCACATGAGATGTAGTTGGCAACAAGGGAGAAAATAATAACCACACATAAACCATGACCCCCAAACTTCTGCTGTTTTATGATGTGTTAAATTTCCTGTGACATAAAGACTTTACTCCTCCGCAGCCATGATGGGAAAATAACAGTGTTAGTGTGTCAGTTATCCGAGATGCGGCCCAAATTTTCACTGATCGATTTTACCAACTGGATAGATAAAATCGTATCTATGAGTATTTCTTTAAATCACATGTTTTCTGTGTTCACAGGTTGAAGCTGCTAATCGATCAGGAAAAGGCACACCAAGAACGAAAAGACCAAGAAAGCAGCAAGAAGATCGAAAGTCTAAAGGAAGAGCTGACTAAACTCAAGTCTTTCGCGTTGATGGTCGTGGATGAACAGCAGCGTCTCACAGAGCAGCTGAGTCAGAAAACGGTCAAGGTCCAAGATCTCAGCGCCGGATTCTCTCGGGCTCAGGAAGAGCTGAGCTCGGCTAATGCTCGCCTGCAGGAAGAGGAGCAGAAAGTCTTTCGCTTAGAGGCTGAGCTGCGCGAGCAGGCCACTCGACACCATCAAGACCAGGAAGCCATGACCGCCAAACTGACCAGCGAGGACGCCCAAAACAGGCATCTGCGCCAGAAGTTGTCGGCGCTCGGCCGGCAGCTGGATGAGCTGGGGGAGACCAATAAGACCCTGAGGAGGGCCGAGGAGGAGCTGCAGGAGATGCGGGACAAAATTAGCCGAGGCGAGTGTGGAAACTCGAGCCTCATGTCGGAGCTCGAAGAGTTGCAAAAAAGAGTGCTTGAGATGGAGGGGAAGGACGAGGAGCTGATCAGGATGGAGGACCAGTGCAGAGACCTCAACAAGAAACTGGAGAAAGAGACCAAACAGAGCCGGTGCTTGAAAACCGAAGTCGATCAACTGACCCACAGAATTACGGACTTGGAAAAACTGGAGGACGCTTTCGGTAAAAGCAAACAAGAATGCATCTCGCTCAAAAGCAACTTGGAGAAGGAGAGGACAGTGTCAAAGGTTCTGAGCAATGAGCTGGAAGGCTTGAAAGCCAGAGTCAAAGAACTGGAGGCCGCTGAGGGCAAGGTGGTCAAGACGGAGCAGAGCCTGAAGGAAGATCTGACCAAGTTGAAGACTCTGACGGTTATGCTGGTGGATGAGAGGAAAGCGATGGCCGATAAGCTGAAGCAGATGGAGAACAAGGTGCAAAACAGCACAGGCAAGCTTCAGGCTGAGCAGAACAAAGTCACATCAGTCACGGAGAAGCTGATAGAGGAGAGCAAGAAGGCACTGAGGTCAAAGGCAGAGCTGGAGGAGAAAATGTGCTTCGCCACGAAAGAGAGGGATGACCTGAAGGCCAAGCTGCGAACCGAGGAGGAGAGGAATAAAGACCTGGAATCTAAAGTCAATATGATGAAGAAGCGGCTGCAGTCACTCGAGACAATTGAGAGGGAATTCCTGAGAAGCAAAGCGAAAGAAGAGCAACTCAAGACACCTCTGGCAAATCGCTTCCAGCAAGAAGACAACAAAGTCAAAGACTTGACGCAGGAGGTTGAACATCTAAGGCGTAAACTAAAGGATATGAAAGTGGCAGAGGAAGACTCATTAAAAACACCAGAGTATGAAACACTGGAGAAAAGGTTTGCCAACGAGCAAGAAAGAGCCAAAGCCTTGATGGAGGAGCTGGAAGTATCCAGAAAAGAGCTTACGATGTACCAACTGAATGAAAAGAAGGAGTGCAACCAAGAGCATGTCCTTTATAAACGCTTAAAGGAAGAAGAAGCAAAGTCTAGTCATCTGTCCAGGGAGGTGACAGCTCTGAAGGAGAAAATTCATGAGTACATGGGAACAGAGGAGTCTATCTGCCGAATGAAAACGGACCACTGCACTCTGCAGAGAAAACTCACCCAGCAGGAGGTGAGAAACAAAGAACTCGCCCGGGAAATGGAGACGCTAACTCGCGAGCTGGAGAGATACCGGCGCTTCAGCAAAAGCCTTCGCCCGGGCATGAACGGGAGGCGGTTTTCAGACCTTCACGTGTCGACCAAGGAGGTTCAGACCGAACCGCTTGACCTCATGTCTCCCAACAGCAAGACTATGATACCGCTGGAAAGAGCGGTGGTCAACGGTAAGCTGTACGACGAAAGTGAGGCTGACGATGGCGCAAATTACAGCAACGAACTGCAGCTCACCAAATATAGCCCTTCACTTATGAACAATGTGAACAATCTAAACAACAACCTGAGGCGAGCAAGAGACCCATTCCTCAAAACCAAAGATGTTGCCCATCAGATGAACGGCAAAACGCAACCGCGGCACAACGGCAACCACGTCCAGTCTGGAGACGTGGTGTTGGCCCACTGTCCTGGGCAGCCGCTGCATATAAAAGTCACTCCTGACCACGGACACAACACGGCAACGCTAGAGATAACCAGTCCCAACACCGAAACCCTTCAGTCATTCACCAGCACCGCCGTCATACCAACAAGTGGAGGACCCCCCAAGCAGAGAATTACAATCATTCAGAACGCCTCAATTTCCCCTACCACAAAATCCATTTCTCCGACAACTAAATCTAAGTGTTCCTCCATCTCAGATGAACCGTGCTCCCCAGATAGGGCCCTATCGCCTTTCACTACGACTACTTACTCAAGAGCCATGACGCCAGACTCATGTGGTTCTGTAACACCAGACCGAGCTATGTCGCCGATACAAATTGTATCAGTGACAACAGGAGCGCAGGATCACTCCCTTTCCGCCGAGCCGGTGGAAGTCGTCGGCGGGCACGCCGTCTTCCGTGTCACGCCGGAAAGGCAAAGCAGCTGGCAGGTGCAGAGGTCCAACAGCTCGGGGTCGAACGTCATCACCACGGAGAACAACAAAATCCACATTCACTTAGGAAGTCCGTTCATTCAGGCCGTCGGCAGCCCTTCACTAGTGCCTGGACTCCAGGAGCAAAAGACTCCGGTCATTGCGAACTGCAGCACTCCCGCTGCCAAAGGCAGCAGTAAAATCACGAGTAGCATCATGATTAAGCCCACATCTACCCCAATCCAAAGACCGTCACAGATTACAGTAAGTAATGCCTATGAGTGACCTCGCAGTTCCCAAAACTCTCCATCCCATCCTTAGTTCTGAGTTCTACCATCTTTAGTGCTAACTAGACTTAGAACCTTGTCTGTTTCCCTTCACATATGAGTTTGATCGGGATGTTGGACGTTTTTAGTTTTGGTTTGTTTTGTGGTGTGTGATAAAATGATAAAAAAAAAAACAAAAAAAAAACAAATAACCACCTGCATGGAAAAAAAAGTGAAATCTGCCTTGACACCAGGTTCTAACTCATGTGCACTTACTGTATTGTACTCAGTGGCCCATTCGCCATGTAGTCTGATTCACACTGATGTATCGTGCCAGTTTTTATTCATCATATTTCACAAACTACATTATGTCTGAGCTGTTTGATTTTTTTTTTTGGCTTTTTTTCTGTTTGGATAATTAAAGTGTGCAAAAAAACAAAAAAAAAACAAGATTTTGTTTTAGTTTGTCATCCATGCTCGCTTGATTTGATTCATCCGATAAAACCGGCATGCTTTTGAGTTCAACGAAAGATTGAATCTGGAGGTGATGCAATTCTGCTCGCCTTTGCTGCATGTTGGCAGGGTTACGGTCCGACGGGGCGAGCTCAAACCGTCTTCCACAGACGCAGACAAAGAAGCTCTCTCGGACTCCCACTGTGTTTGCTTGCTCGACCTAAAATCATAGGCTGATGTCATACTTTCTGAATACATCCAGCGCCCAGAAACCCAGTGACTTAAAACTGAAAAGCGGGGCTGACGTTAACTTGGAATTCTTTCTGAATGGAAAAAAAAATCGGTTTTAAACCTTTAGACCTTTACATGGTGTACCATAAAGCTGCTGGTGGAGGGAAGTCATTGCTTGGCCCAAAAATAGCTCTGGACTTAACATGTGTTCCTGAAGCACAGGCACATGAGAACTACTACTAAATTTTGTGTGTTTTTATTCTGTATTTTGACTTTGGTCCATGTATCATGCACAAAATAAAACTAAATAAATCATCTAACATCTATTTTATTTCATTTCCTTGCAAACAAAGTAGATTTTCCGTGGCGCTAATTTCCCCCCGCTCTCATGGAGAAGAGGGGAAAACAGCTTCTGCAGATCTTTTGTGCACACGGCGAGAGCCGGTAAATGTGACTCGCTAATTTGACATAGTTTTGATCTCTTTCAATCAAGGAAGTCGAGGTGATAAAATAGTGCCACCTGCAGGTGGGAGTGTTAAACTCAGTCTGAAGTAAGATTCAGCCGGCCAATCGGAAAAACGGGAGACGTTGCGGGCGACGACGTCGAGCTCGTGCGTCGCTTTTGGACGTCTGTGTCGTTTTAGCAACGCCGGCGGAGAAAGTGAGCGGAGCTGTTCAGTCCGTACTGGCCACGCCTCCGAATACCGAACTCCCGTCATCGGCCGCCTCAGTCGGTGCAGCGCGTCTCTCGTTGCAGTGGAGAATGCTTTCCAATTCCCATGAAGCATTATAGTGTTGAGCAGATGCATGACATGTGTCATTTAAAACATCAACGTGCCTCCAGGAAGCAGTGGTTTCTCAACAGACAAAAGTTCCAGACCCTCTGAACGAAGCGAAACCTAGAACAAGGGCCTGCTTTTCCCAGGCTACCACTTATTTGCAGAGAAATTGCAATAATGCGTTAGCGTTGAAAAAAGTGCACATCTGTGTTGACTTTGTGTGAATTTTGGGGATTGCAGAATTGTGAAAAACTGGAGGAAGTGAAAAGATACATCAATTTAGTTGCAAAAATAAAGGTGTTTTGTTTTTAATAAAATCCTTTAGATCCTATTTTGTTTGTTTGTTTTTTTTATTTCACATCTCTGCAAAAATTTTGACTTTGGTTGTTAACAGAAACAAAGTCATATTAGTGGAAAAATATGCGTGGAAGATGAATATTAACAGGAAAAAAGCTTCGAAAGAGTCCAGTGACCAGTTTGTCCGAAATGGGCAAAACTGTTCCGAAGTCCTGCTTCTGATATTAATTTGACTTTGTTCTGGTGAAAATCTGGAAATATGCCTTTATGCTCGAAATATAACAACTTTGTCCTGTGACGCGATGACTTCATGTCGTTTTAGTCGTTATTTTTTCTTTGTAGCCTGGCCCGAACACTCAGTCGCGCATTTTCAAACGTCTCCGAGCCAGAGAACGAACCTGAACGCAGCAGAACTCCATGAGGAGGCCAATATTTTTCACCAGGCTGTACAAGATCCCAAACATGCATCACTGTTGGAAAGACGTGTGAAGTAAATTCCAGCTCCAACACACACACACACACACACGCACACACGCACACCCGCGCGCGCGCTGATACACACACCCGTCGCAAGATGATGAAATAAAACATTAAACCAAACGAGTGCGAGGAGGCGCAGCTGTGGAAACCAGATCCAAGGTCTGTCTGGGTGCGATGAAACCACTCCGGGTCCAAACAAGATGCTATTCATTAGAGGACCACTTGATAAACCACCAGCAGCTGAGCCGTCCGTCTGCGACCTCAATTACCCCCTGACTCACTCAGCGCTCGTTTGATTCATAAACCGAGCTCATCGGGTTCAGCCCGGGGAAGATAAATGTGCGCAGAGAGCGATAATGTGGCTTCCTGGAAGGCCGTTGCTCTAGAGGAACTCGCAGTGATGCTGCGTGTTATTAATAAAAATACCTCAAACATCCAGAGAGCGAAAAAAAAAAAAAAAAAAACAACATAATAATGCGGCATGGAGACTGCGAGACGAGCACCAATCAGAGCTTGTGTTTGGTTGCTACGGCAGCAGCAGCAGAGGAAACACTTCTGCTGCACTGAGACACCAGAGAACAGAACCTCTCTCTCTCTCTCTCTCTCTCTCTCTCGCTTGCTCTCGCTCGCTCTGTTTTTGGTGAAAACTCAGCAATGTCATGAAGCCACTTGGGTTTTCCGGCCCATTAACCGACACTTTCTTACCTGAAATTTTCCCTCAACATTTAAGCGTCTCCAAGGCGGTTTTTGGGCAGTGCCTCCGCATTTCCCGGCACGTCTGAGCCCAACATGAGCTCCTGATCTGAGGACGCGTGACGCAACCGCTGAAAACGTCTCGGAGCGGACGGGCAACACGTGCCCTTTCTCCCCCCGCGTGGACACACAGGCACACACGCGTTCAAGTTCCTGAGAATTCTGCCCCATGATGGAGTCCAGAGCACCGTGTACAAGAGTGAGACATTTCCAGAGAGCTGAAGAGAGGAAAAGGAAGAGGCAGCTATAAAGCGTTTAAGAAGGAAGTTGGGTTTTTGTGCCAGTTACATTCCCCTGACAACCGTTAAAATGACTGCCAGCCACTGTTTTCTTAAAGTCACCCAGAGTTATTCTGTAGCATAAACCAACTTGTTTACATAGAACTCCTCATGAATCAGCCAGGATTAAATAAATGTAAAAAAAAAAAAGTCGTGTATGGGCTGTTTTTGGCGGAGCGTGTAAGTCTGCAAATATCTTATCAGGGTTATTGCAAACAGGACGCCCTCTAAACGATCCCCCTCCCCCCCAAAAAAAGAAAAAAAAAATAGATTCCCATCGGCATCTTGGCATGAGGCTGCACATGTAAACACGCTCATTAAGATTTGATTGTGCCACCTTTTTTTTTTTTGGTCCAAAAAGCACCGCGCTAAACTCTCTCCCGTTTCTCCGTCAGATCCCTCTCGAAGCATTCCGACGTCCAGGACCCACCCGGATCCCCAAACCGAAGGGTTTCGGCTCCCAGAAAAGCGCCAACGGCCCGGCGGCGAACCCGGGGCCGCCACCGGCTCCCGGAGGCGGGAGGGAGCCGGCCTCGCGCGCGAGGAGCAGCCCGAGCCCGCTGCCTCGGAAGCTGTGACGCCGCCGACCCCACGTGGCCGTTGTGCTGAATTGAGCGTTCGATCTCGCCAAATCTTCATCGCCGGTGCTCTAACAGTGACTGTGTTTTATTCTATCGGCTCATCTAGTAACACACTAACTGCTGAAAATGATCTGCTGCCGCCGAATTACTCATCTGAAGAGAACGGCAACGACGTGGAAAAACCTGATTAAAAGGCGTGGTATATGTATTTGTTAAGTACAAAATTCTATGTATATTTTTATGCGTATTTGCATTTGTCTGCGTCGTGAGATGCAGACGAAGAAGACGGCTATGGGACGCAGGGAAAAAAAACAGTGGCAATAATGTACAGAACTGGTGAGTTTTAACGCAGCTCCTTCATTAAAATGTGACGTGCGGGTTATTTTTCATGACAATAATAAACCTTTTATACACTGGTTGCGTCGAATGTTGGCTACCTGCACCTCAACATGTGGGGAAAACGCAATTTTGTTGAAATTTAAAAGTCAAACACGGATGAATAGGTAGAGCATCGTTCCGATTTGTAAGTTTAATGCCAGGCTATTTGATGGAAAAATAATTCATTTGGAAGTATTTGTGGAATCATTTACTGTTGAGGAGAAATATCAAGTATGGGATTCTTTTAAACGAAAATGCTCATTATTGGCATCGCTTCATATTTTGGAAAATGTGAAATCAGTGGATGAAAACTTATGGAGTTGTTTATTGTTGAGAAATAAGAGCATGTTAAACAATGGATCGCTTCATGTTGCAGAAAGAAGTGCAACATTAAGTGTTGCATTAACCCTAACCCCTGACCCCTAACCCTAACATTTAATGAGGAAAAAATGTGAAAAATATTATGAAAACTGATCATCTTCTGCTGCAACATAAAACCAACCAAACACCCTCCAAGAGAGGTGACTTCATGTTATTGTCATAATTGTCTCGATCTATAGGAAGGAATGGGAACATTTTCATTTTGGGGGGGAGATACCTTTGGCTTAAATTCACTGATGTTCTGTCGGGGAGGAGCTTATAGCCAAACGCAGCGCAGACAGGAAGTTGTCCCTCTCCTCTTCCCGTTCTGTCGCACAAACCCACGAGCGGCGCGGCCCGTCCAGGACGAAGGCGTGGCGCGCATCTGCAGTTGAGGAGACGCACTTGCATATCACTGCGGTGCTCAAACCGAAGCAAACTGGCTCCCGTGGCTGCTTCTGGACTCACAGCGTGTGTGTCGGATTTCTCGGACATCCAGGCTGCTGAGAGCCACGGAGGCCCAGAAAGTGTGCGTGCTCCGGCGGGTGACGGTGAAGGGGACATGCTGCGACCGTCTCCGGGTCAAAACTAAAGCGTCGCTGAACAGGAAGAGTCCCACGTCGCATACGTGCTCGAAGGCCCTGATTGCGCAACAGACCAGAATGGCTTTACTGTACAAACCGAACGCACAAACAGACAGTCAGCTGGAGTCGTCACCTCAGTGAGTCTGGAGTCTGTTCGTCTGGACTCGCGAGCAGCATGGCGTCCTGGGTGATTATCAGCTGTCGGTTTCCTTCAGCGAGGCTCTGCGCGTGAACATATGACAAGAAGCAGGAGTTCAAGGTGCGGCTTCAATATGTTTTCTAAAAGAACAATAGAGAGTCCTCTGACCGGACAGCCCTGGATCAGTTCCTGCGTCTCCTCCAGCCTCCTGTCCGCCTCAGAGTTTCTCTCCAACTGCCAACCACACAAATCATTTCCATGTTTAGCTGGAACCTGCAGGAGCGGCTCCGTGGACCCCAGCTCCGCTACCTCCTGGACGAAGTCTCTGAGCTGGAGCATTGCGTTGAGGGCGGCGCGGAGGTCCGGGTGGTCCGGGTGACCGGGTCGAGTGTGTGAGGTCAGAGCTTGAAGCAGAGTGACGTACTCCTGGATTCGCCACACAGGACACAGCAGCAGCTCCTGCAGGCTTCACACGCAGATATAGCAAATCATTTTAATGTTTAAACGAGAAAACCTCATACGGATTTCCCTTTTCTGATGATGTCCTTTCATGTTAGAGTTCAGAAAAGCCCAAATTCAAAAATAAAAGTGTTGTTGAATTTTAATTTGTTCTCTGTGGACCACCCTGCAGACTCATCATCGCGGCGCATCAGACTGATAACAGTCGTCTGACCCACTAACACCACCGGGGGGCGCTGGTGATTGGAACGTTTCCTCATTCTCTGCTGCCACCAAGTGTCCCCGTGGGGACGGTGCGTTCATGGTGATGTCCACACAGTTTCTTGTTCCGCGGGGGCCACAGAGTTCAAATATGATCCAATGGAACTTGGACTCCTTCCTCTATGATGCCCCCTGCAGGACGGGTGGCAAACTACAAACAGCATGTCTTACCTCAGCATGTGTGTCGGCAGAGTTCTGTCCGCTCTCTTCAGAAAAGCCCGGAATGCAGGTTTAGCCTCCCTGCACTAAAACACACACGCTTTTGACACAACCAGGCGAAGATGAGTCACTTCTAATCAGACGATGCTGTCCCCACCTTATCTATGGTGTGGATGGTGGTGATGTAATTATTGAGGTAGTCGGTGTAGACGTTCAATTTGGAGCAGAATTTCACAAACACATCTCCGACGCACTGCTCTGCTCCCCAGTGCTGCAGCCTGGCCTGCAAATCGGCCTGAAACACACTGAAACGCACACGTCTCTCACGTCTGAGTCCAGCAGCGCGACGCTCAACCCAGCAGGTGTTTACCCGTTGTGGCGCAGTATCGACGCGACGGAGCCGAAGGCGATCTGGATGTGGACGTGGCCGAGGATCGCGCTGTTGGAATTCAGCGCCGCCACGAGAGGCTCCTGGTACACCTCCGCCCGGCCACGAGGATGCCCGGCAAGAAGGAGAAATTCCGTCAGGATACCCACCAAAAAAAAAAAATGAAACCGTACGAAAAAAATTCAATCAGAGGAGAAGAAAAAAAACGAGCAGGTAAAACTAAGAAATGAATTGCAAAAAAACAACAAAAAAAATTGAAAAGTGACACAACGCATAAAATAACCAAACAAATGGATACATATTGAATATTCATATCAAAGCCGAACGTACACAGAAAAACGTAGAAATAAAAATACAGTCAGTTCAGAAAAATCAAACAATGACTGAATAAATAAAAAATTTCTGTCATCAATTTATGAATTAATTAGCAGATATAATTCTGTGAGTAAATTAAAATATCAGATTGTAAATTTTCAATTCAATCAAACAAAGGAAAAAAAAGAACAAAACTCTTAAAATTCTTGCGAAATATATTCATAAAAAAAAAAAAAAAAAAAAAAAAAAAAAAAAAAAAACACAAAGCACAGAAACATGAACATTTTCTGTTACCAAACGTTTTCTCATCTCTAAGTTTCAAGCTTTTGGATCAGAAGCAAACAATCTCTGCTTCATCGCAATGATCTGACCTGATCGACTTCGACTCTTGTTTGCCGTTAAAGCGTCCTGGTGTCCTACCTTCTGCACGGCCCTCATTCTTCCCAGGTAAAGGCGCTCGCTGAGGAGCAGCTCTCATCCGACTGAACAGCAAATGGAAAGTAGGTCCTGAAGACAGAAATATTAAGACCTGCTTTCCATTTGCTGTTCAGTCGGATGAAAACAGAACGGTGGAAGAAGGGGGGGAACACCTGTGGTATCCCGAGTGGTGGAGCTGGACATGCTGCTTGGCTCCTCTCTCCGTCCTCTTTGCTCCACTTCATCAGGAAGCTGGACAGGAACTCCACCGGTCGGCTCTGAGGCAGCGAGAACAGGTAAGGATTCACGTTTACGCCTCGCCGTTCGTTCTCCCTTCCCGCCTTGCAGTGGTTCTCACCTCGTTCTGTCTGCTGAGAGCCGTGAGTCCTTCTGTCAGAGCCTCACTGAGTTCCCCACACACACCCAGGGTATCGAGGGAAATGTTCTCCCACAGGAAGAGTCCTAGAAATGAACCTGACGTGAGATTACAGCTTAATCGGAGGGAAGCTGTGTCCTGATTGAGTTCAGAACTGACCCAGAGCTCTGCCTCTGGCTTGCAGACTAGCCTGTTGAAGCTGCAGCTCCAGGGACTTCCTCAGCCGGACCAGAACCTCCTCCATCCACCGGGCCTGTCTGCACCAGCCCAACAGCACGCCGTCAGTCACGTAGCGTAGAGCTGGGGCTGCTGGGTCCTGGTCGCCACCAGACCACTCGCTTAGGACTGCGGGTGGCACGGTACGTCAACGACAAGAAACTGCAAGCGGCGCTCGTCTTTAGGAGTAAACTCACTGTTCTGGAAACTTCCTGTGGCGAAACCCGAAGGAGCGCGAACTTCCAGACCGGTCAGATCGGAGAGACTCCACATCAGAGCGAGTCCCGAGTCTGTGACAAGTCCGACCACGAGCTTAGACCTGGGAATTACTTGAGGGAATTGAAATGTTTGAAAACTCAAAACAGGAGTTGTACCAGATGCAGCCAGCGGGCAGAAAATATCAACCCCGCCTCCTTCCTGACCAGGTGCCACCAAGCCACACAGTTTCACCCAGAATTCCCGGTGATCTGGGGATGATAACGTCCTCTCAGACAGAACACGGCCTAAAAGACACGGAAATCAGAGCAAAGTACTAAGAAATACCACTCAAAACACAACTCATTCTTTGCTAGTAGCAGCTAGAAAGAAACTCCTATGGTTCCTAGTAGCACCGGATAGAATGAGGTAAATGAGTGACATAATTCTGCAATCTATGCTTACTGATCAGCTCCACAGTGGGGCTGAAACTGATGGAGGCGTTGCAGAAACCTCTCATATTAATCGGGAGAATTTCAGCGAACTGGAATGGCTTTTAAATGGGTTGGCCTTAACCTTAACTGTCTTTGAACTGTCCTTTGCTCTGGGTACTCCACCAACGCAAGGGAAAACGTTGGGCTCTTCTTTCAGCCGGGACGCGGACAGAACCGCCGTCAACACGACCAACCGATTCTTAATGAGGTCTCACCGTTAACCAGATGAACCTCCTCTGTCCCTCCTGGAACCAAAAGGCCGAGCCTTTGCACTCGCTGCCCCGAAGCAGCTCTCTCCATCTGGTTGGAGAGAGCCGAGAGAGTCCATCTGTGGTCATACAGGACCACGGCCACTCGGGCCTTCACACCACCGAGCACCACCTGAGATCAGGAGATGGAGGGAGACAAAGGACAACATCTTCTCAAACCTGAACTCCAA
>VMRN01000082.1:1403328-1453453 GCA_010277015.1 Poeciliopsis turrubarensis | reverse complement strand
TGAGAGACAAAGAGAGGGAGCTCTTCAGAATAGGAATGAGGGGTGTGAGGAGTGGGTATGGAGTGGACAGATGTGCCCTAATGTGTTTTGGCCCTGTTCTCTGTATGGACAACATAAGCACACACACATACACACCCGCACACACGCAAACAGTCCTGCTGTCTATGACTTCTTATTAAACAGAAAGATAAGGTGTTTTCCTATGTTACGTTTTACTCTAAAGGTCCTTTTCCGCTTTTTTGACCGTTATACCAAACACATTTTATCATGTATTGAAAACAGCCATTCCCAGTTTACCTTCAAAGAACCCTAATGTGTCATCTAACCGTCCGGTGCATCCTCGGCTGCTGATTTCAGCCAATCAGACAATTAGAGAGCTGATGACCCATCTGTCTTCATGATTGGCTGATGGATGTGTGCGTGCGCGCGCGCGCGTGCTTTCCGTGAAAAGGTTCTGACGAGCCCCCAAACACATCTAGCCAGTGACAATTTTCTTTTGTTACCCGCCACCGCTGACATTTTCCAAGAGACGCAGAGAGCTAATGCGCACCCGTGAACAACTTAATAACACTTGAGCCAGTTTGCCAACTTGGAGAAATGATTTCATTCAATTAGATAATTCTACCCCCTCTTCCTCTCTCGCTCGCTCCCTTGTTCTCCGTAATGAGTCATTTGTGATATAATAGCCACATAATGGCTTGAAAGCGGGTTCGGCAGGGAAAAGACAGATGTAGTGTGAGTAAAAAGTGAAATGGTGAGGCAGAAGAGGCTCCGGAGTCGAGACATTCAAGCTGGTGTGTGGCACTACGGTTAAAGGAGCCGTGTGTATGCCGGCCTATAGGAAACACTGCACACACATGTGGCTTTTACTCCATTTGCTGTCCATTAACAGTGTATGGTGCTGAGCGATAGGAGAAGCGATAGCATCTTCTCTGATGGCATCTGTTATCGAAGTACACACGTCCTTCAGGCGTCCATTGCGCTATCACTCCTCTCATCTCTCCTCTATCTCTCTTACCATCCTTCCCCCCTTGTCTCCTGGTTTCTCACCTTGCTTCTCCTTCGAATCCAAACTTCTTGCCTGCCATCCTTCCCTTCTGACTGCCTCTTCCTTTATGCGTCATTGTTTTCTGTGGATGGTTCAGTGGTTGTCTTTTTCAATACTTATCGGTACGGTTGTAGCGATACGTCCAGCTTACAACACCAGTTTTGAAGAAACGTAACTTCAATCTGAGCATGAGAAGGGAGAGGAATGAGGATCTGGGTGCCACAAGGACCCGCGTCGGGCTCTGCTCCCTCCTAAGCACATTCTGAAATACTCATCTTTGCTCCAGACAAGTTTGTTCCTAAAATCTTGAGATTTTTCTTGTCAACTCGCACGGTATTCCTAATATTCTGTTGGGAATCTTGCTCTTTTCTGTTTCTCTGGTTTGCTCTTGGTTTCGTCATCTCAGGAATACTGCTAAAGCCTCTCCCATACTTCATCCAAATCCAAACAGTCATCCTGAATCAGTAGAGTCTGTCTAATGACGGTTGGTAGACTGATATATTTTATTACAAAAGGTGTTGGACTTGGAAAAATGACTTGTGAAGATCTCTTGAGATGCCTTCATGTTAACCAAGGAGAAATGATTCTTTGTCCCAAATCAGGATGTGGCCATGATCTTACCTGAACAACTTTAAAATGTTTTTTTGTATTGAACATGAACATTGAGCATTTCCAGGAGAAAGCAGGGGAAAACAGACAATGAAAGTACCTGGAAGAATGTCAATGGTTTACTTCTTTTTTTTTTTTACTCAAGAATGCAGCAATGTATAAAAGTTACCTTGAAGATCTCAACAGTTTCCAGATCTTTTCATAGGTAAGTGTTTCACTGAAACCTTGAGCTGGAGCCGCAGAGCTTCTGTTTCACTTCTTAATTACTTTTTTTCCCACTTGTTGATGATAACCCTCTAAGTAAAGCAACCCCCAGTGCTTTGAGACAGCATAGAAAAACTCTATGCTGTAACACGCAGACGATCTCTTCCCTACCTTGTCCATGATCTGCTTTAATCAGCACGAAAAGATGACATACTGTGTTCCAGTTTCCAATCAGTTTCAGCATTCTTCATCAAGTGGTCTCTTTGGGTAAATCTGAATTGGACAATCGCCCTCCATCAAGGATTTCTGCTAAGTACAGCACTCTGGTGAGAGGCGGAGGGTGGTAGAAGACAGCTTCACTCTCTGCCTCTTGTCTCTCCTTATCTTTCTCACTTTCTTCCTCACCTTTGCTCACACCGACCCCCCCCCCCCCCACACACACACACACATAAACGCTTACATATACATGCTGCTTCTCCAGGAGGCAATCAAGTCCTTGTGGAGAGGTTGGAGCAGTTCAGATGAACGGTGAACTCTGAGTGGTTACTTGAGTCAGGAGGTCATGTCTTAGCTGCCACCCACTTCCTGCCCCTAATCATCCTTCATTACCGTATTTGCACACATCTCTCTGCTAGTCGAGCTTCGTGAGTTTTCTTCTGCATGTACGTGTTTTCTTGCCTTTTTTTTTTTCTTCCTTTTTCTCTTCTACTTGCACTTGTCTCCATATAAATAGTTCCTATTTGCATATGAGTGCGGTGGCTGCCGGCGTGTGTTTTAGTGGAGCATCTTCAGAGAACTACCAGTGCCAAAGGGTGATGGAGGAAATGAGAGGAGACAGAGACAGGGGAAATTAAGGAGGTGATGGGTGAGGTAGATGATGGGAGGGAAGGAGTGGTTCAGGAGAGACGCGTTGACATGAGGGAGACCCTGCAGAAGAAGTGTCATGAAGGAGGAACAGAGAAAGAGCTCTTGAGAGAAGAATGACTTAAATGTCTTCTGTCTGTGTGTCTTTGCACTTTGAATGAGTTTTGCTGTTGGTAAAGTTTATCGTGGAATACATTATGTAACTCTGGTTTGTTTTAAGGGATCATTCACACCAAACGACTGTATTCATCCAAACAGATCAGTCGACTTTAGACCCGAGTCCAAATTTCATCCCACAAACAAGCAAAGGTGGTATGATAATTAAAAAAAAAGATCCTTAAACTCTAACTAAAAGTCCTACATGATAGCTGATTTCATCTATTTTTAGGGTTCTTAAGGTAGTGATCAAGTTAGCCTACCCTAACCCCAATCACAAGTTGGTCTAGCAGAAGAGGTCATCTTCTGGTATCACTCTGTTCAGTAGAAGAAAGTCATCTACATCCAAACTCACAAAATCAAGGTTAGCAAGGAATTTCAAATTAGGACCAATTCGGACAGTGAATTTTTCTTTGTATCGAAATGTTGGCTCCCTCAATATGACACATAAAACGTCTATCCTGGCCAGAACAGGCAAGAAGTCACTACAGCAGTACTTGAAAAGCAGATAGAAAAAAGGCAATTCAAACAAAAACCCTTGTCAGGAATCATTTTAGTTAACTTCAGATCAAACATTGTGAAAAAAGATTTTCTATTTACCCCAACATCCTGAACTCAGACTATCAATTGACAGCAGTGAAGTAGAGAGTAACCTAGGTCCATGCCCTTGTCAAAAGATGTCAATGAACACCCTGAGAGACGAAGAACTGAGACAAATAGAAGGGAGAAGAGACAAAGTGATGATGGATGATGGCGGCGTTGAAGGCAAAAGACAGAGTGACTGATTGAAAGGGAGGCGGATGAGAAGAAAGCAGCAGGTGACGGGGCAAAGACAATGCCAGAGGATCAGGTGTGAACCGGGTGGCAACTTACTGGTGGGAGAGTCTGAGATGTGTTGTAATACTTTGGACTGTGTCAAAGACGAGGCATTGTGTGGGTGCATTTTAGAGCGAAGAAGGTGTTGAATTTGACGTGTCTATTTGCAGATGACAGAATACTCTCTCACATTGACAGCAGGAAACAGAAAAAACGTCTCATCAGTCTCTTCTCCCTCCGTGCTCGTCGTCTTTCTCCCACTGATCTTTCTCCTCCTTTACGCTGCAGGGGCCTCTCCTTTGACAAAGGCATAAAAAATGAAGTCAAGAGGAGGCACAGACTCCAACTGGAAGAGCATCTTGCACAAAGGCAGGGGTTGGCCAGCTTGCGGAGAGATCTTTTTCCCCCCCCCTTTCTGTTGGAGGGAAGAAGGTTGAAGGACAAGGTCTGAAGTACAAAGCATTTGAACACCTGAATGTTAAAGCACACCAAAAAAAGATTATGTTGGCATCAGCTAAATGGAGATGCACTAATGACCTAAAGAGTCAATTTGGCAAATTTCTTGAGGAAAGAAAACTAGTCTCTTCATTCACTCAGCCAGTCCTCCACCATCTTTCCCTTGTGGCCATCTTCAAACAATCCTTGACCCTGAGGATCTCCAAGACACTTTCCACAAGCCGAGAGCTCCCGCTCTCATTCTGTCTTCCTGTCACTTGTACTTGGTTTACCCAACACCACCCCACCATGATCTTTCTCTGCCTGGGGGTCATTATCTCATACTTAGTAGCATCCCAGGGGTTTGGGTGTATTAGCTCTTTCGGGACGTTCTTTTTACCATCAGTGTTTAAGACAAACGGCAATCAAACAATGTTTTGGCTTTTTTTCCCCCTTTACTTCAATCTCCTCTTTCCACAGGATTAAGTCCATTTGTTTGTTTTCCTGTCCTCTGCGGCGTGTTGCTCGTTCCCTCACCTTCCATGCCTTTCCTTCCTCTTTTCTCCTCAGCTGCTGGTGATGTTTTCCCAAAGCACAGCGGTTTTGAACTTTGACAGCGTGTGCTCGAAGGAGAAAACGTCACTTACAGGCTTTCTCTTCCGTCTTTGGGCCACCGATTTTAATAACACAAAGTAAATCCCAAATGGAACAAAGAAGGATTTGGTCTTACATCCACTTGGACACTTAGTGAATTTAAAAATACCTTTGAGTGTCTCGAGCTTAGGATTGACTGCTGCTCTTAGTAATAATATAAAATGTGTTTGCTAGATGTAACTTATTGGTTTTAGAGAGAGCATTATTATTGGCAAAGTGTAATAAGGTCACTGCAGATCTGAGAGAGGACTGCGGATTTATAGCAGTCGGGATTTTGAGACAAGTTGAGCAATCATACACACTGATGTCCCACTGAACAAGGAGAAAGTCTCAACCTGTCACTGTCTGCTGAACTACAGTAAGGAGAAAATAGAGCAATGTTTGCAAATAAAAGCCTATTTGTATGTTTCCGACATCGAAACGAATATGTATGTCATAACTTGCGAACCTGAAACTTGACAATATAGAACAAAGCCCCAAAATAATTTTGGTAATAATGTGAGTCTTCTTATTAGGTATATGTAAACAACTGGTTTTGCCTCTAGCTCCTTAATTAGAAATGTATAAAAAGACATACATTAAACTCCAGTTTTTGATACATTTATCTCGAGTCTTTCAGCTAATCTTTCCCAGGATTGCCATTGAAGGGAATTGCAATGCAAAGCAGAGAAGCTCGCACTTTGAGGTTTTGACTTTTTTTAAACAGGATCTTTGGCCCCCTTCGGATCAGCTGCTGAGTGAAATTAAAACAACACAATTCCCAGGTTTTTCCCGTCAATCCCTCCAACAAAACAATAAGAAAGGAACCCCTCCCCCTCTGCTTTTTCTCTTTGACTCTCTGAGTCAGTTGGAAGGTATTATTCCGAAGAGAATAAAAATGTTCCCACAAGTATAAATAGAAACCGTGAAGAGTCAAGGTTGGAGATGCAAACTTTTTTTTTTTTTTTTTTTTTGTTTTCTTTTAACGGAATCCACCTTTTAAAACCCGTCTTCGGTCGTGAAGTCCAAAAACCGCGAGCCGGGGAATAAGCTTCCACTCATGCTCGTCCATGTTTTCCTTCAAACGGGCGAAGAGAGAGGCTGCCTTGGCTGCGATTGCGCTGCAGAGACGGAGATGCGTCAGAAAACATGTGCTCACGAGAACACAATACCTGTCTGTTGATATCCTCGAGAGGACAGAGGTGGAGACGCCAGCTTCTGATCGCACCTCGCGTATGAAACCGCAGGTTTTGAAGTGAGAGACGACGGAAATTTGACCAGAACGCTTTCTATCTTGTTCTCCTCCGTTTACTCATCGGCTTGTCCCAGAACGCCAGCAGTGCACTTCAGTGTTTACGTGCACTGACACGGCTGTCAACTCAACACTTCCTGTATTCTTACCGCTGACCTTGAGGCGACCTGGAAGTGTTTCTCACCGATGAGGTTTCAGGAGCTCTTCCTGTTTGCCGTCTCCTGCGAGGCTCAGCGACCTTCTGCGTGTCGAGACGCACGAAAGGCCACGAACGCATCTTTCGTCTGCAAATCCCTGGAGAGAGAGAGAAGGAAAGGAAAACATGTCCGACATCATCATCCTTATTCCAAAATATGGACGATGTTAACCCTCCCTTGATCTTCTGACCGCTTTTAAAAAAAAAAAAAACCCTTTAGGTTGCGCCTGTCTGAAGCACATCAGTCGACAAAGAAGATATTAATGAAACATCTTCTCACCTCAAACGACTGTCTATGTCTTTAGCATTTGCCTGCTAATCAATTTTTTAAAAAACTTATGATAAATGAATAATCAGACGGATGAATTAAACCTAAAGGTGGCGTTATGGTTGTGAACATGTGTTCGCTTCGTCTTTGCAGGGAGTGAAATCTGTGCATCGGGGGCAGCAACTGGAGCGAAGAGCTTCACTCCAGAGGCCTGTTGGGCGACGAGGCCTAGGGCTTGCCTGAAGGCATGGCCAGTCTGGAGGAGCCCTTAGCTGGGCAGCAGCTAAATAAAAGATGGGAGGGAAGTGTCAGTCTGCAAGGCCAGGAGCGGAGGGAGGGGCCCTCACTGGCTTCATCTGAAGGAAACCAACTGATGTTAGGTTTGACGGCAGAAAGATGAAAAACAAAAGTCTCTTTTTGGGCCTCAATAAAAACAATACAAATATGTTTGCAGAGATCAGCCACAATCAAAATAATAAGTCCTTGACAACACAGTGAAAGAACACAATGCAAATAAAGCCAAAGTAAATCCATAAATTGAAGTCTCAGTTTTTAACCTAAAAGATGGCAAACAAAAGGCATATAAAAACTTAAATGAATTAAAAAAAAAAGTTTCAGAAAGAGAAGTGGAGAAGAAAAGTTACTCTGACCATAAATACCATACATGACATCAAAGAGACTCAGGTCCCAGAACATGTTTCCCATGTCAGCCATGAATAGAATGATAACAATTTTTTTTAAAAACGCTACTTAAATGAATGTTTTTAATATATCAATGTCAATCTAAACTTGATATTTAACTATTAAAATCCCTGTTTTAATCCCTGGCTTCCTGAAATATACACTTCCAACATCGGTCATGGTTAATCATTTGCCTCAAATGATTAAGTGACGCAGTTGCAAAAGGGTTAATAGTTTGAGTCATGCAGAACTGATCGGACCGCTTCCATAGCAACGATCAGAAGCAAGACATTCCCCCAGAACTACAGTGAGCTCATTGCAGTTATGACCTCGTCTATGACACAGATCTCAGATGTTCTTTGGTCTATGACATAGGTCATAAATTGAAAACTCGTATAGTCAAATGTTAGCTCCATATCTGCAGTGATATTCATACCACTGCAGATATCCTTTTAAGAATTTGTTCTATTCAACCAAAATTTTGTTTCCCTCTTATATAGTCAAATAATGTATAAGAAGCTTCAATGTTTAATTTAATGAATGTTTAAAATCATTGATACCCTTCCAATGAAAACAATCTTTATTTACATTAAAGCAATAAAATTGTTTTTGTAACATCTGTCCATCGTTTTGCATGTTTCCATTGGTATTCTATGATGTCTGGGAACATTAAAAATGTCCACTTTCCAGGGGGGGGTCTGGAGAAAAGGCAGATCTAGCCTGCTTGAGTCGATTACAGTTTCTTTAACCGAGCGCAGATGAAACATGGAAACGCCAAGGAGAAAATCAGAAATAAGCACAGGGCAAACGGGTGAACCTGGAAAGTTTGAAGGCTTTGGGAGGGAAATGGTGAAGGGCAGCAGCAGGAGACAGAAACAGATCTGGTGCATGTCCTGTGTTAGTTATCGCAGTCTCTCAGTGTTAGCTGATAGAATTGAAGTGTTTAGTATATATGCTAATCATTCACACAGGCACAGGATTATCACTGAGCTCTGCCAAGAGTCGCCTCACTCCACCTAATCCCTCCATCCACTCCTCTGGTGACACCTAACTCCTCAACTTCCCACTTAACGCCTGTTTATCCTGCGGCTTTTTTTTTTTTTTTCTCTCTCTCTCTTCATCCATATTCTCGTTTTTTTTTTTCTCCCTTTGGGTAGGAAAAGAGTGAGGAGAGAGAGGCGGTGGGTTTTTGCCGTGCAGGCAGATCAAGTTCAAACCCAGAGGTTATCTGGCTAATCCAGAGTGGGCTCTGTGAAAATATTTCACGAAACATTTCAGGGCAATGCGCAGAAACCACAAGCGTTTGTATCTGTCTTTCGGTCTTCCTGATGAGCTGATGTCTCCGCTCCCATTAGTGGGAATGTTTTAGATGGAGGGTTGGGTGCGGCAGCGTCAGTGGACGCTGCCCTTCCAACGCAGCAGCGGGGAGCTAAACACTTAACAGGGCTGGACAAGCCAGCTTCTGGCTGTGTTCTGGAATTATCAGTAGCCGTGAGAGTGGAGGTCAGAGTTGAGGTCATTGGAGGCGGGACGAGGTTTTCTGGTAGTGGACAACGGCAGCTGGCATGTGCGTTCTAAAACTCTGAAATATTTCATTCGTGTGGAAAATTTTATTTTAGAAATTATGTGGTATGTTTTCTATTTATCTGTGGTCACTTTTGAGGTCCTCCCCCTCCCCCACCTGTTTCTAGGACTTGACATAAACCAGATAAGCTTAGCTTGGACTTCAATGAAATAATTTCAAACAATTAAAATCCGGCAGATTTCTTAGTTCCAACCAGAGGGGGGCGTATCAATCCAAAAATATTGATGATATCATTACTAAATTGGCAAGCCAGAGCCATCTTCAGTCCCAAAAAACTGCGGCTAAAAAAAAAAACCTATGAACACAAATATGTATCACCACAGTGTGGTCCTTCCTATTCACCGTTCAGTATTCACAAGTTCATCTATTTGTGGATTTTTTCCCCGGAACATAACTTCAAATCATCTGTTTTAAATGTAGCCAAAATGTCAATTTCTGTTTAGATTTTTAGCCGTGTTCATCCATGGTAGTGTCAGGATTTGTATTTTCGTGCGTTTCCAGTTAATTGAGTTCGTGTGTCGTCTTGTGCTCCTTCTGCATGACGACGTTTCCTCAGATGTCAGCGGTAGTGACTGTGAGCGATGTCTGAGCAATGCTGGAAGACAAAAATCCCAAACCTTGACCTGTGAGCTTCTTGCTAAATTAAGCATTCCTTTCTCCTCCTCTGTGAGTTTTGCTTCTCCTCGAGCCTCAGCTTTGTCTCACTTACTTACATTTCACTGAAATGGTTGCTGACACACCATGAACACAATGTTTGACAACAACATTGCACATTAAAAAGTGGAATATTTTCTATGTGATGCACTGCAGGAGGCTTTATCAGAATCATGAACGGTTTTTCCATCAATTGGAATTTTCAGGTAACATCAATTCATGCTTCCTCTGCGAAGCAGTCTGGCAAAAGAACAGAATGGTGCATTTCCTTTGGATCTTCCTTATTCCCCCTTTATGCAAAATCAAATTAAACATTTGTGGTAGATGATAGGAAAGGTTTACAATGATTCAGCATGCTGCAGCACTTGACAAGCAGCTCACGGCCTTCCACCTCAGTAAGCAGCATCTCTACAGTTATCTCCCTCTGGTTTGGCATCTCTCTCCTCACCCTCCCTCTTCCTCCATCCTTCTGCCCACTGCCCCATTTCACTTCCCTTTCTCTCTCCCTCTCGGCCGAGCTGTGTCTCTTGCCCTCCTCGCGGTTAGCGGCAGACCGCAGCGAGGTCGTGGTGTGAGGTCACCGGCGGTCTTCTTGCAGCATATGGATGCACTTCCTTCCAAGAAAACCCCGGCCAGATGAGACCACACACGAGCACCAACACACACACACACGCACGCACACACGCTGAAACAAATATTCAAAATATTCCAGGAAAAGGGTTTGAATCAACACGCAATAAATTTCCCAGTGCGGGTTTGTGGGATTAAAGAAAATCAGAAGCTATCTCTCATCTTGCCTGTGACCCAGGGGATCACTCGGAGTAATCTTGGTGTTAAGAAACGCACATCCCGCACTCAGTGTGCCAGTAATCCGTGGAAGACAGTCGACACGGCGTACGCAAACCCACACTCCATTACACATGTGAGCAAACAAACACGGAGTCGCCTAATCTGGCGTAAACCAGCTGACTTCTTAAGGCGCACTAAGCGCGGCGGACACGCACAAGTTAAGTGGGGCTGAGTAATCGCTCGCAGTATTCAGTGTGAGGTCTTGGACACGGCCATGTTGGAGCATATGCAGGAGTACGCACACACAGAGCTGGTAATCTTCCAGCCAGCTGAAGTGTAATCAAGAAGGAGACAGCCATATGTCTGAGGGTGCTGAGCTCTGCCCTCGCTCTTTCGCACCACTTCCTCTCCTGCTCCGCGTCTTTACCGTACACCTCGCTCCCTCTCGTGTTCTTCGTCCTCCGTCTAACTGACCCCTCCTTAGATCACATGAAGTCTACTTGCAGATTGAAATTAAAATTGGAATAAAAGCTGAAGAAGGAAGGGCTTGATTTGTGTCGGATCTTTCCGCTAATCCTTCCAGTTCGGAGCTTGTCTGAACATTTCCTTCGATGCCATCTATTGAAGAGAGTTGGGTTTGTGTGTGTCTCTGTGTGTGTCCCTCGTCCCCTGTGTGGGGACAGCTGGTGTGGCCGGTGACCCTGGCTCTGGAAGGAAGCCCCGGCGCTCCTCCCGTGTCTCCAGCTCCGGCTCAGGGCGTTTCAGTCCTCAGATTTGAAGGCGACGCGACGCATGCGCCTCGCCTGTTTTTGTCAATCAACTTCTAAATGGTCTCTGACTGCAAAGATTTAGTCCCAATTCCATAAAAGCCAAGTGATTTTCCATGTCCTCCTTCTATCTATCCCTCAATCTGCTCGTCCATCTCAGTTTCTTATCATCAATTTTTCCCTCTAGTCTTTTAGCCTTTTCTTAATCCGCTCCCTCTGTCTGATGAAATGACCATATCTAATCCCTTGGGGAGCGTTGTAACTGTATTAAGACAGTAAATCCATGTCCTTACAACTGCTACAGATGTCTTTCTTTATTATCTCTCTCTCTTTCTATCACTCGTTCCCTCCGTCTCCTTGTAACTTCCCTTTTAAATCTTCTAAATCTGCTCTTTTATAATCCTCTGCCTGCTTTCAACGTGCTGCATGTATAATCTCACGTTATGTTTTGGCAGATTTGATTTGGGCTTTGTCTTCTGTCTTTTTTTTTTTTTTTTTTTTTCTCCCCCCCCCCCCTGCCCCCGTAATTCTTTGAATTTATTTTCTCCGGTCTTGCAAACGTTAATAACCAAACGAGCAGTCGGCCCGTCCTGCTCTCAACCGGTTTCCGTGCTCGCCACAGTACTGCAACTGTCCTCATCAAAAGCTCAGTGACATCCAAATACATTGGAAGAGCCATGGCGCCGGTTCTGATGGACCTCAGCATAGCATTTGACCCAGTTGACTATAAGATCTTCAAGCAACAGGAGAGGTTGGACTGGTATAATACTTGACTTGCTTGAAGAACAGGGAGTCAACTTTCCATTGGAATGAACAGACGTCACATGTGGGATGCCCCTAGGTTCCATCTTATTTTATGGTATTAAACATCTGCATGTTCAGTTCAGAAAATTATTTATGTTTTTATACAATTTGAGCTTTCTGATTAACTCATCTAGTTCACCTTCTTTCATTTCCTTGGAAAAATCTTTTTTTGTCACGTGATTGCGACTAGTCGACTGGTGCTGAAAGAAATCTCTGCAGAGAAAAGAATTGATTAGTCGACTAATCGGTGCAACCCCTAGTTGACATAAAGTTGGACCCCTGGTATTTGCAGATTTTAGGGACCACAACCACCAGCAAATAGCTAAAATCATTGGATACTTGACAACCATCTGAAAAAGCTTATAACTGACTATTTTAATTGGCCAAACATCAAATATACCTTAATGTACATTAATACGCAGAAGGTAGAAACTAACATCCACAGTCTGCCTTATGTATGTTTTTGGGGGTACAGCCAATCAGCATCAAAGACAATGATTGACTTTGCCAATTACATTGCACCTAATTGTTCCAGATTCCCAAGTGGAATTGTAGATATGCACCATGAAACAATCTTTGAATAGACACATTTTCCACTAATAATTCAGAGTAAACAAAAAAAATACGCAGATTTGAGAAAACTGAATCATGAGTATCCAGGGGTCCATTGAGCTGCAAGCGTCTCCAGGTTTTTCCATTTGTCCCTTCCCTTCTCATGCACCATGACAGTGAGCAACCCTTTGACACAAACACTTCCACCTGCAGGAGCTCACATTACTCCTTCCGCCTCTGTTGAGGCAGCAGCTACATCCAGATGTGTCTTTTCTTCTTCATTACACACCGCTCCTTTATTGTGGTGGAGGCGCAGCATGTGTTGGTTCAGACCTGGAGATTTTCCAGGTGTCTCTGCCGGCCCTCTGATCAGACAAGCTGAAGAAATGCTCCGTGTTTTTCTGCTCCTTTGACTCCAAGCTCTGCTTCACCACGGGAGCCAAAGACGATACGGCGATACTGATAAGCAAGGATCATTAAAATAATCTGTAAAATGGCTAAAAAAAAAAAATAAAAAAAAATAGAAAAAACTCAACTACAATAAGTAAAATTATGAGTGTAAAAAATAAAAATTGTAGAATGACCTCAATCAAAACAGAGGCTTGGTTGGTCGCTTTTGCTTCAATAGTCAGGAGCACCAAACTAAAAGTCTGTGCTTTCAACCCCAGCCTGTTGACGTTTCAGTTTTTGTGAAATTTTCTTTGAATGTGACTGTAATTTATTTGTGAAAAATTGGACTATTTGTTCGAAGATCATATCTAAAATATTCAAAAGAAAATGCAGCCTGGGAGACTGAAAGACATAGACACAATGGTACCCGATGAAATTCATAATAATTTAAAACTTTTGCCTCTGATCCCTGTTTTTGAAGTGTATTGGAGAATATTTGATTTGTTAGACCAGAATGTGCAGCAGAAACATTCCGGTTTCTGCAGCTGGACGAAGTAAAGCACTTCAGAGGAAGGTTCAAACTGTCATTCCTGCTTGTTCTGATGCTGCATGCTGTCGACGAGGTGTGTCCTTTCTCCATTTTTAATATGCTGTCACGTCAGCGCTTAATCACAGAGGAAACTCCTGGTGCGCTGCCAGTCTGTTTGTTAAAAAAAAGAAGAGACTGTCTTTAGCCTTTTATCAGAGAATTATTTCTTTAACGAGGCCTGTGTCGTTTTAAAACCCGAAAGTATGGGTTTGAACACACTGCCCTGGTGACTTCCTCAGAAAGGTCTGGTATAATAGGAGTTGACAGATTTATCCTTCCTGATGTTTAACACAGTCAGAGGATGCATGCCACACCTAGACTATCTGGGTGTGTGTGCAAATCTACACGTCTTGTGCACTTTGGAGGCTGTAAGTAAAACCTTGTGGTTTCAGCACAGGAAGCGCGAGCGTTGTCTTAAAACCTGCAGACAGGTTGGTGGCCCCCAGGGGACAGCAGGGAACTGCTTTGGACGGTATTGTTCTACTATCTGGACAGTTCAGATCAAGTTCAGTGTACAGTGAAGGCAGTAAAGGCAGGCTTCTACTCACAGCTAATTGGTCTAATATTTACGTTGTTGTTGGACAATGAAAATCATCTTTAATGGCGTTTCCTGAAAAGTAAACGTAGTCGTTATGGCGCTGGATCCAACGTACTTTAAAGTGTAGCAGTTTGAGCAAAACCAAACTTCCTCTCAGGTCAGACACCAGTCCAAGCAACTTTTACTTCATAGGTCAAAGGTCCAGGGCAGGTGTGGGATCAGACCGCAGCTGCATCCGCGAGGACATGCGGAAAAGAGTGAGGGCGGGTCTGAAAGTTTTCAGAGACCCGGAGCGTTTCGCAAACAGAATTCCAACAGAACACACATCGCTTTTCAGGATTTTACTGTGGCGTTCTTCACTGGATTCATTCACTTTAATGTGAACATATTCTCTTAGAAGTCAGCAGGGAAGAGCGGAGGAATACACGTTTGTTTTATGCTTACCACACACACTCACACACGGAGACAATTAATCATTGATTGGAACAATTTCATACACTCACAAACAGTGTCGGCTTGAAGTAAGAGGACAAAGCCTTGTGGCAAGGTCAGCACTCAGAAAGGGAGTGTGTTTGTTTGTAACACCTTGTGGGGACCATTTTCCTGACACATATTACATTGTGGGGACCAACTGCTTCTTGTGGGGACCATAGCCTGACCCAAAATGCTGGTTTTGGGTCAGGGGTCAGTGGGTGTGTGTGTGTGTGTGTGCGTGTTGGTATATATGGTTTAGCCTGCCTTTTGACCTGAATTCGTATATTAGACTTAGGACCTTAACTTTCTTTAATTGTCCTCCTATACCATGTGACCTGAGTTTTGTGTATTCCAGTGTATTACACTGCGCCACCTGATTTCAGAGTATGAATTGCACTTTTAAACATATTTTCATACAATACGCGCGCTTTTAGCCGGTCATCATCTGATTGGCTGGAAAAAACTTGTGGGCGTGTTTTATTACCAAACCATCTCAGACGGCAGGCTTTTAAAAATTAAATTCTCATTTGAAGCCGCAGCCCTCAATAGGGACGTGTTGGTGGAATAACTGCGCAGGTAAGCATTAATGGTAAATTAAAATAATTTTAGTGTTCATCTTTTAGGCTGTTTCAAAATGTAGCGGTGAAACAATCAAACGAGCTTTTATGATTGATTCTGCAACATTTTAATTTAATATTCGTTACAAAGTAACTCTGTTAGCGTATCGCTACACAGCCGTTAGAAAACAAGAGACACAGCACCCAACAACCGTTCCAGCCGCTGTCCCCTGGCAACAGCGGAGGGATCTCAACCCCCCTCGGTAACCACGTCGAACTGTGACACAACTCGTAAATTCCACACACAATAAAACCCAAAACAGTATTAATTTACTACAACTACTCCATGAAAATGGCTTGTGCGCCACAAAAACACTTGGGTTAACCACCAAATTATTTTGTCTTGTACATCAGAAAATCTGTGGCTATAAAACAATTAAACTTTCTTGTTTTTCCACAGAAATTGGAGGAAGAAATGTCTCAAGGTCCTGACTGTACTTATACAACTTCAAAAGTTGGAAACATAGAACAGGTACAGTAGTTGGGTTTTCATTTTGAATTTACCAAACATTTTGGCTGCATTTAAATCTGGTATCCTCTATGGCTTCTGGCTCTCATAGAACACAATTATTTAAGTGAAGATATCTCTGCGAATTAGTCAGGGGCAGTATGGTGTTGACTTGTATTTATTTTCTGTTTCAGATCAGACCTGAAAATGACCAGGATCAGATGACAACCAGTATTCCAAATGAGACAGATCCAGTCCTGGATTCACTCCCTACCAATTGAGAGGTATTTTATGTTTAAGGTGCAACTCGATGATGTCAGTCAGCCAACCTATTCAATTTCAGTGTGTCTGTGTGTGGACCTGAATGCCATGTGGTTTATCTGGACATTGGTTTGTAAGGACAGTTTCATGTGATGGTTGTAAGCTCCGTGTGTGTATGTGTGTGTTTCATGGTCATCTGCCCCAATGTGATACAGGAGGACCATATTATATGTGAGGACCTTGCGTCATTGAATTGATAAAAACATGTTTTGTTTCTTGTGACTTTATGAATATTGGTTTGACCGATGATAAATGTTGACTTGGCATCACATAATATACTGGGAGAGAAAAGGAGATTTTTAAAAAAAAATGTTGTCACTTAGCTTTTGTCAACAACTTAGGCGGAAGTGAGAGTGCTGTACAATGCAAGTAATAACCCTGCCAGAACACGGTGCACTAAATAGTAAAACATACATCAACAATGCTTTGAGGCAGAGAAATTTACCTCAAGGAATTTTAATAATGAAGGTACCCGAATCACTCAAGGAATCGTTTCAGCCCTAATATGTGTGTGTATATATATATATATATGTGTGTGTGTGTGTATTTAATTTTTTCCTTGTAGTGTCAAAAACATCACCTGATGTGCACAACAGTATCCTCTTTGGAGAAATGTACTCAGTGTTCTGGACCTTGTTCTTCGTTCAAGTGGGTTGGTTACCAGTGCAAAGGTAAGATATTTAGTTAATTTGTACCATGAATTAATTAATTTAATAGGATATATGTCTTTGTTGAACTAGCGACCATGAACAAATTACGGTTTCAGCATTGAGTATATAGATTTCAATTCAATGCAATTGACGTCATCATGGTCACTTTCAAAGCAGTGAATATTTTCAAAGTACCTTCACCCCTTTACCCTTGATCTTTATTTAAAAGAGAACATAAAATTTTATCCAGAAAATTCAATTTTGTTCTTTTGAAAAAAGATCATTTTTAATCCATATTTAACTTTTCCGTCTGATCTTAAAGTAAGGTGTGATGGTTTATTTGAGATTTTGGATTTCATTTGTCTTCTGTGGCACATCAAATTACTGGCCTTCCTTTCAAATAGATTATATGGATGATGGCACACTCGGAACAATCAGTCCAGCCAAGTGTACCAAAGACTCAAACAATAAACGAAAAAGTCAAAAGAAGCCTCACAAACGGGAATCCTCACAGCTTATTATGAGTGTTAAGAACTACTGCTTTGCATGTGGTAGACCACAGAGCAAAATTTCATGCCATTTAAAAACCCACATGACACATGCTGAAATTGCTTGTGCTTTTTCCCTGCCGGAAGACTCGAAAGAGCGCAATGTTCTTCTAGAAAAAATGGGAAACAAGGGGAACTTCAAACATAACTCTGAGGTTTTACAAAGTGGGAAAGGATCATTGAAAGTTAAGAGAAAGCTGTAAGCAAAGACTGGAACATTTATACATTGCATGTACATGCAATGTACCTCGAAAGGAACTATGGAGACATGTTCGAAGACGCCACAAAATGAAGATTTGAACCAAGGACATGGAAGAACCAAAGTACTGGGTTTTGCTATGGCTCATGAGTGCATTCTGTCAGGAGATTTCAAGTGGGGTTTAGAAGCTCCTTGGTCCCATGAAGCAGGATGATGTAGCCACAATTATGAGAAATGACCTGACCATTATTCAGTTTGCCCAGTCTCTCTACAACAGACATGGACAAGACCCTGCCAAGTATAAAAACATCCAACAGAAGCTCTGTGAAACGGGTGGGAGGATGAACCAGGAGCTAATCAAAGTATTTGTGCCTGAACCAAAAAAAAACTCCTGTTCACTTCAGGCCAGCTGCCTGACTGATGCCTCACAACAGTGTCGGACACGGCACAGCTATGGGCAAAGAGAAGTGAAGGGCGCTGCTAGCTCAAGGCAAACCCAGTGGGTAGCTAACATGTGCAGCGTTAACACACACAAGCTGCAGCTAACTTTTACGCCAACCCCACCTTTGTCGTTTCTGTACTTTTAACGCTGCAATTGCTGCTTCAAAATCTTTTAACAAGAATTTAAAATGTGGTCTGGTGGGTAGAAAAAGTATAAAAGTAAAATATGCAAACAAAACACACATTTAGATGATTAAACATGAAGTAAGGTAGCCATTGTGATCTTAATGTTTAATCTGTTGAATTATTGTGTCTAAGAAAGCCTGTTATGGTCAAATATAATGATAGCAACAATAATACCTGAAATATCATCAAATCTCCTACTAGCCTCTTATATTTCTCCTACTTTAATACCCCTAAATAAAACCTGTTGCATGTCGTTGATTTTAGATTTTACACTTTCACACGTAGGTTCTACTTTATTCAATCATGTTTAATTTTGAATCCTAATGAATCCAATCCAATAGTGAAGACCACAGCGTAAAATAGCTTCAGCTTTTGAGAAGTTATTCAAATGTAGGACAAGCCGTTTCAGAGGAGCATTGTTGTCGTTTCTGTTGTTGGATCTGCTCTGTCCTGCTCCTGATGTGGTTGATAATTATGCTAATACGAACAGCATCGCTATAGCCTCCGTCGGTTCACCGTGTCACCGTCTCTCACGCGAACCCAGACACTCGGCAAAATGTCAGCGCCCACCTCGCACCGCCGTGTAGAAGAGAGATTGCTTGAGATAAAGGAGAGGTAGCCTCAAGTGTGTAAAGAGGCTCCCTCAAATATGCTTCAACACACACACACCGGGCTGAAATATTAATTAAAGTTCATTGCTTCAGTAATTAGCAGGGCAGTATAATACCAGTTAGTGACTTATTGCCCCCCCAGGTTCAGCTCTGCATCGAACTTTAATTGAATGAGCGACATTAAAAACTTCAGGGGCCATTTGGCAAGGTTGACTAAACAGTCATAAACAATAAAGAATACACTTGAAGCATGAAGGAAAGGCTTCCTCCTTCAACTGAAGGAAATAAAAGTTAACCTCGTGAATGGAGGAAGAAGTCTCATCAAATTGCAGAAGATGATCTCCAGGTTTTCCTCAAGAAGATGTCGTGAATGTCATCAGGTCATTTGGACAAGAAAGTACAATCAAGGTTTGGCTGTGCTATACATAATTGGTGGAATTTGTCAGGTGTTGGTACGTTTAAGCCTGGATTATACATCAGATTATTTGTACATTAAAACCCAAGAACTGAGTTATATCTTTATCTGTTTCTAAAGTGTGAAAGAATGGAAGTCCATCTTTTATAGCTTTCAATGAAAATACAGAGTATACACAGGATATTAGCAATAATTACACCAAAGGCCCCATCCAAGAAAGAGACAAAGCTAAACACTGAGGTACTGGTTAAATATTATTTCCTCCTGGGAATAATATATGTCAAAAGAAAAAAAAGATTTTAAATACATACTTTCAGTTAAATCAATTTTTTTATTTGTACTGAAATTGGAAACTATGTGTATACTTTATGTGTTTCAAAATTAAATCTTCTGAAACTGGATCAGGCTAAGGCTTTGTTTGTCTGGAAACTGTGTGTTTCTTCAGATTTCCACAGTTAGTCAGAACCACCAAGACAAACTGTATGGCATAACTGTAACCTTAACATGTTGTCTTGTGCTTTTGACCCTGGGTCCTCATAACACTGACGATGCTCCAAGTTGAATGGATTAAGTAGCTCACAACGCCATGCATGTGTGTGCTTTCATGGCCGCAGAGTTCCTGTAAAGGTTTGAAATTCTTTTTAAAAAAAGTGCCGACGTGAGAGGCGCGCGGACCGCAACAAAAATATTCTGGTTTCGCTGAAAAGCGGCTCCGTGTCAACAGGAAAACTGCATCAGGGCGCTCCAGAACTTCATCCCATCATTTATATCCGGAATTATTTTTGAAATCGAACTATCATTACAAAATAGAGAGGTTTGTTAAGAAACACAGTAGTTTAATATTAACACCATGGAGCTAGTTGCTGTCAAGTTTGCATTGTTTTCTGAACATTTTAAGTCTAAATAAGTCTGACTCTCCAATTTGTTTTTTTGATCGTTACATTGTAATATCCAATGCATTTAGCTTGTAATAACATCCACATCCACAATTATCAGTTTCATCATCAGCTGATTATCTAAGTCAGTCCTTAAAATAAAAACATACAGATGCGTTCACACAATGACATCCGCTGCCAACACAACGTTACAGCTGCGCCTTTGTGCTCCTTTAACCTTGAGGTCTGCAGGCGCCCAGCTGTGATAATCTCCCTTCATTACTGTTACAGGACGCACACACAAACACACACCCGCACACGCTCTCTTTTGAGACAAGCATCAAGAAAAAGCGCCAACGTTTGAGCAGCACACACTGTCAAAACGCAAATAACACCAGCACACATGTACACATGTAATAGGTGGAACATTTTAAGTTGTTTTTTTTTTTCCCTTCCTCGCGATTGACTTGAATCAGCGTTAGTCTCATCAGATAGCTAAGCAGAATGTGTGTGTGTGTGTGTGCGTTATTGGCTGTCCTCTGCCTAACTGGCTAGACGGACACAGCCTCCAGGAATGTCAAACCTCCAACCTGCATTTTGATGTGGGCACCCGCAGTCAGTTGAACAACATTGCCCACCGCGGGTAGCCCACTTTGAGCGCCTCAGTCTGAGTGGCAGGACATGGACTTCATGGAAGCCGGAAAGAATAGACGTATCTGAGGCTCGTTTCAAATATTTGATTTTTTTTTTTTCATGAGACATTTTGATTGTTTTGTGCTAATTTTCCAAACGGTCTTACATTTTACCAGGTGTCACACTGCAGTGTGCGTGCATGTGCGTGAGCGCTCTTTAAGTGCCAGTGACAGTGGCTTGGCAAGCGATCTGCACTGCCACTCAGTCACCCCGCTGCTCTACCTTTCTCTTTCATTCGTGCTTTTCCTTTCCTTTCATCCCTTCACTCCCTCTGTGACACAACCTGTGGTTTTTGAGAAAGTTTTCAATGATTCGTTCTTTTCATCTTTGTACGTGTGCGTGTGCCCGCATATGTGTGTGTTTGCTTGTATCACCTGCTCTGTGTCTGGATCAGAACCAAAGTCAAATGGACGCTGGAAGTCATGAATAAAAGTCATGAATTAAACTCACAAAGGAATGATAACTAATGAGTATAAAATCAGGAACACAAACCGAAGGTTCCAAAATGGTGATGAAATACAACTTAAATTTGTTTTATTTCATGTAATTCTTCAGACAAATTGAGACATTTAATGTTGAGTGAGCTCTGGACTGCTTTCATCAAGAGTAACAGTTTGGGGATTTATTCAGATTTATGTCAAACAATGAGAACAAAAAGATTGTGTGTCTATTTTACAAACATCTGGGCTCCACTGTAGCTATCTACTTACTTTATATAATACCTAGCTAGCAAGGAAAAGCAACTAGCTAGCTGGTAAGTTTTGTCCAAGCCAGGACGAGGGCACAGAGTACGATGAATTTGTGAAGCAAACTGAGTTTTCAGAAGACAATACTCCTGAAGAGATCACTGCAGTAGGAAACAATTCATACAATCATTCTAAAGGCAGAGAAAAGAAGACAGTTGAGTGTGAAAACTCTTGACGAAATGTCATCAGAAGTGAACTTTTGCTCTGACGAGAACAACTGTCCAAAGGGACAGTTTTGCCAAGAAAAGAGACCTTCATCCACCATCCAAGGCATTAAGAGTAATTTTACCTGGCTGCGACATTTGCAGCGAAGAGGAAAGACGTCGAGGTGGTAGCAACTTCAGAAGGGAGGTCCAGGCTTCCCTCTTCAAAGGTCTCTGCACGGCCCTGGAAACAAACATGCAAAATGATTCCAGCAGGAATTCAACCATCAACCACCTGCTGTAAACCTGCTATGTCAGCTGTGCACCCCTGCATGTGAAGAGGTTCTTGATGGGATGTTGTCTTTTTGATAGCTCTCAGCATCTCGGAATCTCAGAACATTTGGTGTGAAAGCAGAAGACGGCTTCATAAATCAAGTCGAGACTAAATTCAAAAACAACACATTTTGATTATTATTTTCCCCTTAATCCACTTGAGCAAGAAATAATTAAATGTCTCGTTACAATCGGCTTTTTGTAATGGAGTACCTACTGATGAAACGACTTCAATCAGATGTTGCCCTTTGAATGACATATTATTTCTTTAAGACAGCGTTTTTTTGTTGTTGTGTTTCCTGAATTATAGGCCTCCTATTCGTGCAAAAGTGCCGAGGTCCAAGGACTTGAAATGTGGTCAATGTCTGAAAGAAACCCCCCTGAAAGCCCAATGTTTTTTTTGTTTTGTTTTTGTTTGTTTTTTTTGTTTTGTTTTTTTTCCACAAAACTGCTTTAAAATACAATCTACAACAAAAACTGCGGCTCCTTGGAAGCGAAATAAAAACACGAGAGGGTCTTTTGAATTGTCTGTGCGACACAAATTAACTAATTGAAAGTTGGTTTGAAGCAGTCTTACGTCTCCTGCACAGACTCCGTCATTTAGAAAGAATAAAAAAAAAATAAAAAAAAGAGCCTGCTCACAATTCACGGCTGGATAAAAAGAGCCCACATATTGAAAAAAATTATTTCAGAAAAGCATAAAAGACAAGGTAATGACCTAGACGCTGACAATTAGAAAAATCACGCGGGGGGGGGAAGCAAGCAGAAAGCATTGTGAGCTCATAAGGACTCTTTTCTTACTTTGGATTAAAGCAATTAAAAAAAAAATATATATATATATATATATATATATATATTCCTTTAATTTCCAAGTTCAAGACAGAAATCTCTACCTTTTCATGTACTGATTAAAAAAAAAAAAAGTTGGAACTTTTTACACCAGCAGGAACCAAAACCTCATTCTAAGCTTCCACCAGAAATTTTATTGATGATTTAAGGACAAATTAATCTGCATTAAACAAAAAAATAATAATAAATAAATTGACGATGAGTGAAAAGAGCTAGTTCAATGTACGTCTACTTAGACACAAAACGTCAATCTTTTCTCAATGTCCCCCTGCCCCCGTTGCATCCTTGGAAAGCTTTAATTTTCCCTCAAGTGGCTGCCTCCCATCTCCTGGAAAACTCTCCACAAGGTTCCTCCCCTCTGAGAGGATTCATCTCTCTCCTGAGTTTTAAGTATCTCGTCTCTTGGTTGCCTCAAGGTCGCCATTTGTTCCGGCTCTTGAGGGTCTTGATTCAAACAAATAAGAAAAAGGAAAATTCATCTCAGGCGGAGCACGAAGTGTTAAGGTTGCGTGTGTGTGTGTGTGTGTGTGTGTGTTGCGGATGAACGCGGCCATTGCTTGTGTGCGTGTGTGTGTGTGCGTGCATGTGGGTGTGTGTGTGTGTTTCCAACTGCAGTTGGTAGAGCAGGAGCTCAGCTGCTCCGGTCCTGCACCCAACGGGACAAAGCGAGGGATGAAAGAGAAAGATAAAAGATGAAGATAGAAAAAGTTGTTATTTGTCTGGATGTTTGTGCATATCTTATCGCTACGGCAGCTTTCAGGCGGCAGACACCTCCACCTTTCTGAGGAGATTTAAAATAAAGGAACGTCTGGACTCGAACACAAGGAAGATCAGACGCGTTCAGAGCCGACGAGTAACGAGAACAAGAGATATTTCATCCCTTTACCGCCATCCATCCCCTGTTTTATCAACTGGGGATGGATCACATCTATTATTCACTCCATTTGGCTGCCAACTTTACACCAAAATAAACCTCCAGCCATGCTGCCCCTCCACCCGTTCACAACGCTCACCTTTTATCAGCTGCATGCTTCAGTAAATACATTTCTTTTGTCCCCGTCTATCCAAACTCAACTCGTAAAAGTGGGGCAGCCTGAAACGCTGACGCTGACGGCTTTAGATATAATGAACTCTGGGAGATTACGTAGAATTAGAAAAATAATCATTGCATTTACCAAAAAGGCAACAGGAAGATAATCGACAAAGAAACATGCTGCTGTTGGATTGGATGAAAAACCTCATAATTACAACAAAAATGACATAAAGCAAGAAAGACGCAATGCAGCGTTTAAATGATATTTGTTCGGACAATCCAAGCCTACATCACTCTGCTGTTTAAATATCTTTTATCGCCTACTTCACCCAGAATTTGATCCTTGGTGAAATATTTTGTCACTTAATCTTCTGTTGGACGTACTTTCAGGAACATCTGCACAACATCACCGCAAGTACTCAGCGCTACTGACTCAGATTCCACTGAGGCAGCATGGACGGTCTCTACATACAGACCAACAGGTATGCTCGTTCTTGTAAATCAATAGACTTTGTAGATGACACAATAAGTCATAAAATTCTTCAGTGACCGAGCAAACAAAGGAAATTCCCAAATTTCCGTGCAGGAGTGCTGCACGGGTGCAGAATTAAATTGCATTGTCCAAACAGCCTTGAGGAAAATCTGAAATGTTTACGTCAGATTTTTAAAATGAGGGCATCTGTGAAGACATCATTGGGTATTTCGTCCAGTTGGACCTGGTGTGTGTCCCCACGTAACATTTACCTGTCAGTCGTCTCTGTTTCAAGTAAACCCCTGGACATTGTGTCAAACTCTCAGAGGTAACATTTCCCCTTCCTCAAATGACTCTTGGATCACCGACATATTAGATGTGTATTGATGATTTTGATTATGTCATTCATCAAAATGTAATGTTTATCATTTGTTGACTGTATGGTGTTTTCTATGACTTTGCATTTTTTGTGTTTTTATGCTGTAAAGCACTTTGAACTACCTTGTTACTGAAATGTGCGATACGAATGAATTTTGATTGATTGATAACTTCTCAATGCTCAAGAACTCTTGGGTTTCATTTGGACCACATTAACATTTCTCATTCCATTGTATTCTGAAGATGTTTGATCAAATCTGACACTGAAGTTGAGGCAAGTACAAGCGATGATTCAATGACTCGATGTTCTCCGTTAAGTGTCGCCTCCAGATGGCCTGAAAGTGACACCACACACACTCATGGAGGGTGCGCGCATACATACAAATCGCTAACTCACCCCCCGAGGCTCGTTTTAACCGCTTGTCACACAGGGATCAAAAGCAGAGGGAAGTCAGTAAAACCAGAACCATGAAATGCAACAAAAAAAAAAAAAAGGAGGGAGAGAACGTAATTAATAAGGAAGATCACTGTGACAGCATTAGAGTGACGAGGCTGGAAGTTCAGACATCCAGACACTAAAAAGACCAAATGTTGAGTTACGTCCCGTTTCGTTTCACTATGACAGCTTCACATGCTGAGTTTGTTTGCCATCCACAGGAACTCCCTCCGATTTCACTGAAAGGTTGGATGTTTCTCGTTTATTTCCAAAAAGTGAAGAATTCTCAAAATTCAGGGCGACTTGAGCTAATTACAGGTGAGTGGATGCAGCTCGGGGAGGGAGAAGGTACAGACATTATTATTCTATGTCACAGTACATACTGATCTCAATTTGAGTTGATGATGATGAGGTAAACTGGACTTTTAACTACTTCCATTCACCGATGCTTAGTTCTATATTATTGGTGGCCAAAGTAAGTAGAATTTAGGATACTTGCAAGCCTCAAAACCTTGACTTTTTTCAATGAAAATAAAAAAATAATATAACTTTGAATTTATTTTTCTTTGGCATCTCAACGTGTAAAGTTGGTGCAACGATCTCAACTTCCTGCGATGGCGTGCCGAGTTTGCGCCTCTCTTGAATCGTAAATTCAGCCATCGCTCGTCTCGGGTTTTATTTGAGAGACGCGTAACTTCTGGTTGTGTTCGGGATCCGAACTTTGATTACTGTGAATTTAATTTTAGTACTCCAACGAATCAAACCTCAGCAGGAGTTTCCTCTGTTCCTGTGTGTTTGGTATAACAAATTGAAGAACTGGGCCTTTCTTCACTGTGTGGGAGAACCGTTTCTCATTCGTAGGAGCGCGCTGACCTTTCTGAGCTGGAAAAGCCATATAAATACTAAATGACAGAGCTAATTGTTTCACCCCAGAGTCCATTCTGTCTCTCCTGTTCCTCTTTCTCCCGACCGGTCCCTTCCATCATTTCTTCTAATTTCTCTCAATTATTGTCTCCTTCTGCTCTCTCTCGTTGGAGTGTGTTTGTGTGCGTGAGCGCACGTGTGTGTGGCTGACCTTCCTGAACTGTATGGCCATTTATGGAGATTAGATAAAGTTGCCTGACTCATTGGCATGCATTAAGCAGAGCACAACACTCATTTAGGCACGCACACACACAAACAGAGCCGCACAAGAAGACCATCTTAAATCAAGGATATAGGAGCAAATTAGAGGTAAAAGCGCACTTGGTTTTTCTTCTTTTGTGAGACATCATCTGTTTTTCAAAAAGCCATATTCCGCGTCCTTTCCCCTCCCTCTAATGGATTTTTGATTTTTCCCGAGCATGCAACACAATTAGCTCGTCTTTCTTTTTATTAATGACACATTTACTCTTTTCTTTTGCCTCGCGCTTGTTTATTCTTAGTCTAAATTGAGGACAGAGGAGGTCTTAAAGTGCATTGTGTGCATGTGTGTGTGCGTGCGTGCGTGCGTGCGTGTGTTCGCGACCATGTTTTGCATAGGCCATTTTACTATTTTTCTTTTCTAAGTGTTTATGTAGAAAAATCATAATGAAAAATAAATAACAGAGAATCAAGGGGAAATGACTTTAACCAACACATTTCTGATTTTTAACATCTTTGCCAGGCTGTAGGGAAGTTCTTATTTTCATGCTTTAACCATAAAAGCATTTAAAGTTGCAGTCACGTCAATAAATAAAGGTAATATGGGAAATGTTTGGTTCCTCATGGCATCCTCGATAAAAATGCCTCCAAATAAATTCATTATCTGTCTCATTAACACGATCCTGCACCGCGAGTTTTAGACAAACTCAAACTTTAGATTTATTGCTTGGAAATATTTCCAAATCAGTGCAATATAATTATTTGATTTACAATTAACAGAGCTATAATGATTAGAACCTCTTGAAAAATAAACATACATGAAATATTTTATGTTTTGCCCTTCACTTCTTTGAAGCTGAGGAACATTTAATTATAATTTGAATTATAATTAATTAGCGGGAGTATAAATGTGTGGTATAGGGGCATTTCGAGATGGGAAAGACAGCAGAACATGCGGTTCAAGTGGAGCCGTGTTACCCAGGCAACCCGTCCAGGACGTCGCCTCACCAAGCTTCTTCTCCGTTTGTGTATAACTTCATAAGTTCTTTGAAAAACTGAAACTGAACTTTCGTGTTCCCCAGCAGATCTCCTTAGTTTCCCGGCTCCTGGACAAATCACTCACACCTGCAATCACTCTTCTCATCTCATCTAGCTAGGCCATTGGTCCAATTACGACCTCCCAGTATTTAAGCTCCTCTATCCCAGTCACAACTCGCCAGTCCGTCTCATAACCCCGATCGTCACTATCCATTTTTTCCTCCCTGGATCACCTGTTGTTCCCTCGTGTTTCCTGTTAGTTTTGTTATCCTTTTGGATTTTTTGGTTTGATGTGAATGCACCATCAGAATGCTCAGGTCGTCACGATGACATCGGCAGTGATGACACCACTCTTTGATGCATCCAATGAATCTCTCTCTTGAGTGTTGAACACAAACTGTTTTAGTGTAATTATGTAAGTTATGAATCTTCTACATGAGCATTGTTCAAATTATTTGAAGGCAGAATCAGCCCAGTACAGGTTCACATTCTCAGGTAAGAGAGGCTCACCTGGTTAAAAAAGTAATTTTTTTCGGTAATGGAATTACACCGAAGATAAATTAGTTTAATCAAAGCATGTCATGAATATGTGTGCATGTACTCCTTATGTCCAGGGACCTGGCATGCATTGCTTTAGGTCATTGGTCAATTGTTCAGCCAAAGATAGTTACGGCACATTAATGCATAGATTTGATCTAGTCAATGATTGAATAGGTTCTTTGTCACCTGGTGGCATTGTAATGTAGATCTGTGTATCATCTGCATAATTATTGTTTGTTGTAATTTAATTTATGGGGCTGCGTGTGATTTTAGTTAACTCCAATTAAAACTTGTCGCAAAGAGGTTCCTGTCCTCTAAATAAGACTCAAACTTTTCGGTTTTTGAAGACTTGCTTTAGCATCTTGAGGTCTGCTTTCAGGTTGACTTTGCTTTGACGGACATGTTTGTTGCAGTTTAACACTTAGAGATTACTTTCTGGCAGGTTGAATGGAAGATTTATTTTTAAGACTTCCTCAAGTCCTCTTTAAGGGTTTATTCACACCAGCCCTGCTCAGTCCGCTTTAATCCAACACCGGTCTGTTTGCCTGGAAAGTGTGGTTTGTTTGAGGAGGTGTGAATGCTGAGCGAACTCTGATGTGGACCAAAAGGCGAACTCTGGTCCAGCTACAAACCTCAGTCTCGGTACGGCTGAAGTGAACTCTGGTGTGGTTCGAATATGTGAATGCCAAGGGGACCAGAGGCCGCTCCAAAAGCAGGAAGTGGACTGCAGCGCAGGGCATTAGGGGTAAATACAACCAAGACAAAAATGGTTCCTATTGAGAATTTATAGCTTTGTGCTTGCGGGAGCCATGGCTGTTCTGTGACCTCCTTGATGAGTCAGTGAGGTTCTCTTGAAATCACTTTGGTGGACCGGCTACTTCCTCGGAAGGTTTCCCATCGCTCCATGTTTTTTCCGTTCGTAGAGTTCTGTATGTGGTTGGGTGAAATTCTCGAAGTCTCACAAATCTCCTCTTGTCAAATCTGTATTTACTTTGAAGTAATTAAACACAAACCACTGAACACACTTACCTGCACATACGCATACTTCCTCCAAGGTGAAATCTTTTCATTAAAAAAAGACAAACACGATGAAAAACACACCGACTTCAATGCATTCTGCATGTCTATTATTAATAGAATTTAATTAACAACTATTGATAAGCTTTGGTTGTCTTAAGGACATGTTTGTTTGCTATGGATATATGTGGGTGGGTGGTTGTCTGTGTATCTTAAGGACCTACTCATTATACAATCATTATGCAGTGATCTTCTTGATTCGTGAACCATGAAGAGGAAACACACACACACACACACATGCAGAGTACGAGCTCCAAACACAGCATGTTGACAGATTAGATGAGAGTTTTTAATCATTTTAATTAAGCCTAATTGTTATTTGTTGAATATGTGGCATTTATGAAGTTCACAAGGATATCCAAGCAGATGATGGAATACTAATTAAAGTTTCAGAAAGTGTGTTTAAAGCAAGAAACTGATAAGAAGCAGAGGAAAGTTGCACATTAAGGCATCCATGAGAAAACAATGCACAGTGACTAGCTTTATAGGGACATTTAAATAATGCACGCCTGTTCTGAAGATGCATCTTTTCATTGTTGGTTTTGAAGAGGTTTGGCAAGTTTGGTTGCTGGAAATGAAGCTGAGTGTCAAAGTGCAGAAAAATAAACCTAGTTCTGATTAGGAAAGCTTCACCGCCTCTTCACATGCAGCTTTCATATTTTTGAGTTGTTGTTTTTTTTTTTCCATAAGTCTTTGACTTATGGAAAAAAAAGTCCCGTTTATTATTGCAGTACTGTACCTTTAAGCAACTTTCCAGGCCTGTATGTTCATTTCTGTTGCAATATTACCCAATACAGAAATATGAAAGAGAAGAAACAACTTCAAGCTGATTAACTTTAAACTTTTATTTGAAGTTAATCAAATAAAAGTGCCTAATGTGCTTCTTTTATTCCAACTGCCATGTTTTCCACCTTTCATCAGTATAAGTTTATCTCATGCAGCTGTAGCGGTTACCTGGCTGCTCTGCGCTAACACTCGCTAATTTTGCAGTACTGGATAACAAGACATTTGCATCCTCTATTCACCATCATGCAAATCCAGCTCGAAACTGACAGTAAGGAATTCTGCTGCCCAGTAACTGTAGTAGCTCTTAAAGAGACAGCGTCATGTATTTTCTGCTATAGCTGCTCCAGTTCATCCCTGGACTGAAAAGTAGAACATTGTGTATATTCCTGTAGCGTGCTTGCACTAAATTTTTTCCACTGACATTTTTCTTGAAAACAGAAACCGACTACTAAGTAATTTCAGCAAAAGTCCTTCGTCAAGAAGACATGTTGGTCCATGTTGTATTTATAGATGAATAAATACAACTGTGAAGAGTTTTGTGGTGAATCAGCAGGACTGCTTTGGAATTCAGAAGTTGAAATTTTGCAAATGCTATGAAGCATTTTGGTTGGAAAGACTATTTTAGGAACATTACATCTCTACACGCACACACACTAGCTCCTGACTAAAGGACTGCCTTCCTTGATGCACTTGAGGGTAAAATAACTGTCTCCACACACACACACACTTGCTTCCTTGCACCTGAGTACACACAAGCAAAAGGCCACAGCACCGTCTGTTCCTGCCACACACACACACACACACAATCTCACAGCAAACTGCCCTCTTACCTCATAATTACTGTTGTTTTCTGATTGTGTGCTGCATACAATCAGATTTCTGAATAAGCATACACAGCGTCAGATGACTGGGTGTGAGCCGATGTGGTGTTGCTTTAGTAGCAACCAGTCACCAAAGCACTGAGAGATAAGAGGATGCCAAAATCCTCAAGACCAAAATCTACAAAACCATTGTGTGAGCCGTAACTCTCTTTGGTGTGACGTGTTGGCCAGCAATGATAACCTTCAGCATGAAGAAGATGAAGATGCTCAGGCAGTCACTCTGATCGTCCAGATATACGGCGCCTATTGCCTGGTGTGTTCACGGGAGATTTTGTAAATGATTTTTTTTTTTTTTTTTACCACTTTTTAGAGCACGAAACATTAAATTAAGATTAGCCGGCCCAGCCACGCTAGTCACCGGTCTCTAGAAAGCTAACACAAGTGAGCCTGTCATTAATCAGATTGCGGATTAGCCTCCTGCGACGAGGAAGTAGCCTCCTCTGGGTGTGCAGTAGTTGTAATTTTGCTGCTGAAACTGCACCATAAACACCATGAATGAGGACGAGAGATGAAGACTTCAGGAAGCTCAAAGCACCCACCCAAGAAGCATTGCTGCAACAATGAAAAAAAAACACACTTTTTGCACCAAGTACAAAATGTTTAGCTTCTATAGACTTGCTTGAATTTTTCAAACTTCAACGTTGGAGCTTTATTTTTGCTTTACATCTGCGTGTAAAGCAAACCCTCGAAATCACTTTCGAGGGTCTGATTAAAAGATTCTGGCTATTATGCTAAATGTGAGAGTACAGGTGATATAATATCTATAAATGTTTACGATCTCTACCCCTACTTGTTGTTTTTTCCATTTTTAGGAGGGTCAAAGCATTACTTCGGGGTACCAGACCGTTAATTCTGTGTTATTAATAGAAGATCACGGAGCAAGAAGAACATCAGCGCCACATTCTCTCATAAATGGAGATAATTATCTTGGCATCATAAAACCACACACACTTGAATCTGTGTCCAATCAAACACAGTTATAGCCATTTTTACTGCTGCTGCTGTTCATGTTGGACAGATGTGTGCGGTAATGGCATAGAACAAACATTATAGGTAATGTCCACGTGCACATCCGAGTTAATCATCAGAAGAAGTCTTCAAGCTTGGTTTGCAGGTTGCCACCTTACCCAGGGAAGCGGGTGTGGAGGTCCGCTCACCCGCTTGCGCACATTTATCATATTTAACACCTACTAAGGAGGCCTGGTGACCCGAAAGAAACCGCAGACAGCTTGAGGATGGCGGGAGAGGACGAGGAGGAGACGGGATGAAGACACAGCTGTTATTAGCTTTCCGCCAGACGGCGGATGAGGTGGAAGCTGAGACGGTTGGACTGGAGAAGGAACGGCTGGGCGGGAAAAGGGGGAAGATGGGAGATCCTTGGAGGGAAAGGAGGAGATTGTGGAGCATTAATAATGAACGGCGGGTCCTTGGAGACCGTGTTCACACATTAATAATGAATGGCATTCAGCTGGACGGCCAAACTAACATCTCGGCACAAGTTGAGGGGAGAAACGGCAGAAAATTGAACGTAACGTAATTTGGTCAACTTTTTACTTTGTAAAAAATATTCATATCACATTAAAACCTTAAACTTCAGTGCATTTTGTTCAACAACATAGTCCCTAATAAATGTGAAGTTTAGGACAACCCTGAACTAAAATCCAGTAAAATAAGGTACAGGTGCAAAAGAGGATTACATGATGAAAACTTAAAACAGTACAATATATGACCCGGACTAGAGCTATTATGTTCCCGCTATTATTAATCAAAAGACACTTTAAAAAGTGGGGGACATGAAGGGGGGATTGTACAGGAACTCGGTGTTTCGGCAGCTTTGCAGATTTTTTTTTTCCAGATCAGTGAACTGAAAGCTGCTTCTCTATGTTTGGTTCTGGTTCTGAGGATGCAGAGCAGACCAGATCCATTAGACCTGAGAGGCACATGTTTTTTTTTGTTTTGTTTTGTTTAATCACCAGACTACAGATTTGTTTCACTTTGAATCCACTTCACAAAATCCTGATAAATTATTCATAACGTTTGGGTCGGGACGAAATGTGGAAAAGTCCAAGAGATTGGAAAAACTTTTTAAAAACTATAATATAGTAAAATATGTATTTAAACTAAAAAAAAAAAAAAAAAACAGCAACTTAACAGCAGGTAAATGTTGTTCAACTTAAATAATAATGATTATGAATGGCTTCCAGAGTGGGATTTAAAACGGGCTGCTTTCGTAGATTACCCTGCGGCGGAGCAGAAACGGCGAAATGATTCCTAAAAGAGGTCAGGGGTGGAGTTCGAAACGTTCCCAAAAACATGTTTCTGCTCGCAGTAATTGAAACAAATGAACATGGAGAGTCTGGGTGGACTGCCAGCTCCCGGTTTTTACCCGGAGACGGACGCAGAGACACAAGCACACATTAACTTCTCAATTACCTCATTTTCCCTCTTCGTCTCTAACATCTTCCCATCGCTATTTCACACACACTCACTCCCTCATTCGCCGTGTACACACACTCGCACGCAAGCAAATGAGCTGCTTGCTTAAAGCAAATGGGCGGCCCTGATGTTGATTTGCTGCCATTTGCCAACAAAGACCTCAGCTTGTTGCCCCTTCATCCCTCTTTATCAGCCTCTTCTTCTTCCCCTCGCTCCAGCTAGAATGGGTGTGCAGCGCCGAGAGATACACACAAATGGACAAAACGTGTGTGTTGGGCATCGAGAACACGCACACACACACACGCACACTGTTCTGGGTGTATAATTACAGTGAGTGAAGCAGCACGGAGGAATAATTACATAGCCTGGTTCCTGTTGTTGTTTCCAACAAATAAACCAGTAAACAAACAAGATGGAGGGTGAGAGAGGGGTCAAGGGATCCTCGCGTCTGTGCGCGTTCCGTTTTACAAACGTTTTGTCCGTCGCGTCACCTGCAGCACCGCTGGCAGCGCCGCTGGTGTAAGGCTGCCCAAAGGGGTTTTGTCATGTGAAAATTTCGGAGTTTTCCGGAGTCAACTTTCAACTCCAATTATTCAGTATTTCATGTGTGGCAGGTAGGTATTTCCGCGGTGGGCAGGTTTTGATTGTGGAGAAACAGAACCAGGAAGGAAGGAATACAAGGATAGAAGAGGATCGATCCACCGATTGCTCAATCGGTTGATTGATTTGAAGGGACGTAAAATACAATGAAAAAGGGAGAAAGGAGACACGGCATCAAGTCTTGATGCTCGCGTTGCAACACTGTCGTTAGCCATCAAATGCTAACGCTAGCTATCAAACCCCAAGAGTGGAGATATGGAATGTGACCTTGTGCGTGCTAACATGGTTTCCATTGTGACTATTAAAGGATCCTAAGGCATATTCAGTGTTTGCTCGGTTCAATAGGCAGTTGTTGGTCTTTTTTACAGACTCCAGCAATTCGTTGGCACTTATCACAGGAAGTTAGACACATCGACAACTAGAAGTGAACATTTTATAGTTGTAGTTTCGCTGGATATTTATTGAGTTTCATTTAACAACATCCTTGGTTTCCACTTTATTTTGGGGATTGAGACACACTTTTTAATTATGATGCCATTGCCTCCTCTCTGCCAGCAGTTCCACTTCCTTTGCTGTCTCCAAACTTCTTTAATGTGCTCGCAAACAGAGAGTTTCCTAAAGCAGCCGGTGCCCAGGCAGTCACCTGCACTGAAGGGAAATGGAGTGTGAGGTTTTTACTGGCGCTGTGATTACGGGGTACGGCTCAGGAGGAAATGTGTGTTTAGTTTGTTTATGTGCCATCAGACAGCAGGTGGCGGAGTCAGCACAGCACCTCTCGACCCGCACCGGTTCGAGGGGTGTATCAAGGTGCAGGGCGAGGGGTTGGCGCCTGCAAAAATTTCCATCCAGACATCTCTAACAAGCAGACACCGACAGATACGGGTGTATTTAGGTTCGACTCCATCAATCCTGTTTTTCTGGTCAAATCGGATTCATCTGTGTGTGTGTGTGTGTGTGTGTGTGTGTGTGTATTTGTGTGTGTAGGCTGGGGAGGGTTATCCCACTGTGTGAGATGGAGAAAAAGCAAGGGGGAGGGAGATTCTCTTCCATGTAGACAAAAAAAAAAAGGCCGACATGAAAAATGGAGGATAAGTGAGTGCGATGTGAGGAGGCTTTGTTCTAGTGGAGGGCCGGGTTCAGCGGCAGATGAAGAGCTATCTCTTACTGCAAAATCACAGCTTGGCGCAGGTCTCTGCCTTTCATTTGTTTGCTTTTTATCCTTGGTTCTAACTCCCAGTCTGATTATCGGTGGTATTCTATCTCTCTCTCCTGCTCTTTATCTTAATTCAAACTCACCTTCACTGTTTTTTGCATTATTTCCTTTTTATTGAAGGAATTTGGGACCACTTTCCTCCCTAGCATTGCAATGAGATTGCTCTTTAGGCGTCTCAAATCAGGCTGAGGTCTTGCCTTTGACTAGGTCATTGCAACACCTTGGTTCTTTTCTCACCGAGCCATTGTGTTCTGGATTGTCTGCTGTGCTTTATCCTATTTAGAACCCAGATCAGGTTGAGTTGTGGTCATCTCAATGACTGCAGTCTATATCACTAGCCCTCCCCCACCGTACCTAACAATTGGTATGAAGCGTTGCGATGCTAAGCTGTTTTTCTCCAAACTTTGCTCCGACTAGCATCTCTTCTTTGGTCTCATCTGTTCACTGGACAATGATCATAGAATAAACTTTGTTTCAATCTCCTTTGTCAAAACTATCGTTAAGTGGGATATAAAGTCTGAAAAATGTTGCTCGGGTGTTTTTTTTAATACTGCTTATAATAAATGAAGGAAGAAGTAAATATGTTGCAATATAACAAATGTTGCGAAATAACAAATGCTGCAAACAAACTGACGGCATAAGCAAACTAAGGTGTTACTTTGGACACCCAGGCCATTAGGGGGCACCCCACGACTGCTTGCAGATCATACAGCAAATTTAATATCAGACTATCATAACCTGAGAATATACAAACAGTTTTCCAATGGCTTCATTCATGAAGGGACTTCTGACTATGTCAGAAGCAGCCAATCAAGACGCCCCATTTAATTCCTTGGCACCGACTACAGGAAGCTAAACAAGACTTAGGCACCAAACATAAAAACATGAGACTTTAAAAATGCTGCTTCCTTCTCCACAAATTTTTAAACTAATAAATGGTCCAATTAACTGTTGGCTTACTGGTTAACCACTAAATGAAACAAGTTTAGTCAGTATTAAAGTGATGCAACTGGTGCTGTGTTGAAGTGACGGGCTAAACTGGGACACGCAGCAATCTGTGGTCAGGGTGAAACAAACTCCCGGTCCTTTTATTCATGAATGCATTAATCTGCTGTGACTTATTTACAGAAAAAAAAACAGTTTGTTAAACTGTCCAGAGCTTATTCTAATGAACCAAAGGCTACGGCCGTAATGCCTCATGTAAACACGGCAACATCATTACTCTACAGCTTGATCCCTAAAGCGATGGCTACTTAAAACCTTGCTGAACTCCTGAACGTGATTGTGTACAAAACGGTACGGGTCAGTGAGCAGTTATTCAAAAAATCAGCTTTCACTGTTTTTGCTTTTTTTTTTTTCTCTCTCTGTCTTTTTGCTCTTTGTTATTTGTGTTTGTTTGTTTGTTTGTTTGTTTTTTCATCCTGCCTCTCGTCGTCCCTCGTGCTTTTGTTGGCTCTGATTTGGGGCACTGATGAAAGTATTTTGAGAAAACATGCTGATTTTTTTTATTTATTTATTTATTTTTTTTGCGGTTTCCATGGGGACCCGGCAAGCCCGACGACGTCGAAAGAGGCTTCGGCCAACATCGCGCCGCCGCTCTCCTTCTTTCTGTTCATCCCGCTGAATCTCAGCTCATCTTTTAAACACTTTTCTCATTTCTTTACATCCCACTTTGCCAGCTCGTTTGTTTTTCCTCATTCATCCATTTGAGCAGCTCCATTTCTCCCGCTCCCCCTCCGCTGTCCTCTTCCCTCTCACTCGCTCTCATTCTGCCGTCACCCTTTTGTCGTCGTCTGTGTGTGAAGAGCGGCGATAAATAAAGACAAACAGGGCGGATTTTGTTTGTGTGTTCTTTCGAGAGGAGGACGCCGGCTCTCTGATAGCATTGTTAGCCTCTCCACCTCTCCTCACTCCACTGCACAGGCTTTCTTCTCCCCCACCATCCCTCCATCCGCCCTGACCCGGAGCCAGTAAGGCAGCTTCGAGGCCAAGTTTGGGCCAGGACAGGGGCTCCGCCGGGGGGCTGCGGGGGGGCATCGTTGCTGGAGGCTGAGGACGGGATCCGAGCCAAGCTCAAGGACCCCAGACCCTGATCTGGCGGGCCAGCCTGCCCACAACAGGGCCTTGATGGCTGGACGCAGCGTCGGGGAGAGCGGGGAGGCGGAGGGCTGGAGGTCTCAGCAGTGGCAATGGCAGCGGCTAGATTAAGACCTTTTCTCCTAGAGTCGCCACAATGGACAAAGTCTACATGCACACATATACACACCGCCTCTATTCAGCTTCATCCATCAGAGACAGAAACGGGTGAATAAGCTCGTGAACGGGGTCGAAGCTTTATAAGACCGATTAAAAAAAAAAAAAAAAGAATGGCAAAAAAAAAAAAAAAAAGTGGAGATGAATTATTTTTGTAGTGAAGAAAAGAAAAAAGAAAAAAAAGCATGATCAGGAGGAGGATTTACGACAATCGGCTTTTGCCCGTGTGTCGGTTGGGAAAAGTTGGGAAAGAGCCAAGTTCGGACAATAAGTCAACAAAGACGTTAATGCAAAAGACAGAAAACAGTAAATGTAGCATAATGCAGACTGCCAGCATTAAGTGCTATCCATTTAATATAATGTCGGTTCTCTGTTTCGAGATAGAAGAGGTTGAACTGTTTGTTCGAGGCCGAATTGCTTTAGCGGACTGCGTCTTCGGACAAAGTCTCATGAACTCGCTTTTTGCCTTTTAGCGTAAAAAGTAGCTAGTGAGTCTCCCGGCAGCAGGTCTTCACCTCCGAGACAATCGACGTCATCCAAAAGGTTAAAGGTCAGACCGACGCAAGCAGAGATTAGAAAGAAAGAAAGCAGGCATGGATCGCGACGGTTGGAAGACGAAAAAGTGTGAAAGGTTTTCCTGGAGCTGCAGAAATGCGCTCGCCTTTCTGCAGAGCACGGTTCGCACCATTTGTCCCAGCTCGAAGTCAAGCTGCATAGTAACTTTGTAGCATCACAATGAATGTTTAAAGCGGTAAAATATACATCATATTCATGTTCTCGTCGGTGCATATCGCAGTGATCAGGTAGAATGCTGCAAACCAAGACGCCGCATGTAAAGAAGTCAAGCTTTTTTTTTTTTTTTGCATATTCTTGCTGAGAAGCAACACGATACATCAGTAATTCAATGTTTTTTGTAGCTTTTCAGTTAAATGTCGTCACTTTTGACCAATCCTCTGGTCAGAAACTTAGAGTTTACCTGCAAAAACCCGGCTGTACACCAAATCATTTTAGGCTGTTAAACCTTATTCAGGTAACTTACAGTAGAGCTGGTGATTTTTTTTCTGTTTTTTTTTTTTTTTTTTTTTTTTCCCTTTTTATTTTTCCGGAGTTTTTTCTTTTTTTTAGCCCATTGTTGACATTTTTGGAAAAAAAAAAAAAAAAGAAAAAAAAAAAAAAAAAAAAAAAAGAAATAAATAAATAAAAGGAGTAGATGACGTGTCTGAAAGTTCACCAGTATAAATAAACCCATATTCATTTCTCTTTGTGTCTGCTAATGTCCATGTTTCTGGTCACAGTGGCGCTCAGATACCTGGTAATGCCTGCAATAAGACCTTTTTTACCACCTCTTACCTCTTCACCTATACCCCGCTCTACTTTTATGGTCGACGTGTGTGTGCGCGCAAGAGTGTGTGTCTGCGTCGGAGCTCTCAGAGAGGACCCTGGGACCCTCCTCAACAGAGAGAGCTTTTAGCTCTTCCTCGCTAATGTCCTGAATAATGGCATCTTGATGGAGACGGAGCGCAGGGAAAAGAGGTAGAAGGGGTGGAGGGGGGTGGTGGGGACAGAGACAAGAGAGAAAGACAGAATGAGAAACCTGCGGCCGGGTGTCTTTACCCGCCGAGCGGGACCGCCATTATTCCCTCTCTCAGCCCTTCTGGTTTCATTATTCCCTGTTTGTGTTTTTCAGGATGATCATCCAGACATTTTGGAAGGAGTCCCTCCCTCCATCCATCCTTTTAGCAGCTGCAACTTTTCATAACAATGTGGCATTATGTTGGAAGAAAAAGCTTTCATGTTTCAGCACCCAAAAAGTTTCACCTAGGTGTCATAAAAAAAAAAAAAAAAAAAAAAAAAAAAAAAAAATATAAGAAATATGGGTCTGAGGGAGAAAAAAAAAAAAAAAAAAAAAAAAAAAAAACAGGAAGTAGCATGTGCGTGCCCCTCTTGAGTGTGCGGCTGAAACAGAAACAGGAACTGGAATGAAATGAAACAACTCAGGACTTACAAGGTAGACGGCGCTTCCCGTTTTTTTCCTCCCGCGACGTCGAAACACGCAGAGCAGCTGCTGGCTGTTCTCCCCGCGCTTTTTCGCGTCCAGGTCCGCCTCGTCGGCTCTCGTTTCGGCTCGAGTCGGGGGGGGGCGTTAGCAGCGGCGGCTAACGGCTAATGGCGGCGGCTAACGGGGGTTCGTTTGCGTCACGCGCGGCATCAAAAATTTGAGGAGAAAAAAATATATATAATTTTTTTTTTTTTCAAAAATCTTTCTGAGAAACGCGGTGAAATGTGATTTTAGAACAAAAATAAAAATAAAAAAAAAATTTAAAAATCGTAATATATGATTTAATTTGGGACTGGAATGTTATGCTAGCACCTATCAGCTGTGGGTAATCCACAAAAAAAGGACCATCATTTGTAAAGCTATATCTAGGCATTTTCATGGAAAGTTTAGTGGAAGGAAGAAGTTTGAAAACTAACTGCAGTATTGGGCTGAATGAACCTTCCAACACCTTAGAATGCAATTAATATTCTTATAATGATGTTTTGGGAATTCTCTTCAAAAAGTGAAATTGATATGTTCTTTAGATGTATTTCCTATTTTCAGTGCTTTCTTTTCGTTTCATGGTTATAGCTTTGACCAAATGAGAAGCTCTCCTTCAGTCGTCCTCGAAATGAAGAGACGACGACTGCATTTTGTAAAACGGAAGAAAAAAAGAATATCTACGTCCAGCGAAGGATGTTACCTAAATGAGTTTCTGGATTGTTCTGCATCAACACAGCAAACAACCTTCTTAGCTCATCTGTAATGTCAAGAGGAAGACGGGAGACACCGAGAGACACGAGAGAACAGAATCTCCTGCTTCACAATCCTCTTAAGAAAGTACGACAGAGTTTTTCCTTCCACCAAACTTTCTGCTAATCTGCTTGGAAACAACACTCTAAACCCTCAGCGATGACCTTCTCTGCCTCCTTTTCTGGCTTCCCGGCTGCAACATAAAATTTTTCGGTTTAAAATAAATAAATAAATAAATAAACTCCAATTCACTGTATGCAAAAACATTAACAGCTTGGAAAGAAAAAAAAAACAGTTTGGACTGAATTATGATAATAATAATAATATACTGAGGTGCTCCTGTGTGAGTGTTTGCCAGCTGAGACTGGAAGGTCGGTGTGTGTGTGTGTGTGTGTGTGTGTGTGTGTGTGTGTGTGTGTGTGTGTGCGTGTGCGTGTGTGTGTGCAGACAGTTTGGACAGTTTAGAAATTGTTTTTTACGAATTGAAGCGCGCACACACACGCAGCTCTGATTTCTGTCCTTTCTTTGAATAATAGTAATAAGATATACATATATATATATATTTTAAAAAAGACATATTTTTCTTTCATTTTCACAAAAACCCGACTGTTTCCTAAAATAATTCCTCCCTCTTGGGCCTCACATGAAAACCATTTCCGCCCTAAAACAAGGAGCATCTCTGACCTCAACATCCGCGCGTGTTTGCAGCCGCAGCCTCACTTATTAAATATGATCCAGAACGTTATGACTGCAGAGTATATTTAAGGTGAAACAATCGGGGCCTCGACTGGAACATGCCTTCCATTTTGAGGTTCGTTTCGGGAGCCGCTCCCGCGTCTAACGCTGCACAAATAATAACAATAATAATAATAATAATGATTGTCATTATTAAATAAAAATGTTTCGCATTTTAAATCTTCAGGAAGAAGAAGTTTGAAGCGGATTGGAAAGTGAGCGCAGAATGGGGGGGATAGGATTTATTTTAATGGAGGGGGGAGGAAAAAAACAACTAATTCATACTTTGAGAACTTTATAGAAATTCTTTAGTTTTGTTCCGTTTTTCAATGAAGTAAAAAAAATATATATATATAAAATTAAAAAGGAGTGAAATGAAGCCGCGGTACGTTTTTTTTGTGTGTGTGTTTTGTTGTTGTTGTTTTTTTTTTGCTGGAACGTCGCGCGACTTTTCACGTGCGAAAGCCGCCCGCGACTCTGACGCGCGAGCTCTGACAGTGATGGCACGCGGAGGACCGAACGCGCTTATTCCAAAGGTTTTTTTTTTATTTATTTTTTATTATTATTATTGTTATTTTAGGTCTGGATGGAATTTTGAAAATATCACATTTATTTTTTTCCTTTCTAGTAAAAAATTAGGAAATTACTGGGGATGATTAATAAAATCTTATTGGTAAATTCACTTTTGCGTTTTTCCCCCAAAGTTATCCCCTTATAAAAAAAATATATATATATTTTTCTCATTTGTCTCCATTCATTTGAACTCTCCGAGTTCGTGAAATAAAAAATATATATGTAAAAAAAAAAAAATTATAAATAAACAGTTCAATAAATTGAAACAAATTAGAAAGCGAAAGTCGATATTTTAAAAATGCAGAATGAAAAATAATAATAATAATAATAATAATAATAATAATAAAAGCTGAGAAAAGCAGATTTATTTATTTATTTGTTATGATTTCTGGTGTCGTCAAATCGCTTCTCATGAAAGCCGACTATATCTATAATTCAACGTCAGTTTAAACAGCTAATAAGTGAATGAAATGAGGACGTCTCAGGTTACCCCTCATCCTCTCTCCACTCTCTCTGCGCGCCTTCTTATAAATAAAATCCAGCGTCTCTCCCTCCCCCTACCCCCCTCGCGCGCCGGTTCCTCGTCCTTATTGGTCAGACGGAGCCGTTACCTCACTCCGGGGACGGTGACGCAGCGTCTTCGCGTATCCTTCTCTCTTTTTTTTTTTTTTTTTTTTTCTCACCCCCTTCCTCCCCTTCCTTCTTGTTCCTTTACGCGGAGAGTCCTCCAGTCCGCTCAGACGGGATAAAGAGACGCGGAGCCGGCGCAGGGGTGCGCTCGATAACTAAACACTTCCCATCCCGGGAGGAGAGCGGCGCGCAGGAACACACGCTCTCTACGTCTCCGAGCGTCTCCTGTCTCTCTCTCTCTCTCTCACCCTTTCTCTCTCTCTCCCTCTGCGCCTGGCGCGCACACGCGCGCACCCGCGTCCGTCTCCACTTGGCCGTAGTAAATTACGGCATTGATCTGAAGGGCGAGTGTGGATCTGTCTCTTCTGGTTCGCTCCTTTTTTGCTCGACGGAGGGATCCGGGGAGGCGCGGAGGAAGAGAAGTAAGTAAGAAAAGACTCGGTCCCGCCGCCGCTCAACTTTACGCTTCGCTCCGTTTTCAGGTCGTCCACAAACGTGGGCACAAAAAAAAAAAGAAGAAAAACAGATCAAAGTTCACAAGGCTGGCTCTGATCCCCTGTTTTCTTCTATACATTTTTTTTTTTACCTTTTCCATCTGTTTAGTGTCATTATGGTGAACTAAATGTTGTTTGGAACGCGAGAAACGTCCCCCGGGTCTCCGGGTCTCCCCGTGCGTAAAACTCCGGGTTCGGAGCGCACGCCGACCTGGGACTTCAGATTTCAGACTCTGGTTTTAATTTTCAGGTGAAAACTGAACGGAGTTCTGAAAAAGTGGAGCTGCAGGTTCCATGCTGTCAGATTTGAAATGCAGAACAAAGTGCTGATAAAAACCCTTCAGATTCCACTTAATTCCCTCCTCACATTGTTCAAATTGGTCATCTCTTGCGTTCTTCCAGTCTCACTTCTCATTTGCAGAGATGTGTGTCCTGCTATTTACATTCAGAGCAAAACTCGGGTTTCGGTTTTGACACCAAAAACCTCACCTTGCGCGCCCCTCTCACATCTCCTTTTCTGCCAGCCTCACCTTTAAAGCTTCAAACTTTCATCCGTGTGGAGGAGAAAATGTGTGAAAATGTTTCGAGCTTGAAGGAGACGCCTGCTGCTTTTTGTTTTGTGGCCCGCGCTTTCAAATCAAGTGCGAGATGTCACTTTTGGATTAAGTCTCGGTTCAAACGATGCAATGCAATTGGTTTTATTCAGAAATAATGTCCTAGAGGAACTCTTTGACGCAGAAGTGCATGCTTTATTTTGTGAAAGTCATTTTCCTACAATGACTGACCGTGAAATCCTTTGCAAAACAGATGCAAACCGTGACACGGACAAGCGCTGCTTGTGTATGGGTGCGTGGGTGTGAGATGGGAATAACCTGCTCCCACAACAGCTTCAAACTTTTCCCCCTGTTTTGAGGAAAACTAAAAACAGGGGGGAAGAAACACTTTGTCATTTGATGAAGCTGACCATTGACAGACGAAACCGCGAGGGTTTCGAATGGAGGTAAAAAGATCATTACTGCTGAATAAGTTAAAAATGTATTTCTTAGACTTCAAGATGTGCTGGTGGTGGAAGTTTCTGCCATACCCTAACCCTAACCCTAACAACATACGGTAGCCCTAACTGCCCAAAAAGGCAATAAAAAAAAACAAATAGCACGACTCAAGTTATGAACATACCCAAACAGTTGCAGTCTTTTATCCCTCCTCTTACACTTTTACTTCAAATCTCAACACGAAATTTCAATCTCATATCTGTTAAATTTATATGGAATGATATTTGGAATTTAATTCAACATCTCGGCTCATTTACAATAAAGCTGATTGTCGCAGTTGTTACTTTTTTTTCCCCCTTTCTCTCCTCCCTCTTCATGTTGTCGCTTGCAAAAATTCAAAGTAAAATTCACTGTAAGCCAATTGTTTTGTTTTTTTCTAATTTCATAGTGGAAAAGGATTAATGGGCTGCGTTGTGAAATTTTGCTGGCTAACGTCACTTCGACCCGTCTCGTTTACTTAAAAAAGGTCCAATGTCCATCTATTGGGAGACAAACAGAAAGCTGGATTCACCTCTTTACCTCCAGAGAAAATTTTTACTTAACTGATAAAAAACAGACCTGTTGGGCCTGACATACTGTGATTCTTTCACTTGCATTTGGAAATAAGTTACTTTGCAGAGGAACAGTAAGAAGAAGCTTCTGTTTTTATTTTCATGACTGGAACAAAGCCTTAAATTTGGTTCATGTGTATCGAGCCAAGCTGATCGATATTTGGACATGTTCTCCTGTCGGAGAAACAACCTGGCGTCACTGACTCCCCTTTAACAAACAGAAAACAAACCCAATGAATCTCAAAGAAAGGAATCTTCAGGTGAACCAGAACACAATTGGGACGAAAACATTTCGTTTCGTCTTCAGAGTGGGGAGAAATGCCTCTGACAGCAGGAACCTGTTGACTCCTCGCGGCTTCTTCCAAAATGCAGAAATCAAGGTTTGCCCTTGATAGGAGGCTGCAGGAATGGGAAATTGTTTTTGTTTCTCCAAACAGGTATTTCAGATATTTTAAAGAGTTGGTTCTCTTGGGTTATTTTCAATAAGAGCAACAAGTTCTTTCTTCACTGATAAAAGTGACTCACCTTTGGTATTCTGAGTTTTTTTCTGCCCTCTTGTCTCTTTGATACTAACTACAAATTCCAATTTGTCTTGATTCTGTTTCTTAATGACCAGGCTAATCCTCTCACTGTCTGTTTGACTGTGAGGCCCCGTGGACATGCCTGTTTAGCTGCCCTGCGTGATGCCTGATCATGACAGCACCACCCTCTTAACCAGACAAACCAAACGCAGACGTGTCGACATCGGGGTGAAAAGGACTGTGGGTAGCGCGATATTTCCCCGTGCCCGGGAGACCCTGCTCGAAGCCATGAACCAGTCGCACGGCCCTGATCAGGACGGAGATCTCTCCCTGGTGAGTCACGGCCACGGGGCCGCCAACGGTGACGGAGAGAAGACAAACGTCCTCAGAAAGCTGCTGAAAAGGGCCAACTCTTATGAAGATGTCATGATGCCTTTTCCTGGGGCGACAATCATCTCCCACTTATTGAAGAACAACCTGGGGAAGAATGGAGGGAGTGACTCAGGCTTTCAGGTACGAGTTGATCTGCAGATCCTAATGAGATAATAATAATAATAAAAAAAAAGTCAGTAACTTTAAAGTCTGAATTAAGCTACTGTTCTTTATTGCAGGGTAGTGGAGCTCTGTCCAGTGGAGGTTCGGAGATTCAGGCCGAAGACGCCTGTAGTAACTCTTCACGGGACAGTCCATCCGACTGTCTTTCCCCTGGTCCTCCTCTGCCTCCTCCATCGTCCTCTAACTTTGGACGACCGTTGCCGCCCTCAAATCACATTTCTCACACCTCTTCTCAATCTTTATCCTCCTTTGACTTGGACCGACTGTCGGACGAGCATCTCCGTGCCAAGAGAGCCCGCGTGGAAAACATCATCCGCGGAATGAGTCACTCCCCATTGGTCCGTCCCAATGGCGGTGACCACAACCAGGAGGGCAATCGTGAGAACGAAAATGGCAGCAGCAACAGTAACGATCACAGAGGAGAGGACGGCAGTCATAACAGCAGCCGCCGCGGCGATTGTCCTTCCCTCCTCAGCTCTCCTGGTTCGCGAGGCGGTGTGGTCGGCATCGGCGAGGTTTACAGAGAGAATAAGAGGAAACAGCGTCTCCCACAGCAGCAACACAGTTTCACCCAGCTGGTTTGTTCCAGGCAGGAGCAGAGACAGGAAGAGAGAAGGCAGCTCAAACTACAACTTGAAGACATGCAGGTAACTTGATCTTTTAGTATAGATCTCCACAATTGTTTACCAAATTGTTCTCCAGTAGAAGTCTTATTCTTATAGCAGAATTTGAGATAATAGAAAGCTCAACCTATGTGTTCTTTGTTGTTTCTTTGTTCAGAAACAACTGCGTCAACTTCAAGAGAAGTTCTACCAAATCTATGACTCTGAGACAGAGGAAGAGGAAGAGAACACAGTGAATGGAGAGGTCAACCAAGGAGGGGATAGAGATGAGGATGGCAACCTTTCAGAGGACAGTATCCGCTCTGACGGCCTGGAGGAGAGGCACAGAGACAGAGGGCGGCATAACCATGATGATCTATCCGAGTTGGACCCGGGACTTTTCCTGGACAGAGCCCGAGCCCTCCTCCGAGAACAAGCCTTGATAGATGGAGAAATTGAGGAAGATGCTGACAGCCGAGAAGAGGAGGAAAGAAACGGAGAAAGGGTGATGAAGAGGAGAGTGATAGCAGGAGGTGGAGGAGGAGGTGGCCGGCAGCTGGCCGAGACTCTAAAGCAGGAGCTGAACTGTGCCGTGTCACAGGTCGTTGACACTGTCGTCAAAGGCTTCTCCTCACCCAAGCAGAACGCCAGTCACCATCATGGCTGCCACAGCAGTACGCCAGCTGCACCTTCTTCTTCCTCCAACTCATCCTCATCCTGTCCACCTCCTTTCGGGCCACTGCCCCCGCTTACCCCAGAGTCTCGCTTTGGTGGTGGTAATTTGGCACTCAGCTTGAATGGTGAAGGCAGTCCCACCCCTAACTATCATTCCTCCAACCAGAGGCTGCATTGCTTTGGGGATGTAATTGTCCCTAGCCCTCTAGATTCGTTTGGTGGTCTGAGTAGCAGGCTTAGTGGTGTGCCAACACCCAACGATCAAACAGAGGCTCTGCCGCTTGTAGTGCGCAAGAGTGGGAGTGCAGTAGAGACCCCCAATGCTTCTCTTCCTCCTCCTCCACCTCCTCATCATCCCTCCCTCCACCCATCTCCACTCACAGCTTCCCTCGGCTTTAGCCCGCCATCATTTCGCCACCCCTTTCCTCTCCCCCTCATGGGTTACCCTTTTGGGAATCCCCTAGGGTCACACGGGGCTGGAGGTGGCTACCCCTCAGGACCAAAAGACCACAGTCGGGTATCCCCCGACTCTATGGACATAACCCGGGAAACTGTCAGCCTCAGAACCAAAATGGCATCTCTCAGTGGGGCCCACATGGGCCACCATCACCACAGGCAGAGCTCTCCAAGCCACCATGGACCAGAGGGCCTGTCACTGTCCCTCATCAAGTCAGAGTGTGGAGATCTGCAGGACATGGCTGACATATCTCCCTACTCAGGCAGCACTGTATCCTTACCATGTGTTACCTGAATATTGAAGGTAATGCCTAAAAACTGCTATTTCAGTCGAGGAATATGGTTTGGATTAACTGAGAAAAATTCTGTTTAACGTTCTACATATTGTGGAGATTGGTCCAACGTCTCTTAGGTATGCTAAAACTTGTGAGTTTCCCGGTAAATCCCAATGTCACAGTTAGGAGAAAATTTGAAACTAAAATTTGGTGCATAAAACATTTCAGTTGAGCTTTTGAGACATGACATAAAAGACATGGCCAATACTAATTTGGAAAGTAAGCCACAAAAATTGTAGCTATCATCCTAGATATTATTATTTTAGCTCTCTTGTCCACAAGAATCACATTTTTCATAATAGAGCGGCAGCAGGAGGCAAAGTGACAAAAAGTCTTTAATATCAATTAATCTGCATTAATTGGCTGCTGCTCTGAGCCTCTTGTTTCCCTCAGTGAGTGGGGAAGATGAAAAGGGCGCACCGGGTCTTGCAAGAAGGGGAAGATTAAACAGGTCGCACACTGCTCTCCAGAAGCCCTTTTAAGTCTGTGCAGCAGGTTGTGTTGTTTAAAGGTGCAGGGAAAGGCTAGTGAGCTCCCTCTTGAACACGCACACACACACACACACACACACACACACACTGTTTGCACTGTCTGAGACACTCGGGTGCTGTTAGGTTCTCTTTCATCACAAAGACTTTGTACATAAACGCTCAAAGCAAATCATATTTCACTTTGTCTGAGTGCATGTGTGTGAGGTAAGACTTTGTTCACAGGCGCTCAAAGCTAATCATATTTCAAAGAGTATGTCAGAGGAGCAGGCAAACATTTGGCTTTATTGACGGCAGCTTTCTAAATTTGTGCATATCAGTGTTAAGGAGAAGTGCAATATCTCAAAGCTGCGCAGTTTCCTCTTTATCGTTTTTAGCTCCATCCCACTCCCTGCTACAATTTCGGAACCCACCCACTCACTTTCATTTGTTGGCCCTTCATTTTTAGTTGCCTGGCAGTCGTGTGTGTTTAGCGCGCGCGCGCACGCACGTGGGGGCGCACGCCTCGCCTTTCATGGCGCGTGCATGTCGACAGGTGTTTGCAGGTAGCTGTTTATCTTTTCGTTCCTAACCTTTCATATGGAGAGGGCTTCTCCCGGCCATCTCACTTTGACTCACACAAGAGAGCAAACAGGCGCATGTGCACAGAACGCGCACGTTTGAACAACAAAGTAAAGAGAAAAATAAGACTTTGAACTCGTCAAATGGGTACTCCTTGCAGCTGTGATGGGGATTCGATCACAGTGTCGCCTTCAAAGCTAATTTAGATGTTGCTTTCATTGAAAAACAAGAAATATTTGACACGGCTCTTGATCCTCTTGAGCCGTTTCATACCAGAATGCCCCCCCCCTCCCCTATTCATTGTTAAAGAAAAACAAATCTTTGAAATGGATTATTACTTCAAAGACACTGACTGAGCTTTAAAACGAGTTTTTTTTTGTCTGATAAAATTGCTCATCTTGTTTTTTTTTTTTATCAAAAAACTAATTTTGCTACAACATGAAGAATAGAGCAGATTTTAACTGATGTGTTTATAATAATTAGGGAAGTAATTAGGAGCTCTGATTTTTTTTAAATGAGCAAAATTTGCAATTACTTTATGCTTTGTGTCTGTCGCTTCAAGCGGACATAGCTCGATGTTGATAATAATAGATATTAAATAGACGTTGAGTGTTTTTCCAATTTGAGAAAAGCTAGCGAAACAAATGGAAAACCTGAAATGATATCATCATCCCTGTATGCCCTATGATAGCGGTGCTGCGCTAATGCTAATTTTTTTTCCCCACATTCGTTTTTTTTCTTCTTTTTTTTACATTTTCTCAAATTCAAGACCGCTAAATAAGACCAAATGCTAAACAACTAGTGGTCGACCGAACACATCAAATAAAACGTAAGCTGGAACACTTTTGATTCAACCACTAGCTGGTGTGCTAGTCGCTAGCTAAAAATTCACCAGCTAGTTTGGAAATTCGAGGACGTTTTTCGTCGGAATCATTAACGTGGAGCTCGTCGCAAACGTTTCGGAAGAAGGAAAATGATGAGATTTTCCTCTTCTTGTCTTGTTAGACAAATATGTACAATGAATAAATAAATAAATAAATAAATAAATGGAAGTAGAAAAATTCATACCCACACAAATCACGCCATTCTTTTTCTTGGTCATTAATTTGAATTCTTTTGTCAAACTGAGCAATGTTGTGCAAAAAATATATTTGTAACTAAGTGTTGTTGAAACTTGCATTAATCAATGTATCCATCTCTTTTGCATCAACATCAAAGGCAAATGATCTATTTATGAAACAAGTACAGTGAACACTATTCGACAAAAGAATGCCGTTTTGTCAACATGTGGCTTTTCCTGAGTCGAACTGAAATGAAACTGCATGAAACCTTTGCTGTAGTTTTTTTTTTTAGGTAAATCTTGTTTATCTCAAAAAACAAGATTTTTGAGATAAACAAAAATTCATGACATACGCCTTTATGAAAGCGGTGCATGTGCCCATTAAATTTCCATACTTTAAATCATCGTTTTGCACCTGAGAAAGTCACACGTGAAGCATCCAAAACTGCAACATTTAAAATTGCATAAATTATCATCCATACGATTAATTACGTTAAGTTAGTGGTCTTTGCGGGTTCTTGGCTGCGTTTTGCAACGATCGTCATTCACCTGAAAGGCTGTCTCTTGCAGTGAACACTCTCAGGTCTGTGTATCTTTAATCCTTTGTATTGAGCTGAGCAGATGTCCTCCATTCATTTATGAATTTATCCCTCCACCCTCCCTCTTTGCCTCTCAATCCAGCTCTTCCATTTACACACATAGACACACACACACACACACCTGGTAACAAGGTCAAGTTACCGCTGGTATGGTGAGCTCTGCACAACACTCACAGGCTCTTTGGCAGATATGCATTAGGCTAAACACAAACCAATAGGAAGACAAAAGCAAATTGGGAGGAAGAGGAATGGAAGGAAAAAGAACATGTGTGTTGTTTATTCACCAAGTCCCTTTAGCTACTTATACACCCCCCAAAAAAACAAAACAATGCCTCATATACTCTTTATTCATTATATCGTCTCACGCTTGTTTACTCTGAGGCTCATTTTGTTTGTTTGTGTCCCAAGAGAAAAAGAACACAGACATCAAAATTCTGGACAAAATGTACCGAATGGGCACATGGTGACAGGTTGGTATGAATGTTAACAATGAGATTGGTGTTTTCTTTTTTTTTTTTTTTTTTGTGCCGTGCCCCACGCCTGATGAATCCAATGCTAAATGAATGATGGATCACGTTGAGACTCACTTCTGGTCTAACATGGCTGCCGCATCACGGCACTTTCCAGATGTTGCTTATTTACGGTTTGGAACGTTGGCTGGGATTTTTTTTTGTTTTTGTTTTTTTTTTCGGGGGATGCAAAATCTCTTAAAGATAAAAAGTACCAAACGATTATGTTTTCATATTTTATTCTGTCGTCAGATTTCTCCTTTTCCTGTTCCCCCCCCCCCCCCCCCCCCCCCC
>VMRN01000082.1:1371661-1396618 GCA_010277015.1 Poeciliopsis turrubarensis | reverse complement strand
CCCCCCCCCCCTTTCCCCCCCGCCTGCAGTTATGCTCCATTATGTCACCCCCCCCATGTGACCACCCGCAACAAAATATCTCTTTCCCTCATCTCATGCCCTCTGTGCATTCCTTTTTTTCCTACCATTCATCCCTCTGTCTGTTATTCGTCCCAGGCCCCCCCCCCCCCCCCCCCCCCACCCCCCCCCCCCTGAGACAAAGTCTTTTTACAAAACAGAGCCTAATCACCCTCCCAATGCAGTTAGTCTTCCCCCTTCAGCGAACACACACACACACACACACACACACTCATGTACTTTCACTGTTTGTTGTTCTGCACATTTTGCTTCCACTTAAGGAGTGCTAACATGCTAAAATGTTGTCAAACTCCTGCCCAGTAATTAACAGTGGATGTGAAGTCATTAAAATTTTATATATATATATATATAAGCATATATAAAACAAAACCAAATCTTGACAAAATCTTTAATTTTTTTTCTTGTAAAAAGATAAAAAGAACATTCCTGTTTTTAACTGACAGTCTTCGGTCGTTCCAGTAGAGTCTGTGTTCCTCCATGTCTCTTCTTTCTGGAGTGTGCTGGTCAGCAGTTTGTTTTCTCTCTCTCTTCATGGCAGCTTGTTTTCTAGGACGATTAAAACCGTCTAAGCAACATCGTGAAGCCAAAGCGAAGCTACAACTTCTCTGATTAGAATAAGAACGTCCTGGAAAATTCAGCGAACCAGACGATAGACAATAGAGAGATTGCAACAAAAAAAAAAAAAAAAAGAAAAACCTCCATTTTAAACTCTGCAGGCTTCATTTAGTGTGTCAGATGTTAAACTTGATGTTTCATGCTTACTGCTAGGCATGGTGGTGGAGGGGTGATGCTTCAGGTCGGCTCGGAGCCGTTGCCGTGGTGTTCGGCCCTCGTTACATCTTTCCCATATTTAGACTCAGAAAAACAGATGAGTGAAATATTCAGTTACAGGTATGAGTTGTTTTTTGTTTGTTTGTTTTTCATGCTGCGAAGCAAGAAAATGATTTGCATAGAAAATCGACGTCGCCAGACAAAAAGCAAATTCCCAAGTTCACGCATTGCCCATAATCAGTGCAAGCAGTCATTCAGCGGCTCGTTTGCTGCCATGCAAACGAGGGCGAAAGCAAACGTCGGGTTATGACATGATACATGATACAGCAGAATACATTGGATAGTTTTATTTAAATTTGGTCCATCGACCACGGTTACAGAGAACATTTTTAATTCTGACGAGTTAGGCAGTTAGGCAGTAATTTCATTGACGTATTTAATTTAAACTGTACACATTGTTTTTTTGTTGTTTTTTTTTTTTTTTTAATCATCTCCCAGTTCAATCGTTGCATCACCTCCCAGCTGATCAAGTGGTTCAGCAACTTCAGAGAGTTCTACTACATCCAGATGGAGAAGTTTGCCCGTCAGGCCATCAATGAGGGCGTGACCGCAGCCGAAGACCTGACGGTGAGCCGGGACGCAGAGCTCTTCAGGGCCCTCAACATGCACTACAACAAGGCCAACGACTTTGAGGTAAGACCGGATGCCTTGCGCTTCGGTTTGGTCAGGAGAACTGATGGACAACCCAAGAAAACGGCCCACCAGACTTTTCCTCTGTGGGTAGTTCTCGTGAGAAGGAGTTTAATCAATTGCACCTCAACCACATGGTAAACGGTAAATGATTCCAAAGTGCCTCGGCCATTAGCCGTTCACGCACACATTGATGATCTGTCAGAAGGCCGCCGTGCGTCGGCACCACCAGGCCAGGACGGAACCAGGGGCTGGGACAGGCTTTTAGGGAAGGTCCACAGGCCTTGAAAAAAGACGTGGTATTGTATTTTAGATCTGAAATCCTCACCTTTACACCTTCAACTCAAATGAGTTCTCGAGCACAACTATGATCGCAAACCACTGTTGGAATACATCTGAAATACATCTGACCCCTCCAATTTCTGGCGAAGCGAACAAATTTAAATGGACTCAACTGAGGAATCTGAAATATGCAATGAAGCTTGTGGTACAATTGACCCCTCCTGGAGAAGTGTGGTCCAGTAAACCATAAAAGACCTGTAATTAGTGACACCTTGTCCGTTTATATTTGAGAAATGTATAGACATGTTGAAAATGTGTTTTCCAACACGTCTCCCAGTTTCTCAAGCAGTTTCTTCAAATGTATTCAAACGCATTTTGCTCAAAACTGCCCTCCGCCAAGTCAACCGTTCCCCTCGCGATTCTGCTGAGGTGTGGATGTTGTAATAACGTGTGTGTCAGTGTGTGTGTGTGCGTGTGTGTGTGTGTGTGTGTGCGTGGTTCGATGAGGCAAAAGAGGACGCCGCTCTAGGCGTCCTTGTCAAAGCGATTTGCAGAAGTCATATCCCCCCCCCCCCCCCCCACTTCTTCCCCGCCAATATTGGTGTAAGGGGACCTGAGGGCCCTTAAACTACGCAACGTAACATCAGCAGCATTTAGATGTCCATTAGCGCACACCTTCCCGCTGACACATACACTTGTCTTTTTTGCTCAGCGAGACGGGTGTTGAAGCTTAAATGCAACAAAGAGGACGATATGCAGACAAATTAGACACACACACACTCACACACATGCGGAGCATCCTACGTATTTATGTGAAGATAAATAGGAAACGCTTTGCATGCTAAGAGTCGGGTAGCATTTCGCAGGTGTGTATAGAAAGGCGTGACCGGGAAAAAGACACACACATGCAAATTGCTTTCCTGTTTGTTTTGACCGGTCAGCACGAAGGTTATTTTTAGGGTTCAAGCAGAGGTCAAACAGTCCTGCGTGGAGATTCTTTGACGAAGCTTCAAAAAACCCGTCTGTGTGGAGTCAGGTTTGACTCGTAATGAATGCTAACGAAAGACTGACTGAAAGGCAGAAAAATCAATACAGATACTTGCAGCTGACAGCCTAATTTGCAGAGCTACAACATGTAATTGTAATCAGAGGATGCTGATAAGGACATCAGGAAAAGGTTGTGAGCGTCCCCCAAACTGAAGGTACATTTACTTTGCCTTCCTCGACTTTGTCGCCTTCACCTCCCCGTCTTCCTCCCATCCGTTCACCTTTAGGGAACATTACTGGCTAGGGACCGTCTTCCCCTCTCCTTCCCCTCCTTCCCTCTCTCCATTTCTCTCTCTCTCTCTCTCTCTCTCTCTCTGTCAAACTCAGAGGCGTGAAACTGGAACCACAGCCGATTCAGCAAGTCTCCCGATGTACACACACGCACACACACACACACACACATAAGTCTTCTCCTTTTGCCAAATTTAGCATCGTCTAACTTCCACCTTGGTTTGTCCCCCATCATGACTCCCTCTCCCCCTTCTTTTCTCCATCTTCCAGCTGAATGTGCCCTCTAAGCACAATTACCTCCTTTGGTTAAGTTTTGTTTTTTTTTTGTTTTTTCCTTCTCTCACCAAGAATCTTAAATTCTTGGTGAGTTTTCTTCTGGTCACAGTAAACTCCTGCCTTGATTCTTGATTCGTCTAATTGCCAAATTGTTTTGTGAACCGTGACTCCAAGTCACTGAAAACTTGTCTATTCACAGATTTATTTATTTTTTTTATTTTTTTTTTTCTTAGAGCATTAGCAAGAAAATGCAGTTTGGGAAACTGAAGCAACACGAGTTGAAAACCCAGCCAATCCTGGAACACGATTAATTTCTTTTGGCACTGATTGGACGTACCATCAAAAGTGGAGCTAGGAGAAACAATGCTAAGGTTTCAAATGTGAACCATTAAAATGGGGCGTTTAGAGACGTGTACTCTTCAGGCTTTACTTCAGCAACTTTTCTCCAGATTCCTCATCCGATCCCATCGGTTGTTCCGGTCCCCCTGTGACGGAAGCTGGTCTGAATGTCGACTGTCGGTGAAAAGCTTTCTTGGTAAAAGATCTGGGATGTGTTCAGAATGGCCCAGTCAAAGTCTGACTGAGAATGGGAGGTAAGACCTGAAAGATGGGAACATTTCGGCCTTCAAATGTCCCATGTTGGTCAGACGAAACTCTTCCTGTTGGAGTTGAGAGTCGCGAGGACCGATTTGAACACGGAGCCTTTCTGGTTTTCAGAGACAGAACACTTCAGTGGACACACTTGGACAGCGTTTTGAATTCTTAATTCAGAGAGAGCGTCTGTGTGCTCCAACGTTGGCGTAAACAGGCCTGAGTAATTATAGCAGCTTCATTAATTACCACCTCTTCAGCCACATTCTTTCTACTCTTCTTCTTTTTTTTTTTTTTTTTTTATTTACCTCTGTCTTTCCATCTCTCTTTCCTTCGCTGCTCCTCCTCTCCACTATTCTCTGCTAATTGCCGCTCTTCCCACTGAATTAATGAGGAAGAGTGGGAATTGTCTCATCTTGCCAGGACAATCAGGGAAAGGCGTTGGTATCTCGCCGTGCCAAGAGGAAAAGAAATGTTCCCTCTTTTGATTCTCCGTTCGGTTCTTCCGAGCAGATTGCCGCGCGGCGCACCGCCGACTCGTCGGGGTTAGGGATGCCAGATTCCCACATGCCGTAAACACGGGAGCGCAACAATCCAGGCCACGGCATTCCGCTATGTGTGCCGGGTCAGCGGGGACAATGAGACATTTTTATGAAGCCTTCTAGAGGACGTTCTCATCTTTCCAGTTCAAGGATCCTCGCTGGCTCTGTCAGCACCAAATGACGGCACAGCTGCGCCTCACACACACACACACACACACACACACGCAAACGCACGCGCGCGCACGCATCCGACGGACACACAACGCCGGTTGTGTTCATCTGAAAGCGCAGATGTCCTCTCCCTCGAAGGCCGGGTGTGGTTGCAACCAAAATCTGCCCTTTGACTTTAGAGTTGCGCGCGCGCACACACACACACACACACACACACGTGCGCACACCTGGAGGCCACAGAGTGGTCACACACTCACATTTCAGAGCTATCTGCTTTCATAAGCTTCGCTCTTCGTGAAAGCCTGAACTTCTCATGTCTTTCCCCACCGATTTAGAGTCTTTGTCGCCCCTTCGCGCTCCTTATTCATGCAGTCGCTCATCTTCTTCCCACTTCCTGTTCGTGGAAGCTCCCCAGAACAGAAAGCAGGACGAAACTCCACCCAGAGGAATCGCGCCTGAAAGTGGGAGCTTTTGTCCAACAAAACGGATACGCTCAGCGATGAAACAGTGGCACCACACTGTTTAGTCTGCTCCATGCATTTGCTCTTAAGTTTGTCCTTTTTTTTCTTTTTTTTCCCCCCCCCCCTCTGCGTCTGCTGTCCTTTCAGTCATAACCTACCCAGAAGGCACGGCTGCAAAAGTGTGTGCACACTTGACGCAACGGATCAGCCCTTTAAAAGAAGGTGAACCTCAAAGTCTATAAAGATTTGTCCTGCTTTGTTTCCGTCCGCGCTTCCGAGCCCCCCCGCGCTCCACCTGATCACCGCTTTCATCAGTTTTCCGGTTTTCCATAAAATCGGGATTTCGACGTGGCGCCGGAGAAACAACTGCAGGTCGCGGTTGCGGTTTAGATCGGGAAAACGGGCAACAAGTCGCCGAAAAAGAAACGGAGAAAAAAAAAAAAAAAAAAAGATACAAACCGCGTTCGCAATGTCTTCTTCCTGCAGAGTATTTAAGATGGAAAAGTCGAACCTCTGAAAGGATTTGATAAAATCTCCAAATATATCATTTTATATATTGGTTTTTAAGTTACAAATGACAACGAGGCAGTAGTGGTCATTTGGTTCGCAATTGTTTTTTGATATGGCTGGGCAGTTAAAGAGTTGTTAGTCTTCTTGATGCCTGTGAGTTAAAGTCAGAGGAGGTTTAAACATTCAGTTATTAAAACAGCCTTGACGTCAGGAAGTCCGTGTTCTCCAAGAAACACCAGCCTGCAATTCCCATTAATACCCCCTTGACTCCGCCGACAGTCAATAAAGTGAAGAATGCTAAATGAGGGAGAGTCCTTCGCTGTGTTTCCTCTCGGTTTGTGCTTGACACAGAGCGGCATGCTGCAGAGAATGCCACCTGCCAGTTTCTGTCACTATAATTATAGCTATCTGCTCGCAGCGCGTGCGCGTGCGTGCGCGTGCGCGTGCGTGCGTGTGTGTTGGTATTCCAGCTGAGAAGACGAAGGCATCATCTTTGTCACCGAGCCTGATTGGAGTCACGCGGGAGGGAATGAGGGGGGGAGCGAAGGCGGGGGGGGGGGGTGTGAAGGCGTGCGCTGGTGTTGCGCTCGCAGTGATTCCCTTTTCCCTGCCCCAGCTGTCTCCTTAGCTTCAACAATAGGGCTGCTAACAAAGAGCCAGCCTTCAGCCTCCATCATGTGATGCTAGCGGTCTGCAGCATCTCGGGTCAGATGACCCGGCCCATTGTCCTCCGACGGGTGACACACAGGAACGCTCACAGAAGGAAGCAAAGAGGGCAAACCCAAGGAAGCGCGGCACGCGTCAATGGAGTCCCGCGGAGAGACACGGAGGCGCACCAGGTCGCCGAGGGGACAGACAGAGACACAATCTGAGGACGCAGACCCTTCCTTCTGTCACATGCCGTCGGAACAAAGAGCGCGTAGAAGGCCAGCCCTGGTGACAGTGAGATCAGTGGGCGACTGACAACACGTCAGCTGAGAAAGGAAACGTATTGCCCGTGTCCTGGAGGAGCCGCTCGTCCTCTTCCGACAGATAAAATATTTTCAAGTCCAAGAGGACGGCTGCGATCTGTGTGAAATCGCAGGTCGCTGCAGCCTCTCTTCTGGGCCGCACATCATGTGGAGCTGATGATGTTCGCGACTGCGCTGTATTCACTGAACAAACATTCAGAGGGGGATGTGTTGAAGGTTTCAGACTTTAAATATGAAACAACAGGAAGGAAGGAAGGAAGGAAGGAAGACGGAGAGAAGAAAAAAATGAAGGATTTAAAGGAAGGAAAAGTCTATAAGGGAAAGAACCAGTTAGTGAAGGAAAGAAAGGAAGAAGGTAAAAGGGAATGAAGGAAAACATCTCCAACCACGTGTAGGCAAAAGTAAATGTTGGTTTGGATTGATTCGGTGTAACTTCCAGCTCGGAGCGCGCTTCCTGGTTCCCTCCGCCTGTTTTTGTGTATTTTCCTGCCAGGTTGAGTGTGACTAAAGCCAGGTCTGATAGCGGCGAGAGCAGAAGAGAGATAGGGAGAGGAAAAAGGAAACAGATGCCTGAGTGTTGGCGCAGAATTGACACGTTCACTTTAGTCCCAAACACACACACACGCACACACGCATACACGTCCAGCATTTGACAGTCCACAAAGGGGCAGCACATGAAAGAGTTCCAGTATTGTCTCCATGATGGAGAAATACTCAGCTGACCAACAGCAGAGCAGGACCTCAAGGCCACGCAGCCAATGAATGCAGAACAGGTCGACGCCGCATCACCGAAAATGAAAAGGAGCAATAAACATGTGAAAAGATGCGAGGAACTGGCGAGAAATCAGGAAACCGTAGCTCGGCTTTAGTGTCACGAAGAAGGAGCGACGGGATGAGCAGAATCGAGATCCAAGTTCAGCAGAATGAACAACAAAATTCAGCAAATGGCAAGAGATCATTTCTGTGTTGGTGTAGAGCTTTCGTGTCAGCGTAACCTTTCTGATTAATTGGTTAGGTTTAAACGATTAACCCTAACCTGGTTAGTTAGCAGTCCACTAAGGTTAGGGTTGGGGTTAGGAACGTCTTTGCCGAACGTTTTTTTTTTTTTGTTTTTTGCCTCAATTCTTGATTCTTTTGTTCGCACCTTCTGAAACGAGGCCGTTCGTCTTAAGTCTCTGCTTGTCGGGTTTTTCTCTGTGACCAAAATGACCAGAACTCTGTAAACGTGAGCTTTGATAATGAAGTGACCTACTTATGAAGGACCCTTCTTTATCCCAAAATATTTTTAGTCCAACCGTGGCCCTTTGTGCTTGTGACCTGCTTTGTCTGAGATAAATAAATAAAGAAATAAATCTCTCCTAAATCAGTGAAGCAGACGTCACTGTTGCCAAGCGCAGCTTTGTTCAGTTTCTGTCCCACCACCCGCCCTCCACCCCCCCGGTTGCTTTGCGACTCTTCAGGTGGCGCTTTTTCACCCCAGTGCCATTGTTACCATTCAGATGAACAACAGTTATTTCTGAAATTGCTTTTATAACAAAAAAATGAAAGAAAATAAAGTAAAAAAAAAAAAAAAAAAAAAAAAAACTGATTGGATGATTACATTTTTGAGCACAAGGATCGTGAAGCACAAAACAGACGTCTCAGTGGGCTTCTTCGATGGGCAGCGATTTAAAGGCTCTTGTCCTCCTTGTCTGTGTGCCTGTGTGTGTGTGTGTGTGTGTGTGTGTGTTTGTGTGAAGACAGAGTAATTGAGCCTCCCCTCATCCAATATTTACCCAGCAAACCAGAGCAATCATGCGAATTATGTTTACTGGAAACAAAGTGTCTTTCTTCCTCTTTATCTTCCTTTTTCTTCCCTACTTTCCCAATTCCTCCCTTCTTCTGTCGCTCTCCTGGCAACAAGACATTATATCAAGATCCTGGCTAGGAGTTAATCATGCACACACACACACACACACACGCACGTACACATAGAGGGAAAACAGGCCCATCTGTATTGATGATGGCCTAATTTAGATCTCTTTATTGGACTGATTTACAACGGTTGGACAAATCTGGGCATCTGGAATCCAAATGAGAGTGTGTGTGCATTTGCATGTGTGCGCGTGTGCGTATGTGTGTGTGTACGCTGACACCCAACCTGGACACTCAATATCCTGCTTGCTTAACCTCATCCTTCCAGCTTGTGTTTCCCTACGTCTCTGTGCGAGTCAGCGTTGTCCTTTTGGTCTTCTTGCTTCAGCACTTTGAAACGCGTCGTCCTGTTGGTGTTGGGGAAAACGTCGACCCGACGGAGCTGCGGTCCAAACGCGCTGATGGACCCTCGCGGCCCGTCGTCCGTCTTCTGGTCTTCCGCTTGGGTCGAAATAAGATGAGGGAGAAAGTGAACAAAAGACGTGGTTCGCCTGGTTGTAGGATGTGAGGCGCTGAAGGATGCTGAATACCGTGTTGGTGTGCCAGGAGACAAAGGTTGTCTCAAAGGCATCTTCAAGATCAAGCTCAGGTTTCAACTTTTATTTGTCCCGGTGGGCAGTTTCACAGCAACCGTTAACAGCATCTCCACTTTGGAGCTCTCTCGATGAGCTGCCGCCTTTTACAGATTACGGGAATAATTTTGTGACACCGGCGGAGGCTTGATGATCAAAATTTGCTTTCAGTTTGACCATTTTCTGGACATTTCTCGCTTGGATGTTTTCAGCTCCAAAGCAAAGAGCTGCCACCGCTCCAAACTGTGTACGCTTATGGGTCCCATAAGGTTGTTTCCTTGGTTGGTTGACTACTTAGTGGACCTGGACTCTCAGTAGCCCTCTCATATCAAAGCCCCTTGGTGTGACTGAATGCAACCAAACCAAAGGGCTTTGGTTGCTTTGGTTATACCAGATGTAGCAAATTCAGCCAAACTCCGCAACATACCGAAGACCCACATGGATCCCGTTTCTACTCAGAGATGACCCGCATCAGGTCACATGGGTTACTGGCACGGTAACCCACGAGGCCCCAATTTTTACCCACGAAAAAATGGTTTTCTGTAGCTTTCCTTCCATAGAAAACTAGAAAATTGTAACTGAAATTATTTGATAACTAGGATGAATTTGATATTTTTTTGCCTCGACATAACATTTATTGAAAATTGAAATTTTTATTTTAAATAAAGCTTTAAGTATTAAGTTTCAAAATCGATCATTTCTTTTAATGTTAATTTGTCATGGAGAGACAATGAAAAGTTAAAAGCCTCAAGACGTTTTGTGCACATTATTAGTGCACATAAAACCAATTTCGATGTTCGCTTTGAATTGAGAACCCAGACTTACCTCCAACCTGAAGTTTGGGGATGTAAATCAGACCATCATCAGCAAAGAGGATTATCGGGATGAGCACTTTCAGTCAGCGATTTGTAAAAGTAGGTGTTTGGTTTTGTAACACCATTAAAATCGTCATTTGGATACAGTGTGATAACTCCAGTTCTTAATCAGGGACTTTAAATTCCTGCCTTGAGTATTTGGAAATATATTTAAAAATTCTTTAGAATGAACAATGCGTGAATATCATTGGTGCGCTGATTGCAGTTTTCTGGCTCGAAAATTCGGACTTTTGTGGTGTCAAAAGTCACTAAATATTGGGACAAAGTTGCTAAATTGACAACAGTGGGGTAACTATTGTTCAGACGTGACCTGGTGGGCGGGTCTGCCAATCAGCCGTGTCTGACGGCAGAGCAGAAGAAGACAGCGACTGATTGTCAGACAAGATCAGTAGTAAACATTCATACCGACCAAAATTAAGGAGCTGATTTATCCCCACACCCCTACTGAATACATTGCATCTTCTCAATTCTTCTTGGACTACTTTATAACAGTTTCGCGCAATTTTCCAAAAACCTCCAGCTTGCCAGTAGAGCAGCTGGAAGCTGAGTGTTTTCAGTGACAACCTTATCAAGATTATGAGGTTTTCACTGCAAACACTTCCAGAGAACTCAAATCTACCAAAAAAAAAAAAAAAAAAAAAAAAAAAAAAAGCTTCAAGGAGACGCTGTTTGCGAACCTCAAACCAACACTGTAGGTATCATCTGAAAGTTGTGTCCAGAGCGCGTGTGTTGTGTGTTTGTACGCGAGCGTCTGCAGTGAGACAATGACAGAGAGCCTCATTGAAATAACAGTGGTCTCGGGGGGGGGGTTGGAGGCAGCTAAAAAGAGAGGAAGGGTAGGTTGGGGTAGAGGGAGTATATGAGAGTCCAGGGAATCATTTAACTGGTGTGTGTGCGCGCGGAGTGATTCATCCGTTCTGGTGGCGACTAACCTTGGCATGTCCTGCCACGCGTGACGGGGTTACACTCCGCTGTCCTCTACATGTGTGTGTAGGAGTTTGTCGGGTGTATAGGTCATTGTATTTAGTCTGGTGGAGTCAGCAGTGTGTGTGTGTGTGTGTGTGTGTGTGTGTGCATTAGTATGCAAAACAAAAAAAAGAAAAGAGCAGCAGAAGAAAAAGGAAATCATGGTCAGGTTGTTTTGGATGATCTCGCCCTTGGGAGTGAACGACGTATGCGTGCTATTGTCCTCCTGTCAAACACACTGTTAAAACACGCAAACACACCCCGGACAGATGTTCACCTGCCCGTAGCCGCTAGCCGTGGCTCATGGAGGCGGTTAGATTTTCTTCGGTCACTCATCTCCTTCGAGGGCTTCTGATATTACCTTCCTCCCCTTTGCGCTCCACCAATGCACAAAATACCAAGAAGTGAACGAAGACATTTGCGGCACAACATTTCCTTTTACGCTCAAGTGTTTTTGTTGCAAAACAGGTCTCTACTTTGGTTTCCTCTGGGTTCTGCTTATTCCTGCGTGTGCGAAGATTTTGGACAGGTCCTCCCTGCTGGCTGCGATTGTTTTATAATAACACAAGGTCTGTCAAGAAAAGCTTTCCTTTTTTTGTTTTGGAATCAACCAAACTTGACGTTGGACAATGTCACTTTAATGACATTGTAGCTGAGCTCGGTGAGTCGCAGTCGGTCCTTTGGTCGAAAAGATTTCACCCATGAAAATCTCTTTTCTTCAATGCGGTCAACATTTCACAGAGACAAGTGATGTTGCTTACGAGAAAATACATTTTTCATGGAATTACACATTGTCTTTAGCTTTAGTAGACCTTTTGGAGGCGGTTAGTGTTCGAGATAAACGTTCGGCCTGTGCATTCACACTCCCCCTGCGTTTTCTGCCAGGTTCCCGATCGATTCCTGGAGGTGGCCCAGGTGACGCTCCGCGAGTTCTTCAACGCCATCGTAGCCGGGAAGGACGCCGACCCGTCGTGGAAGAAGGCCATCTACAAAGTGATCTGCAAACTGGACAGTGACGTTCCCGAGGTCTTCAAATCCCCCAACTGTCTCCAGGAACTCCTCCATGACTGACTAGGACGAGCGACGAAACCAGGCAAGCGGAACAAACCCGCCAGGGCCGTCAGGTCCGAACTGAACGCCGAGCGCGCTTCTATTCACCGGAGGTTCTGAAGACAAACACTGCCCTCTAGAAGATTTTATATGAAGAGTCGCTCCTCTTGCATAACAGGAAAGGGCTCAAGCTCAGTTTTAGATATTCACGTCTGGACGTTCGGAGATTAAAAGCAAAAATGTGAGCAACTGATGATCCTCCTTGCACTTAAAGAAAAGGTTTTGTTTGAACTTTCTCCTCATCCTTAAAGAAAAAAAAACAACAACAAAAAAAAAACGATGAAAAGGATGCTGGACAGGAGCGAACTAATAACAAAGATGATAATATATATATATATATAAAAAACAAAAAAAAATCTTCTTATTGTGGATGGCTTTGAGTTACATGGATGATTTTGAAAAAACAAAACAACATAAAAAAGTGTAGTTTGTGTATTTTCTCCTCCTTTGTATATGTCCCCATCCGTCACGCACACGTAGGAAAGCACAGTAGCATCCTGACCGCAGAGCGCTGCTCGTCTCTGTATGTTGGCCCCTTAGAGCATCAGAGTTCACCCGCAGACACGTCAGTCTCGATAATAATATTCCTGCCCGAAACTTTGTGTCGGTCTGTCACGTTAAAAAAAAAAAAAAAAAAAAAAAAAGATCTCACCACAATAAAAGTTTTTCCGACTGAACGTGATCGAACGTGACGGTCCAGGGGCGTGAATACTTTTCTCGAGCCACTGCATTCGAGTGTCTAAAAAAAAAAAAAACGCTCCGTTTGCAGAGATTACTAAAATAATTGATTTCTTGAACTTCAGTTGTGGGTTTGATGACTTTGCTCAATGTGGATGACTTTTATAAATGAGACAAGAGGAAGCCAGCTGACTATTTTTGTCTAACATGATCAAAAACACATAATGCCAATAAGCATGAATAAGAACATGTATTTTGTATTATGATCAATTCAACTTATTTGACAAATTCCCTTATAAAGCGACAAATTTGAAGTATTTATGCCACGCAGCTTGGCAGACATTTTTCATAGAATTCAACATTATGGCGGATTTTTAATGTTGCAGACATTTGTGTCTTGGATTTGAAGAGTTCTGAGTTTGAACAGAACCAAGAACATCTTCACAATTCATGAATGTGCATCAGGCAGCCAAGTTTTTCACCGACGCAAAACCGACTCAAATAAAGCACAGAAAAATTCAAATCTTCATAATATGTATTTGTTTTCTATTTTTTTATTTTTTTTTTTTTATTTTTTATTTTTTTTTGCTTTTGCGGTGACATCCAGTGTCTGATTGAAATGCCCTCAATTAATCAATTTGACTTAATAAAGTAATAATTTCCGAGGTAGCAGTGGCCCATATTCTCTTCTTGTTGCTAACGATCCTGAAAAAATAGATATAAAAACCAAAAAAATATGTATAACATATTTATTATTTATATTGTTAATATAAATAATACATATCAAACATATATGCCTTTCTTTTAATAGTAACCCTTTAAATGTTTTGGATATTGAATGGTTTTACACACACACACACGCACACACACAAAAACTGTTTACTTTCTCTATAGTTGAGCTGGTGCAAAATGATAATAAAAAGAAAAAAACTAATAAAACTGTTTTTTGTGTTTTTAATTAAAAAGTTACAACATTTTGCTGCTTAGGCAGCCCAACTTGGAAGATTTTGGTCCTTGCGATGAAACGTTCCTGTTTAGCATTTTAGCGTTTTTTTTTTTTTGTTTGTTTGTTTTTTTGTTAACTTTGCCTTTCCCCAAATTCTTTTTTTTTTTTTTTTTTCAAATAAAATCCTTTAATCGGTGTCAGCATGCGGCACACGTACATCTGCTTCCAATAGAACTGACAACAAGACAACGCAACTAATTCTGTGTTTGGTTGAAAACATTTATTTACGCTTAAATTTCACCACATTTGTGAAACGAGACAAAAACTTCTCAGTTGTTTCAGTGGGAACAACTCTCTTTTTGATAAAAGCGCCATTTTGAATCAAATTAATCATTCAACATGTGATGTTTTTTTATTGGTAATGTTGATTTTTTTTTTTTTTTTTTTTTTTTTTACCATATGATAACATCATCATATGGGTGTGTACAAGCACCAGATAAGAAACTATCATTTATCTGTCAGAGTTAGTCCTTCAACAAGTTTTCTATTGCTTTGATAGGTTTCAAGTCAATGTGACAGTACACGCCCCCTTGTGCTGAGACCAGGAAGCGCAGATAACACGGTTTGAACAAATGATTTCCTGCATGTTGGAAATGTGCTCTGATTGACTGGTTGACAAAGTTGACAATATTTCTACCTTCTATAGATTTATTATAGATTTTGTCTATAACAAATAATTATCCCTCTTAATGTTCTTCTGGTAGTGATGATTATTACCGATGCTTGCTGCAGATTTGACCAGTGGTTTCAGCCATTGTTTCTCCATCCCACTGTGATGTGAAATAAATTATTCTTTGAAAAAAAAAAAAAACAAACAACATCAGATTGGGTTGTGTAGAGTTCAACATGTGGTCAGTTCGTACGCTCGGAAAGCGGCTCGCCGTCCGCCCAAGCCGTATCCAGGCAACGCAGCAACCACTCCCCCTCCGCCGGTGCCCTCTCTGGATTCTGCGTGCGGACATGTGATCCCTTGTTGTCGCTGCTGATGAATTGAAAAGAAGAGCGCCGTGTGATTATTGTCAGCACAAAAGCCTGAAAAGCTGCTGACGCCTAGATTAGGCGGCACAAAGAGTGCAGTAGAGGCTAACACTCAGACACACACGGATGAGGCCTGGCTGCCCTCACTGCCCTCATCTCCTGGTCTCCTTCCTCCTTCTCGCTCCTCTTCAGGTCGGAATACATTGTCTTCCAAAATAAAAGCAGCTAAAATCCGCAGAGCTCGTTGCAGTCGTTACGTCACAGAGCAACGCAGGTAAACGCGTCGTTAAAGGCTTAACACAGGAGCCATGTTGCAATGACTGCCTGAAGACGTCCGGAGTTTTTAAAGACGTTGCAAAGTCAAATGTCTTCTGAGTCATGTAGCATTTTTAAAACAACAGCTACTTTATGGTGCTAAACTGGCATTAGGTACTGGGCCTATAGAAACAGAAAGGCAGAAAATAACCCAAACAAGCTTTTAGTCTGATTGATCAGATGGATTAATTTAGACTAGCTTAAACGTTACAGGGTATGTTGGGGTTAGTGACACCTAGGGTGAACCACTCACTTACATGGATGGATGGATCAACCCAGATATCTGATCTTAGGAATAAAAAAAAAAAAAAAAAAAAAAACAACAATAAAATTGAGCGACTCAGCTCCTCTCAGTAAAACCAGAAAGGCTCACTACAAGGATGTGCTGTACTTTATGTATCACTGGCAATGTTTTTGATTAGAACAAGAGAGGACTGAACAGAAGGTGGGGGTTGCTCTATATGATCACACACACGCACGCACACACGCACGCACACACGCACGCACGCACACCGTCTGGCTGCGAAAACACATCTGAGCAGCGCAACAATAAAACAGCTGTGTTTGTGTTGGCATGATGATTGTTTCAATCTCAATCAGCATGTCATAAACACAAACACACAGAGACGCAGCCTGGCTAATAACTGCCTTTATTATAGAATATCTCCCTCAGTCTAACAAATGATAGACTGCTATAGTAATTAATATAATTATAGTTTCCCGTTTTTGTTTTTTTTCTTTTGCCTTTATGTCTTTGGAGGTTTCTTTGGACTCCACTGTACAAACCGTACCTCTGATGACCCGGGGCCTCATGCTTCACCCAAAACATGTGCGGCGCCATGTTTTACGCACGAGTCGACGTGAATGAGAAAATGTTCCCCGCGTCAAAGTTTGCGCAAATAGACGCAAATGAATGAGGAGCGTCGCCAAAACTCACCTGAACGCACTGAAATCTGAGAAGCATCGAAACCCGACGTTTGCATCGAGGCCCCAGAGCTGGACTTTTCCACACATTAGCGATGAAATCTGGATCTGTGACGGGAATGAAGCAAAGCCAGCTAGAAAACCGACTGATCAAATCAGAAAAATTGCTCGCAACACCCAGAATGACACTTTCCTTCCACGACCTGCAGTGACCCCACCGCAGCCGCAAAATAATCCCCCATTCTACTTTCGTCATATGTTTGTCTCTATCATCCTCATCAAAAGCTTAGATTATTTTTCTGAAACAGTGTCTTTAGTCTGCCTCTTGTTTTGGTAACTTTGGCTCTTCATCGCATATGGACCGCTAAGACACAGACAGGGGGCGGCGGAGTGCGGCATGCTGGGTAAGAGGATTGGGTTGTGCTTTTCATCAGGAGACGGCCGGCATTGTTTCGTTCGGCATAAATAGATCTAATAGATGATGAGAGGAACAACTTTTGAAAAGGTTGGAAATGAAACTGGAGTACCCTAATAACTCATGGAAAATGAAAATATGGGAGAAATTCAGCAGGATAAAGAACATTTAAGAACATTTAAGAGAGAGGTCATTTTCTTAAGGGCTTAAATTTTAGGAAATGCTTGCCCAGACCAAAAAATAAACTAAATATAAAAAGTTTTTTTCTCGCGATGCCAACAGCAATCCATTATTTTGTTTTTTTTCTTGCTTGTCCTTGCAGGGTCACCAGGAAGTCAGTGCCTAAGTCCAACACCCAGAGGACAGTAGGCATGAGACAACCTGGACACAGACAGGACAAACACCATGGACACACACACACTTGCACCTACGGATAAACACACAAAGATTGTTGGGTTTTTTTATTTTTCATGTTCAGCCAGAGTGTTGAAAGAAAACGCTTAGCTTATTAGTCCACAAGCTGATTCTTACACCGTTACTCCTCTTTAGCACAAGCTATGAGAAACTGTCTTTGCATCCTGCTTACCTACAATTAACACCTGTTGCTTGGCAACCCTCAGGAGGGGTTCGTCGAAGTTTGGAAGTATTCCCACCACTGTCCAAGAGTTTTGGGTTCCAAAGCTGAAGTTGTGTTTGGACGGGAATATGACTATATAGCTCAACCAAACAGCACAGGCACGTATAGAGGGGGGGGTAAAGAGGGTTAAGGTTTCCCCTTTTATCCTTGCATTTTTCAAATGCAATTTGTTTTTCAATTTTTTGTATGTCAGAAGGCCTGTTTGTGCCCCTCAGCAATAGTATTTAACTAAATCAAATCATTTATCAAAATAAACATTTGAATTACTACTTGTGGATGAGGAAATAAAGCAAAATGCTATTCGGTGATTTAAATGTCGTTCCTCAATATAAAACAGAAGGAGAAACAGGGACAGGTTGATAGAGCCTGTCGTTGGTTCATAAAATGTTAAGTGTTAAGTGTTTTATAAATTTGCCGCCTGATGGAACCCCTGGCATTCCTGAAAGGTCCTCATTGACGGACTTGATGCCTTTATTGGATGCACGGCGCATGGCTCTCTCCACAGTGGTCCAGAAAAAAGCTGCAAGTGAGTCCATCTATAGTCATGTATTAATGTGCATGCATGGCCTCGCGTGTAGTCTGCGTGAGACTGTATTGATCGCCTCACCCGGTGAGTCCTCTTGCTCTCTGCTTGGTAGAGTTTTACCATCGCAGGGTGTCCAGAAGCTGCTGTCAGGACGTCGAAGCTGAAGGGGGAAAACATCGCTCGATTAGCAAAAAGTTTAAAAGCTCTGACTTCGGCTTTCCTCTCTGTCAAACTTTCATCCTGTGAGGGTTAGGGTTCGGGTTAATTTGTCAATTTGTTTGTTCAATTATTACTTTACTTTGGTGTTCTCTTTGACAACCTCACTTTGGTCTTGACTAACAATGATTGTCCTCTGACAACCTGACAATCTTTGAAATAAATTGTAGGCTTTAAATGTATCTAGTTCTTGTTAGATGGCTGTTAAATTGGTGTAACATATTTACACGTGTCAGAATCTCAAATAACCCTTGAACTTCCTCAGATGGTCCCAGAAGAGTTGAGAAGGAGCAGAAAGAGGAGGAGGAAGTTCATCGATAATGAAGAGTACGAATCATATCCCCTACTCCAGCGTCTCTGCCCAGCAATCCAACTAAACAACCAGACGGGCTTAAAGAGGAGCAACAAAAGCAAAGGTACTGGATTAGCAGTGATTGGCAACAGCCGATGATGTCATGTCGGACACGTTGCCGTGACAGTGACAAAACTGAGGTCTCTCCACATTTGTTGCAAGACTTGACTGCTGTCACCGTCTGTCACCGTCCACAGGGGCTCTCTGGAAACACTTGGATGATATGAGTTAAGACAACATTTAATTGCCCTTTGGGGTCAATAAAGTATGTGTTGACATGCATTGACAACCGAGCCGCAATTTCAGCTGACAGGAATACCTTGGGGAGGCATTGCATAGTTATGACGGATTCAAAGGAAGAGCCCCTCGTCCCGTTGACAGTAGGGTGCAGACACTGGCCATAAAGATTTGATGTGAGCCATTCAAGAATAAAGGCCTCAGTGACTTTGCCGTATCAAGCCACAGAGCCAGACACCAGTCGGTTTGGCGATCTCTGTGTGCGTGTTTGCCAGCCGAAAATTGCAATGAAGCACCAGTGAACATCTGGCCTGTGTGCCAATGATTGGTTAGGGAAGTTCCTCAGGATATAACACTTGAAAATGTCTTGGCATGTTCATGACAACAGCAGTGTGCGTGTGTGTGTGTGAGAACATGGAGTTTATTTCCTGCGCGTGAGTGAGGGGGATTGAAATGTAACAGTGCATTTATGCTAATAGTGTTATGTTCCTGTGTGAGTGGTGATTGGGAAGAAAGTGTGTTAGGTTTTTTTGTTTTTTGGGGGGTTTTTTTTCGTTGCGAGCAGGCAGCTGATTCTTCCCTTGATTACTATTTAGATTTCTGCTCTGCTTGGGTCTATCTGTCCATAATTGTTCCTCCTCTGGAAGTTTATTTTCTTTGCCTAATGGGTTATAATGCTCTTTTTTTCCTTGGGTTCAGCAAGAGGCCAATTGAAGTCGGTGACATTTTTTCCTTTCCAGCTCGAGCTATCATTTGGCATTTTATCCGTCGACGTGCTGCAGTTGTGTCTTGGTGCCCGTGGAGAGGAGGGGGCGCCGGCCCTCCCTGGCAACGACCGCCCAGTGGAAGTGGCGAGCGGCAGGCCGTGGAAGATGTGACAGGGTTGTTAAAAGTGTTGTTAAGAGAGCGGCTGGCAGCTGTTCCTGACAGGTTGGGGATGAATGGACAGATGGTGTTTGATTAGCGAACAGACCGCTGATGGAAGTAGATATGGTGGGACAAACGAGGGAGGGAGGGAGGGATGGATGTTGCTTCGGAAGGAGGGTAAGGAGTGGATGGATGGATCAGTAAGGAAAAAGAAAGTAGAGTATGCAAAATATTTGGATAAAATTGCAAATTTCCCATCCATTCATCTGGTAAATAGTCTTGTTTACCATCATTCACCCATTTGTATTACCAGCATCATCCATCCTTCTGTTGTACATTCCTTCCTTCCTTAAAGCTTGACACGTGCAAACCTGTTGTGTTTGTGCAGCAGTTTGCGGTGTTGTCCATTTTCCCCTCAACAGCCTTTATAAAGTCACAGATGAGCTAAAGCAAAAACTGCAGATTGGTAAACAACATTTGAAAATCCTTTTGCTGTCCTGCAAGTTAGCTCAGAGCATAACACAGACAGAAAACACACACACACACACACACACACACACACCACAACAAACAGGGACCTGAAAGGTCAATGGACCAGACCAGACCAGACGCCACAAAAGCAGGACGCAGGCTAATCTGCAGAGCATTCTGGGTAAATGAAACCAAAACGAAGCTCCATAGACAAAAGAGAAACCGTATAAATCGCTAAAATCTGGCCAAACTGCATTTTTGTTCACGTCTTGTGCAGAAGGACGTTGCCCCCAGTCATTTCCTTCACCGATTCCTGGTGCAGCGCCCCCCACAGGTCAGACAGTGCAGTGTGAACCAATTGAATCGAGTCTACTTGGACTGTCAGCTATTAAAGCACCGATTTGAGTCGAGAAATATCGGATCAGAGTGAGTTCACCAAAGCAAGCTAGGCTGCTAAGCTAACTGTAGCTCATGATGAAAGTTCAACTCTCCTGTTCAAACAACAATGTTTATGCAATCTGGACAATTTTTATACACACAATAATAAAGAAACCAACATCCTGACGCAGGAATCGCTGAACGCCATGCCGGTGGGAAAGGGTGCGAGCAGCTGCTGTCTAAACAGTAATTGCCTTCATTCATCTGGGTGCCATCTTAAAGGAGTGATGCAAATAAAACCTGCTGAGGAGGCTGATTAAATTCTGTTTAAAAAAAAAAAGCGAACAGATCGCTCTGCTTCCACCTGCTTTAATGTGTAAGAATGTAACACTGTCAAGGTCCAAGAGCTGATAGGATCAATGATTGAAATGATAGGGGGAAAAAAAATGTCAATCAAAATTTTGGGTATGAACATTTTTCATACTGCAATGTGAGAAATCATAAAATATTACCATCCTAAAATCCCAAGCAGTAACATTCAATATTTCCATGTTATGAAACGCAGCAAAAGACGCCCACAGCATGACACCGTCACTCCTTTGCCTCCCGTTTGGAATGAAGTCGGCTTTCTTCCAACCAGTTCGATCCCTTAAATTTTAGTTTCATCGTGACTTTCTCCCTTCCTCACTGAGAGCCATTTATTCTACTTTTTATAATCCTAAAATGTAAACACAAGTGTATCTTCATTTTACTTCTCTCTCTGCATCTGTTATTTTTATTTTTGTATATATATAGTTTTTTTTTTTCTTTTTTTTTTGCAATGTCGTAAAGATGTTTTATCTAACTGACCTCAAACAGGAAATGATTTATTGTAAAAAAAAAAAATAACAAACAACAACAAAAAAACAAAATCCAGTTTCATCCACAGAAGAAAAAAGTTTTTCATAATACTTTTTTTTTTTTTTTTACTCCAAATGATAAAAACTGGGTAGTGCAGACTGGGATGTGAGCAAACTGACAGGATGAACTGAAACTAGGAACACATGGCAGGAATTACAAAAAATCTTTCATAAATATAATCTGAGTTGGAGCTTTTGGCGGCCCGGGCCTTAATCTCCCTAAAGACCACAAAGTCTTCCTCCACTAATCCGATTCTTTCTCATCCTCAGCTGCCTCACCCCCGTCTGTCATTCAGTTCATGCAGGCAGAAATGACAGGGAAATGTTTGTTACTCGCTTATAAAGACTGTCACCGAAATGCTCTTCCTGATCATTAAGAATCCAGCTCATGTTATGCTTTTCTTTATTTTCCAGGATTATTTTTGCCGGTTTTTCTAGAGCTAATCTGAAGGCCACACGAAGTTTGGTCAGTCTACACTTGGTGTCATTCCCAATGGTTTCCAGTCTGGGTTCCATCCCGCCAGATGAGGAACATTTAGCCTCGACAGCCATTATTGTTTTCAAGGTTTCCAATTTCTTTCCCTCAAAAACAAAAATGGCCGAAGCGAGTGTTTGCTGGTCCATGAGCGCAGCCCATCTACTTACGACTGTTTTGAAATTCCTCTTTCATATATTCCTTATCGTTTTCTTTCATTCGAAGCGACAACCTGGACGTTGTAATCCATCATGGATTGAACGATTTCCCCCACGCGCTCCGCCGCCCCGCCCACACCCGAATATTTGGAATGATTTAGGACTTTGGGTCTGACTGGACGGGGATGGAAGGACGGGAGACGAGAGGAAGGGAGCGAAAGAATCACGGGAATTGAATAAAAGTGACATGAGAGGGAGAAAAGGAACGCAAGGGCAAAGCCACAGAGGGACACGATCAAAGAAGTCTTGTCCCGACAAGGAATAAGGCTGTAATATTCATAAATTGTGCACCCCTCACCCCCCCTCCCACCCCCTCAAACCATTCCTCCGATCCATCCTGCCTTGATCGTATTAGAAAAATGAAAATCTTTAGATTAGAAAGATTGGAAAAATTGAATTACGCCGGCCACACGGGGGCCCGAATGGATGAGTGAGGGCCAAATCTTCATCTCGGACGCAGCGGAGGAGAAGGTGGGGGGGGGGGGGGGGGGGGGGGGGGTGAGAATAATGAAAAATGAGATATGGAATATCTGGAAAGAGCGACGGAGGAGGAGGAGGAGGGGGGGAAGGGGGATAAAGGAGAGGATAAGAAGTCTGGGTCAACACCTGCACCAGCAATCAGCTTCCAATCTCCAATCCAGCAATCAGTTTAAGCCCTGAAACGGAGAGGAAGGCTTTGTTTTTTTTGGTGACCTTTGACCTCTACTCCTTGTGCGGTCTGGTGGTGATCTGGACAGAAATTTGCCTATTTTAAACTAGTTTTAAATGTTTATTAAATAAAAAAATAAAAAAAAATAAAAAATCATACCACGTTAGAAATTCACGGACTTTGTTTGCTGGAGACTTTGTTTGCAACGACAACCAAGAACAGATCCATCAGGGAATATGTAGCGACCTCTAGTGGTCAGAGCTCAGTACCGCAAAAGATCGTCTGTGACTGCAAATCTCAAGTGACAGATGGAAGCAGCGATCTTACTGCTTTTAGTCAGGACACCAACAGCAACGTTCTGGATCAGTCGCAGCTGGAGGGTTTGTGGTTTGACCCTCAATGCCATGGGTGAATTTCTCTAGATCTTGCTGAGACATTAGTCCTTTAGTCTCGGAGACTTTGTGACTGTGTCAGAAAGTCACAGTACGGATTAGTTAGACTTGCTTAAACTTGCACTGATACACTATCAGTGGTGTTTTTCTTTATGAAACCCTTACCCTAACCCAAAGGGGGATATTTGAGGTTTAGTAACCTCAAATATGTTACTAAAAGTAATGGTGGAAAGCCATCTGTGCCAGGAATATGCAAACATCCATAGTCATGCATTCATAGTTCCAGATGAATATTCATGTCAATATTGACATTCAATATGTGCATTGTGTTATTTTTATTTGATTTAATTCTGAATGGCTCCTTTCCCACTATCCTAACCGACAACGCCCGCAACACAACAGAAACATAAATTCCTTCACATGACAAAAAAAAAAAAAAAAACTGAGATTTAGTGTTAGGCCAACACAAAGCACTTTCAAATAAAAAATATGAGGAGTTTTTTTCTGCATCCATATTATGTTACCCCTTAATAAAGGAGATCCCACCTTTTGCATTTCAAAGCCCACCTGTCTTGAGATTGTATCTGAAACATAATCCATCATGAATTGAACTATGGCACTTCATGTAATGTTTTGATTGTTGAATCAATGTTGCACCACTTTTGTGTGTTTTTGTGTTTGCTACTGCTTGCTGCTGAAATGCAAACGAAATGTTGATTGATTTGACTCACTGTGTGACTCGCTTGCATTTGCCTGTTTGTAGTTTCAGGTAGTGTCCACTAGATGTCCTCACAGCTTAATTATTCCCCATCAAGGCAAACATGCTTGCATCTCTACATTTGTGTGTGCTTTTTTTAGAGTATTAGTAGTAGAGTATTATTTTACATTAGTATAAATAAATGTATTATTGATCTGTGATTATGAAGCAGCAGAAAAACTGAGGAAACAATTCCTCTGTCCTCTTCATCTGCTGCTGCAGAGCAGTAGAGGAATAGATCAATGAACCACCAGGGGGCGACAGTGGTCTCTTCTCTCTCTCAGCTCCATTTGAGGCCCAGCAGATCAGTCCAGTTATTCACCACCAGCTGTGAGCGGATGCTGGAGTTATTTCAGTATGATGTCACCGGCTATGTTTAGAGGCTGTTTGGAAAGTTACAGGAGGCTCCAAGCATGATTAATGCTGAGGATGATTCAATCAGTTCAATGACAGAAAAGAAAGACATCATCAAAGCACAGGTTGTTTTTCATTTTACCTCTTTTTTTCTTCTTCTTCTTCTCTTTAAGAGATGCAGTAGAATAAACTGGGCGGTTCGACAAATGCAAAAAGTTGAATCCAAGCTGAAAACGTCAGATTGGCCGACAGTTTCCAATCAGTAAGTAAGTTTTCCTGAATGGTTTGTCGAGTCAACTCTAAATCTGCATTAGAAATCCCATCAGTGTTTTGTGGGGTTTTTTTGTCGTTTTTTTTTTTTCCATTTTCAGACTGCAGTGGCAAATGACTGAATTAGAGTGGAGAATTTTCACAGGATGCTGGTCCTGATGCTCCTTTTAACGAAAATTTAAGGGAAAATTGCTGAATTTCAAGTCATCTAAGATGAAAGAAATTCTGCTTCCAGAAGCCTATCATAGCCTGATTCTCTTGATCTCGTTTTTAGTTTTATTTTCTTTAGCTGAGCAGAAACAGAACTGAATTCTTTTTGGCTCTGAAGAGGAACAATCAAAAGTCAGTTATAACAGCTGGGAACAACCTGAACCTTTAGAGACACATAAAGATAAGTGCAAAGTCAGCCTTCTGTCACATGGAGAACATTTCCATATACAAATAAACTTGACTTAAAGTTAAAAGCTGAAATAAAGAAAAGCAACGTGAAACTGGAGAGGCCTAGAGATGCAACAGGATGTGTTGTAAAAAAATATAATCGATCACCAGGAGAAACGTTGGAGACATGATGAAGGCAAAATCGTGAAAAGGCAAGAAGCTGGTGTTTGACAGCTTAAAAGCAGCGGCATGCTTTGGCTGCCGCACCACCAGGATTAACCACAACCATTAACCATTAAGTGTTAATGGTTGTTACAAGCAGGACAAAGACGGTGCAAGACAGTGCAAAAAGATGGTGCGGCTTTTGAAGTTATGAGACACAAAAAATGAGGCCCGGAAGGAAAGGAAGAGAAATTAATCACACTCTGATATACTTCCTTATGGGCACCAAGACATCTATATCTGAAAGCACAAATGATGTTATAAAGACAAAAATATCAGATATCT
>VMRN01000082.1:1323818-1363512 GCA_010277015.1 Poeciliopsis turrubarensis | reverse complement strand
ACACACACACACACCAAAAAGAAACTGTACCTACACAAAGGAGATGTGTTGTTTAAGACTGTGAGTTAGTAGGTGCAGCTGGATTGGAGAGAGAAGTAGAAAAACAGCCTATACAACTCTGAATATTTTATATCTGTCTTGATGTAGTGTTAGATAGTATTGTATGTGGATTCCACAATCGTATATAATGTTTGACCGTGAACAGAGGACAGAAATGGACCTTTGTGTCGGATCGTCAGTTTAACAGGGTAACACGTGGCATATTTGATATGTTTGTCTGGAAGACTTTTTGAACCGCGAGACCTTTCAACGTAATATATGAAAGCGTGTGGTGTGGGCGAGTCAGAGGCGAATGCAAAAGTGCTGTAACACAGGCTGCAGCTGGAGAATCTCTCCCTACATTGATATGCAATATGTAGAAAGAAGTGGAAAGAAAGTACGCACTAAAAGTTGAAGCTAAGTCATGAAATGACAAGTCATCTAAATTGGGAGTGTCAAAGAACTACAAAGTCGGTTTTCCATCTGAACTTTTAAAACCAAAATCGAGAAAAAAACATGTTGCTTCCTGTGCAGGGTCCCACACATGCTGCTGTTCTTTGGGATGGTTTTGGAGCTGCAGTGCAGCAACGTCCGGCGGCATTCGGAGTCCAGCTGACCAAGCATTGGTTTCGTCTCAGCACAGCGCCGGTCAGAAATGCCAGCGTTCTCCGGGGCTCAGCAGTTGCCGCTGTGGGTTTTTACTGCAGCCATAAAAAGCAGACGGGCCGCGGCAGAGCGCCGATTTACGACTTCATCAATCTGCTTGGAGACACCGCCTGAAGCCGAGCAACGTTATCTTCTTTATATCTTTGCTTTCAAAGAACTAATTCTGCCTGTCCGGGCAGAGACGATGAAGGAAGAAGGAAACAAAAGACGTTATGTTTTCCGACGTCTTGGTTTTAGAGAACAGCAAAGCCGTGTTATTAAGTTAGAGGCGGCTCCTCTTCGTCTCTGCCAAAGCTACGATTTCTGTGTTTTCACGGCAGAACCCATCAGACCATCAGTAAATGGATTACATTTTTAAGACTTGTCCAATCAGACAGAGCGTCCCAATGCACCAAACAGAGTAATGGAAGTTTCCTGCTGATGAGGGACTTTTCTCCTTTTTCCAATCAGCCACTCTGTGTTGCTAAAATCCTCCTGGCTGTAAACACACACACACACGCACACACACGCATACACACACATATACACACACATATACACACACGCCGCAGCCTTCCTGTTAATGCATCTGCAATGTCCTCATCTCATTGGCAAGGAATTGCCAGTGATACGTCGTTAACGAAAAGCCAATCAAAAGTATCCCAGGTGAAATGTTCCAATTTGTCATTTTGATTTTGATTTGTTTTTTTTGTCAGGATCCATCTGACAAAATGGTGGAAGGGTTGCGTTACTAACGTAACGCTCTAAAGAGGAAATCAAACTTTTTGCGTCTCTACATTTTTCTTCCCTCCGTTTGAATGAAAGGCTGAAGTCGAACAAAATCTCTGCAGCAGAAACCTTTTTCAAAATTGTCCTTATTTATTATGTGTGCTGCATGGCATTAAGGCGTAAAATGTGGGCAGCCATGTGTGAACATGAGTAAGCGTGCGTATGCGTGTGTGTGTGTGTGCGTGTGTGTGTCATGCTCAACTGTCTCAGCTGCATCCTTCATTTTCCAATTTTTTTTTGTGTTTTTTTTTTTTTTTTTAAGCATCCAGAGATCAGCTGAGGCCTCTTCCTGCAGCTGGAGGTCAAAAAAAAAAAAAAAAAAAAAAAAAAGACCCTTTATTTTCATTTTCACACTCCTTCTCTGCAGATGCTCTCATCTTAGCTTCATCCCATTTCTCCCCGTCTTCCTCTCTTCTTCGCTCCTCGCTCTCCTCCTGCAGATCACACGCCGTCTACCCGGCTCTCCACCCGTCGCCGTTCAATAATTTATGAACCCGGCTGTGAGAGGGGGGGGGAGAAAAAAAGACGCATCTGCTGCATGAAGAGAGCCCTCAGCCACTGAGTGGGTTTCTGTTTGGCTGCGGACGGGATATCTAAGAGAAACATACATCAAGGCGTCCTCTCACCACTGTTGCTAGGCGAGCGAGACTTGGTGGAAAAGTCCTGGCACTGGAAAACCATAAATGTGCATCTCACGTTTCAATAAGGTTTTGTGCAGAATTTGCACAAAATTCGTCTGAAGTATGAGCAAAATGTTAAAAAAAAAAAAAAAAAAAGAAAATGTACGTTTGAAAATGCAAAACACCTCAAATTTCCAAACTGATTCTTTTGTTGTTGTTTTTTTTTTTTTTTTTACTTCGTTTGATTGGAGGTTTCAGGAGAAAAGTTCTTAAGTTTCTTAATATTCTGACCAAGGATTTCCTCCAAGATTCCAGAAATCAGCCTTCCAAAAACGAGAGGAGATAAAAATAAAAACAAAAAAAAAGAAAACCGGAAGTGAACCATCTGGGTCAGATTAGATCCAAGCTGTTGAACCAAATACCAGCAGAATTATTTATAGTGCGATTTCTGAGGGCACGCAAACCTTCGTGCCCTCAGGTGAGCCGCTCTTGTCAGCCGTTTTTGTTTTCGGTTTGGACTGGGAATCCAGATCTGGACTCCATGAGGCCGCGTCTGAAAAGCGAGGCGGGGTGAGCTGGGGACGTCCACGATGCCCAGCTATGAATAGCCTCTCCTTGCACTCACTGCTCCCGCACAATCGCACACACATTCGCGCATAAAAACGCGCGACGGTCTGGGCTTTGACAGGGACACTCTTTTCTTTCTGCTCCCTCTTTTCCCCCCGTCTCTTTGTTCCTCGCTCCCTCCATCCCTCCTCTTGGCTTCTCCTACTTATCATATGCTCTCAAACAGATGGCGGATATGATAATTACCAGGCCGACTAAGCAGTAAGTGAATGTGCCCTCTCTGTGGCTGTGAGACATATGCTTTTTTTGTTGTTGTTGTTGTTGTTGTTGTTTTTTTTACAATTCTGACGTTTAGCATGCAGTGATTCGATGAAATATGGAACACTTTGCATTTTTTGTTGCTCCTGTAACATTAGAAATACATATCCATACATACCCAATGAGCTTTCAGATTTATCTTCCTTTTTCCACTGAGTCTCCCTGTTGCTTTTCGTGCTCTAATGGCTTCCCCCCCCCCCCCCCCTAAAGCTACACGGCGATTAATGAGGCTGGATTTCACAATTAAGCATAAGAAATTGTGCTATTTCTTGCGCTTTCAAATTTAATGAAGCCGCCACAGCGCGAAGCGAATGATCCCACAAGAGGACGAAAAGAAAGGCTTTCCCTCCGTTGCTTCCGTGAGCGCAATTGCGCGGATTTGCGCGTCAATTCTGGCTCAAGGTTCCTTTTGGATTTGAATGAATTCATGCTTATTGAGGAAATCTGTTTAAAGCATTACATGCATATATATATATAAATGAATAAAATTGTAAAAAAATCATTAATATGCTCATTCAATCAAATGAGCAACAATTTAGACAATGACACAAAGCTGAATATCAGCACGATTAGCTGATATTATGTGCAAACTGTGACTTTGAACAAAAAAAATGTGTTCAAATCTTTACAAAAGAATTGATAACAGGCCAATGAAACATTCAAATCCTTTGGGAAGTTGTAATTGGACTCAAAGAAATTAGGAAAAAATGAAGTTGTGTTCTTTGACTCATGGAGGGTTCGGGTTCGGGTTCGGGTGATCCCATTCTGGATGTGAAAAGTTCTGCGTCGGGCCTGTGCCCCACTCAGTTTTTTCTGCTTTTTTTTTTTTTTTACTTGAGTAAGCGCAAACAAAAGCAGACAAAAGCTGCTCCCGGTCTCGGTTTGTTCCCTACGCTGACGTGCCAGCAGAGCCGCCGGGGCCGGTTTTGGCCCGGTAATTACAGCGGGGAACCCCAAAGCACAAAGGCCGACGAGATTAGAGGAGAGGCAGCGAGAGAATTAACCAGGATGGCAGCGCTTCCTGTTCAGCCTGAACCCAGTTACCCAGATAGAAATACACCAACTAGAGTGACTTTTTTGTATTTTTTATTTTTTTGGTTTACCGTAATATATGTAATAAGGCACAATAAGAAAAAGGTTCCTTTACAATTCGTTTAGTGTTGACGTATTTTGAGCAAATTATGAATTAAAAACATACAAAACGTTACAACTTTTCGAACTTTTAGGTTCTTAGAAGCGAAAGTTTCTATTTCAGAACGAAAGTCAGTCCTTAAAGTAATCCGGCTCAATAAATAAATAAATAAATAAATAAATAAATAAATAAATAAATAAATAAATAATAAATAAATAAATAAAAAAAGTCCTACTTCATTTATCCAAACTAAAAGATACTTTTCATTTTGCTTTTCATGAATGTTTTTAAAGAAAAAACATTGAAAAATTTCTGAAAATTGCTGGTTGAAAATTGACAAGTCAGGAAGGTTTGGTCAAAGTGTAATATTTCTGCAAAAACCTCAGATGTTCTTCAGCATTTTAACGATAGTTTTTAGATCATTTGCCAGAGTTTGAATCAGATTCGAATTTAATAAATATAAAAATCTTGCGAAAGTCTTCTTTCATCCAGCAGATACATGAAGGTATTGAACCGAGTCTCTTTTTGATGGAAATGTCAATTATTGATACGTCCATTTAAAAAAAAAAAAAAAAAAAGGAGCATTTGATACGCCGTTGTGCGCGCTCTCGTTTTGAGTTTCGCTTCTGCGTTCCGACTTCGTGTCCATTCCCAATAATGGCTGCATTGTTTTGGCGCCGCAGGCATCGTGCTTGGCTTCCCCGCCGAACTGGACTGCCGGCGTCGGCCAGCAGAAGGTTTGCAACTTTGCCGCGCATAAATGTGTGTTTAAGGAGAGGACAGAGTGTGCCGGGAGGGGGCTTGCTCGACTGTGTCTGCTCGCGTCTTCTGGCTGTGTGTTTGGAGGGGCGGGGGGGGGAGAGAAAAGAGAGGGAGGTTGGCGGAGGCAGTGGAAAATCCGCGAGCCAGGGACGGTGACGCTGCCGAGCAGAGAAGAACAAACTACTTCCTGAAAACCTAGTCGAGAACGAGTTGCCAGAATGCGACAACGATATGAGACTCAAACCTTTGCGCAAGAAAAATAAGACTGGGATCAAATTCAATAGGATTTAACTTGCTTTTAAAGGGAATCAGAGATTTGGAAACAAATGTACAAAATCAAATCGCCAACATGGAATGCACCAGTTCGATGCTATGAAGCTTACCTACACTGCGAAGGGAGAAGAGACAGCTGTTAATGTCAAATGTAAAGTGAAATGAAATGCTGTTTTTTATGTTCCATAAAAATAATGCCAAACGCCAAATCATTTCATGTTTGCTTTCCAGTTCTTCAGCTCTCTCGTGTTCAGCATGATGGCGGCGACATCCACCCAGTCCTGGGATTTGAGGGAACGCTTTGATGCTAAATATGTCCCGATGTCTCGCTGGGAAAGCCATAAATTATTGATAGAAAGCTGAACTGTTTTCACCTTGTGTTAAATGATTCCCATATTTATTATGGCTAATCTATGCAGTCAAAACGCCTTTTTTTTTTTGTTGTTTAGCTACTGTTAGCCACTTAGATTAGCATTTCCCTCAAGAACTTGGTTTTTGAACAACACAGATTTCATTTCACATCACGTTTTTTTGAGCTGAGAGCAAGAAAATCATCTCGGCTCTGGTGGAACCATGAAAGACATTTCACTTTTTTTTTTTTTTTTTTTTTAAAGGAGCGATTTGACTTGACGTTTTTTTTTGGCCCAGTCCTGCTTTTCATTTTTCTCCCAGACAGAACAACCTGACTCAGAACAGCCCAGACCATCTATTTCTGGACAAACATGTAATGCAAAGCACAAAGAGCAACAGGAAAAGCGGCCCCTTCCTTGCTTTAGGATAAATTTTCTGGCTCATTGGGTTGTTTTAGAGACGGCTGGCAGCAGCCGTTTCAAGTCTCGGCCTCCGGCGAAAACGACAACGAGGCCAATAAACTCATAAAAACAGTCGCTGTTCATTTGGTTCATGTCCACTTGTGCTTTCTATTATATAAAGTCTCTGTCAGGCAGATTATCTTTTCATGGCTGAATATGGCGCTTTAGCGGCATCTTTCGTTAGAATTCAAGAATTTAACCGTTTTCAATTTTTAAAGTACAATTTCCACATTCTGACAAAACAAAAGCTTTCCGAGAGCTGTCAACTGCCATCTTTTGTGACATCTGTCATCTCACACTGACCCTGTCTGACCAACACAAAATCCTCAGAGAGACCAAGAATGGGAGCAGAGTTAACTGCAAATCCAGCATGCGCACGCACGCGCGCACACACACACACACACACACACACACACAGCATCAGAGCTGTCACTGGGTCAGTCGGGAGACACGCAATATCTTGACAGAGCTGAAGTGTTCGCTGACACAGAAATCAGCTGCAGAGACTCGCAGTCTGTCCTCATGCTGCTGTCACAGACATCGATTTGGCTTATCTCCCCAAAACAGAAATATTTCCAATATTTTCTAAAGCTGAAAATTTGTCACAATGCTAAGGTCAAGTAAAAAAAAAAAAAAAGTCAATAGCATCTGGAATATCATTATTATATTATCTAACATGGACTAACTCCGTTCAGTGTGCTAGCATTAGTGTTTGAACTAAAATTAGCTAAGATGCTAAGGTTAGCTTGAATGCTGTCAGAAGCATGTCGGGTTCGTCACCATGTTGACTTACATAGACTTGCTTCATTTAGTGTCATTAACATGGCTAACAAATCAGAAAGTGGCAAAAAAGTTTATTTTAGTGACTAGGCTAACGCTAACATGAGGGCTATCATTAGCAAATTGAGTTACTAGTAGTACTAGCGAAGGTTATCACTAGCATGTTGACTAACTCAAAATTTTAGGCACAAAGCTAATGCTAATGCTAGCTTGAGAGCAATCACTGGCATTTAGAGCGAACAGCATGTTGACGCTAGTAATTAATAATTAAAACAAAGTGTAATTTTTCTACTCTTTTCTTAGCAAAAAGTGTCAAAATGGCGTCTGCGCTTCGGTGGCTGAACGTTGCTCGTTCATTCTGAACCGCGCATGCCCAGAACCTGAAAAGCCGTTCTCCCTGTCAGAGCCACAGAGGCACGAGAGCGCCCCTACTGGCAAGAAGTCATATTAACGCAACACAAATTCTTTAAGGAGCCCTTCAGGGAACATGGGAAAACTTGTTTCTTTTGCATTCCCTCGCAATTAGTTATGCTGCTACTTGAATATTATAAGCCCTTCTATTTCTGAGTTATCATTAGTCATCTGTCAGTTTTGATTGTCTCCAATTTGCTGGTTGTCTGAATGGTTTAAAGGGCACTTCCCACACTTCTCATATTCAGTTCCATCTCAACCTCAACCTGGGATTGAATTAATCGGCTTTCAATCAGTTTTTTGCACCAAAGACTTAATAAAAATAAAGATGTTTTATTATTATAAAACACGGCAAACTAATGCCACCATTAAACTCGATCAACTCCAAAACATTTCTTTATTCTGTCACTTCCGAGCAGATCTGAGAAGCAGAACGGAGCTGGATCCATTTCAGGGTTGCGTTTGCAGCTCCTGCCAGCCTCTTCAGTGACCTAGTTTCTGGTGGCGTAAACACGCCCAAACACTTTGACTTTGAACAGAGGCGAGCCGGCCTCCAATCGCTGCGTTGCTCATCGTTCTGTTTGAAACGTGTCCCAGTTTCATCTACTTTCCTCTGGAATATGCTGGATTTGCTCAATGTTAGAAAATCACTTGTCGTTATCAAGGAGGTAATTATCTTAAGAGCTTTTGACAACACCTGCGGTCTTTGATGCGTCCATTTTCACATCGAACATGTGGAATCATTAGCCATTTTTAAAAATAAATGGCTAATTTGATCACTTTTATCCAGCATCAAAATTGGCCACTCAAAATTGACACTTGTTCATTTGATCTTGATCATACTCATTGATTTACTTCCTTTTCATTAGAAATTAACCGATATGAAAATTTGGGCCGATACCGATATCCGATTTTACACATACCGTTTCAACACTTTTGAAGAAAACAAGACCAGACATAGATGACAACATAAAAATACATATTGGTTGTTCATGTTGGCCCAGTTTTATTTAAAGGTACCGATACCGATATTTTTAAAAATGGCAAGTATCGGCCGATACCGATGTTGTTGCAGATGTATCGTGCATATATCTGCAGCACATTCATAAGTAAATGTAATTTAAAAAAAGTACAGGAGGCCTTTTTGGGACCTGACTCGAGTGCATTTTTATTGAACGTTCATAACTGTTAAAAACATGTATAAAATTGGTCCTGTTTCAGAAACAAGGCACGCATAGTTATGTCAATGTTCAGTGTTCATGTCATCATTAGCATTATCATTTTTCATCAACATTATCGTCGTCATCATCAGCATTTTTCATCTCAGTATTGATCTAATAGTAGTATCAAGCATTCCCTAATATAAAAACACGTTCCAATTTATTTGTCACAGAGGTTAAAATTTTTATTCCGAGCAGCAAGACAATATCCATGCAAAAGACAGGAGGAGTGGAGGACAAGATGCGAGCGGACTGGACTGGACTGGGCCTTTAGTAGTAGGTCTCTCGTTCCACCCAGCCTGGAGAAGACAGGAAGCAGGAAGTTCAGCTTAGAAACCAAAGACGGGATCGAGAAAAACTGAAGGAAGGTTAGAGACTCGCCTCCTGGGCTGCGTCGGAGGATCAGTTTACGGATTTCATCGTAGATGAAGATGAGCAGGGAGTACGGGAAGGCGCAGAACCACCAGTTGGGTCTGGGAAAACACACAGACACAGAATAGATGAATGGGAAGCTGCAGCTCCGGGGGACGGCGTTGCCGCGCAACGATCCAGACTCGACCTGTTGGATCACTCACTCGGTCTGTTCAGAGCAACGTTTGGAAATTCATTTGTTTCTACGGTGGAAACCTTGAAAAACACGGGCAAGGGTGGAAGGAAAAAGAAGAGGACGGAACGAGGATGTTCCAGACCTGAACCGATATTGCAGTCAGATTCCAGACTCTCGCTGTAGAAATCCTGGATGAAAACGCAAGTACTCACTTGAGAGGGTACATTCTGAGGGCCACGTCCATGCCTGGGCAGTAGGAGAGGAAGGCAGCGAGGGCGGTCTCCTCGAACAGGCCGAAGATCAGGATCTTGTTCCTGAAATGCAGACACAGAAAGTCAGGACGACCCACGCGGGGGCTGGAGTTACCCAGAGTTCAGTGCTCTTCCTCACTTCATGCCCTGCTGGAACACAGAGTTCCTCCTGGTCTTGCAGATGATCAGGTCGGCCCACTGGACGATGACGATGCTGACGAAGAACGCCGTGTGGCAGGTGAACTCCACGATCTTCCTCTGCTCGTAGGTCTGGAACCAAAGCAGGGTCAGGATTTGAGAAAGACATGCAGCTGGACCGTCCCACAGCTCGTCCCGGCAGAGAGCGGCCACTGACCCACTGCTGTCCATAGCTGTCCTCCAGATCGTTGATGTACTTGTTGTCCCAGTTGACTCGGATCCCCACCAGGGTGGAGGGCAGGAAGCCGTTCTCAGCCAGGATCACGAAGTAGGTAAAGAACCCGGCCAGCGCCTGGATCATTCCTGCAGGGTCAGAGGTCACCACAGGCTTGTCAAATGGCTTCCAGAATCACAGAGATGTGAAACTTAATTGCCATTAAATGTCCAATTCAACAATATAAATAGTAAAACATATGGACTGTTGGCTTAATTTAAATTAACATTAGGATTTATTTATGCTGCTACGTTTCGGTTTCAGAAGCGTCTATTTACCGATTTGTCCGTAGGCGATGCTGATGAGTCTCTCGTTCACCAGTTTGTCCGTTTTGGGGTTTCGGGGCTGTCTCTTCATGATGTCGCTCTCAGCTGCTTCATAGGCCAGGGAGATGGCGGGAACCTGGACGAGCCAGAGAAACACGCAGCTTCAAAAACAATCATCTTGATTTCACCAAACCTGCGCCGCTCCTGAAGGACTCACCATGTCTGTTCCCAGGTCGATACAGAGGATGGTGACGGTGCCCAGAGGCAGAGGGATGTTGGCGATGATGAAGAGGAGGAAGGGGGTGATCTCGGGGATGTTGCTGGTCAGAGTGTAGGCGATGGATTTCTTCAGGTTGTCAAAGATCAGACGGCCTGACCGACCAACATCCTGGTTGATATTCACGTAACGGAAGCGAAACCTAACTTTACGCGCTTTCGCCCATCTTACCCTCTTCCACTCCGGTAACGATGGAGGCAAAGTTGTCGTCCAGCAGGATCATGTCGGCCGCCTGCTTGGACACGTCGGACCCGGCGATTCCCATGGCGACGCCGATGTCGGCTTTCTTCAGAGCTGGGGAGTCGTTGACGCCGTCACCCGTCACCGCGACGATGGCTCCCTGCAAGAGGAAGCAAGAGTCCTGCAGTTTCAGAATAATTCAGCAGCAGCTGCTAAATAAGCTGAGAGTTAGGAAAAAAAAAAATGTTAACTGAACTGGAAGCTCATCAGGATCCAGTTTTGGAATAAAAAACCCAACATAACCAGTCTATGTCCATGTCTACCTGTCTCTGGCAGCCCTCCACAATGATGAGCTTCTGCTGCGGGGAGGTCCTGGCGAAAACGATCTCCGTGTGGTACTTCAGGATGTCGTCCAGCTGCTCGGGGGACAGGTCCTTCAGGTCGCCGCCATGCACGACACAAGCCTTGGCGTCCCTGGATGGAAACATTATTGCGTCGGGTCGCTTATGATCCAATCTCAGGAAAGCCGAAGCCAAATTTAAGAACAAACTGGGACCAAGAAGACAACCCTGAGGTTTTCCACGGATTTTGCCAATTACATTTACCTTGGATTAACTTCATTGATTGGAATATTCAAACGTGCAGCGATGTCCTCAACCGTCTCGTTGCCTTCGGAGATGATGCCAACACCTTTAGCGATGGCCTTGGCTGTGATTGGATGATCCCCCGTTACCATGATTACCTGTAGGAGGGCAGTTTTTAATCGTAATGTTCGGAACGTGAAATGACTCCACTTGGTTTTAAAGTGTGGCAGACCTTGATTCCTGCGCTCCTGCATTTGCCCACGGCGTCCGGCACGGCGGCCCGGGGCGGGTCGATCATGGACATGAGGCCGACGAAGCACAGGTTCTCGATGGGGAAGTTCACCTCGTCCGTGTCAAAAGCAAAGTCGTCCGGGAACTGCTCGTCAGGCAGGTTGAAATGACAGAACCCGAGAACCCTCTCTCCTAGACCTCCCAGCTCCAGGTAGGCGTTCTGGAACGCATCCTTCATCTCGTCGTCCAGAGGCTGCTCCTTGCCCTGGATCATGATGGTGCCGCAGCGGTCCAGAATCCTCTCTGGGGCTCCCTTCATCACCAACAGGTGCTTGGACTCTGCTTCGGCTCCGGCGTTCTTATGAATGGAGAGCTGATCGTGACAGAAGACAGACCGAGAACGTCACGTTTTCAAGCTTCGAAGGTTCTTGAAAGGTTGTTTTTGTCGAGTTTTCTGATGTCCCACCTGGTACTTGTTGGTGGAGTTGAACGGGATCTCGGCTACTTTGGGGTATTTCTCTCTCATTCCTGCCACCGATCCGCAGCAGAGCTCGATGCACTTCAGCAGAGCGGACTCCGAGGCGTCGCCCGCCACGTCTCGCTTTTTCACAAAAAAAAAAAAAAAAAAAAAAATCAGAAACATCAGTCACACGAAGTCTCCGTCTTCCTATTTAATTCAACTGATCTACAGTGTGTAACAGGTTTCAGGAAAACATTTTTTTTTTTCAGGTTTTTTGCCGTCATAATTACAGTGTTTACCCGCCATACATTACATAACAGAGACTTAAAGAAAAACAATGAGCCGTGACAGACACAGGGGTAATTATAATGGCAGCCACACGTTTACTTGCGATTATCTTGGTGTTGCAGGGTATAAAAACAAGCTACAGAGCAAAAGCAGACTCTAGAGAGTCTCAGAGCCCAGAGAGACGGAGATTTGTGTTTGCGCTATTCAGGGAGGAGTTCAGACACACAGGAAAGAAAGCAGTAAACTTGTTTGTAATCACAAAGCTTCAATCTCTAAAATTTTAAAAATAAAATAACTTGATTAAAATGCAGGACATAACTTCTTTGTGCGGTTGTGTCAATGAATTTCAAAAAACATGAATCAGTATTTACAGAGAATAGAAGTCTATTCAAGGACGGTACCTTGAGGATGGGAACGTTGCTCTGCTCGGCCAGGAAGACGGCTCGGTTGCAGAGTCCGGCGATCCTGGCCAGAGACGCCCAGGTGGCCGAGCTCCGGTCGAACGAGGTGCCGCTCTGGTTCTCGGTGGTGTCGGCTTCGTGGATCTGGTTGTCGAACCACATGTGGGCCACGGTCATCCTGTTCTGGGTCAGGGTGCCGGTCTTGTCGGAGCAGATGGTGGAGGTGGAGCCCAGAGTCTCCACGGCTTCCAGGTTCTTCACCAGGCAGTTCTTCTTGGCCATACGCTTGGCAGTCAGAGTCAGACACACCTGGAAACAAAAACCAGATCGATCAAAACTGATGGAATAAGCTTGAAGATTATCGGATAAGAGGACAAAGAGCCTGTAGACTCACAGTGACGGTAGCTAGGAGACCTTCTGGAACGTTGGCAACGATGATGCCAATCAGGAAGATGACGGCCTCCAGCCAGGTATAGCCAAGGATGAGGGAGAGGATGAAGAAAGACACACCCAGGAAGACGGCCACGCCCGTGATGATATGGATGAAGTGCTCGATCTCAATGGAGATGGGTGTGCGTCCCACCTCCAGTCCAGAGGCCAGCGTGGCGATCCGGCCCATGACGGTCCGGTCTCCGGTGCTGATCACAATGCCGCGAGCCGTTCCTGCAACCAGGGTCACATCTTTGCCTTGAGCTGACTGACCAAAGTTGGTGAAGTGCTTGGAAGACTTCTGGCCTCGTTACCTTCAACACAGTTGGTGGAAAAGAAAGCGATGTTCCGGGTCTCCAGCGGGTTCTCATTGGAGAAGTCGGGAGTACGAGTTTGCGGTTCTGATTCGCCCGTCAGGGACGAATTGTCCACCTGAGCAACCAGAACGCACATTTAGATTGAACAACAAGAAACGAAGACAAAGGGTTCACTTTCAGAGACGGAATCAACTTCCAATTATTTCAAACCGACGTTTCTCTGCTTTGGGGGGGTTATGAAGCTACAGGTTCAGTGAAATGTTGCAAGAGAAGAGAGAGAGAGAGCGGGAGCATCAACCTTGCAGCCGTGAGCAGAGATGATCCTGAGGTCAGCTGGGATCCGGTCGCCACCTTTCACCTCCACCAGATCCCCGACCACCACCTCCTCGGCGTTGATGCTTTTCTTCTCTCCGTCGCGGACGACCAGGGCTTGCTGCAAGACCGCCCCGGTTAGCTAGCACATTCCTAGCATGAGCACAACGCTATGCTAACAGAGACCCACCTGAGGGACCAGGTTCTTGAAGGAGTCCATGATCTTGGAGCTCTTGGCCTCTTGGTAGTAGGAGAAGCAACCAGTGATGATGACGACAGCAGACAGCACAACCCCCAGATACAGCTGCAGACAAGACACGGCTGTTAGCTCTTAATAGGCGTCCTCCCAGGATCTGAAGGTGGTTTTCCTACGTTGTCGTTTGCGGGTTCCTCCTCCATGGCGGCCTGGATCCCGTAGGCCAGGAAGCAGAGGACGGCGCCGGTCCACAGCAGCATGGAGAAACCGCCAAACATCTACAGGAAGTCAGAGGATTAGAGCCAATAGATGGAATCAACTCTAAAGTCTCCGACCAGGGGGATCTGGTTTCACCTGTTTGCAGAACTTGACCCATTCTGGGGTGGTTGGAGGCGGGGTGAGAGCGTTGGGTCCGTCCCGGGCCAGAATCTCAGCAGCTTTAGCTCCAGTCAGACCCTGGAAGGCAGCAGATGGCGGGAAACCCTCGACTCACATTCTCAGCAAGTTTCATCATCGCTCTTTACAACACGACGAAACATTGTCGGGTCCAGAGGGGACGGCAGGTGCTGCATCCTAACTTCACTCATCTCTTTAAGTTTTCCTCTAAACTTTGGACATTCTTTAGTTTTAGCCTTTCACCAGGGATTCTTTTCAGAAAGAAAAGTTTTGGTTTCCTCTAACTTTTGTTGCAAACTATAAGAAAGAAACATTTCAAAGTTATAAAGACGTTCAACCAAATGTCAGCTATCAAACTAAAAAACAAGCAGAACAAAAAAAACAAAAAACAGCAAACGGATGCAAGTCTTTGGCTCATCTCAGGGACAGGTGTCCCTGTGTGGGACATTTGTCTCACTCACATTGCTGAGGTCTGTCCCATACTTGCGCTGGAGCTCGTCCAGGTTCAGCTTGTGATCGTCCTGCAACGAGAGACAAAAGTGTTCATGTCGGGGTCCAACATGGCCGACGCCGGTGACCCTTGCAGCCCGTTGGGAGCGACGTGCAAACCGAACAAGGGCCTGAGCAATCAGGGCGAGGCCCCCTGCCGAGGCGGGACACTCACCATGTCCACTTCCTTCTTCAGCTCGTCCATATCCTTCTCTTTCTTCTTCCCTTTCCCCTTCTTCTTGCCGCCCTGCTCCGAGGTGGCGGCCAGCTCATACTGCTCTCGTCCTTCCTGGCGACACGGAGGAGAAAGACCAATCAGGTGGGGTCATACCTGGTTTAGTCCAGGATGCGCGTCGCGGCCAAGAAAAACCTTTTAGATATATATATAGTTTCACAAAGTAACAGTCTGTTTAGTCTGGAACATCAACTAAACCTTACACACTGAAAACTTCCCGCTGGTTTGCGATGGTGGACTTGACGTCCGCCCATCGCAATATCAGCCGGGACACAAAGCAACACTTTGCCTCTTGTCTGTCCCTGTCTCCCTGCCGTCTCCCTGCCGGCGTCCTTCCTTATCACCCGCCGTCCCTGCAGCTGACAAAGCAACAAAGCCTCCAACACAGATCCTCCTTCCAAGCAGCTGTGAGGAAGAAAAAGAAACATTTTTTTTTTAGTGAACTTTGCTTTGAAACTGTCCCCTGGCCTATTTAAAAGAACCTTTATTTCTCCAGCATGAGACCATCAGCTCGCTCTGTCCGTCTTACAAGGCTGCAATGAGACCACTATCAGCTTAGAGTCGCTTTTAAGGCAGCAGCAGAGGGACGCATGGTTGCGCTGGTCAGGTCCTACAGCTTTAAATTAATAAACGCCCAAAAAAAATAAAAAAATAAATAAATCAACAGATTCTTGCCCAACTGAATTTATTTCAAAATGCTCAAAACTATTTTGTGCCAGCTGTGCAAAGGGAAGCGAAGTCGTTCTCACGTCGGTGTGAGTTTGAGAGTGAAACGCCAAATACTGAGAAAATATAAGGAAGAAAAAGAGACGCTCTAGAACTTTACGAGCCCGCCTCGATTGGCGTCAGGGTCTGGGTCCAACATCGATCAGGAGTTGAGGCTCATCAATAATTCAGCGGCCAACGGGGAGCTGAGGTGTGAGGCTGGTAGCGGGGGGAGGGAGGGAGGGGGGGGCAGCGCGGAACGCCAGTGGACTGCTAATGAGGCAGCTGGGCTCCTGCAACCATGCTCTAATACTTATTTGGGCGACGAAACGACCAAATATGGACATCCTGTCCTCGGCCCAGTCATGGAAAATGCTAACTAATATTGTTTTTCTAGGGCTTCAGATGACAGAGTTTCCCACAGCGCCGTGTGTGCGATCCACATATACACATAGAAACACCCCGGCAGGCCAAGCTGGGAAAACACTGCGCCTGATCTCCGGCTTGGGACCGCTGTGTGGCCCCCTGGGGCCCATCAGATGGGGCCAATCACCCACATGTTGACTGGAACAAACCTGACTCTTCGCATTCAGATGAGTCGACATCTGTTGCAGTTTGCAGCCTGTAGGGTCTTCCATTTCATTTCACCCCAGTTTCGACTGCAAATATGTTAGCACGATGAAATCAGACACAACTAACTGACAAATCACATTTCATCAAGATATGAGAGCTCGTTTTACGTCAATTCTTTCATATTTGACGTGTTTTTGAGTCACAAAACGTTTAAAGTTGGTAGGAAATTTGAAAGCATCACTTGATAATTAAAGAGTGAAGATTAATACCTGAACACAAACTATAAAGTCTTAAAAAAAAAAGCAATACCTGAACACAAACTATAAAGTCTTAAAAAAAAAAGCAAAACATTAAAAAAAAAAAAAAAAAAAGATTTAGATGAGCTCCACGTTCAACCAGCAGAAGCAGAAGCGGGCATGCTTTCTGCTCAGCGGCCTCCATCATGGAAACATTGCATCATCACTCCTTAGATAAAGAAAACTCATTTTTATGCCAACCAATCACCTTCCAGGAACCAAGACCACAGAAATCCCCTCAAAGCCTGACGTGTGCCATGTGACGCAGTGCTACTTTGAAATGTATGAATCCGAATTCAAACCAAAATCGCATCATAAACCTTTTAAACATGAACCAATCACAGCTCGATCACACCGACTGCACTATATAGGAAACATTTTTCCTCTAATTTCAGAAACCAGTACACTACGCACTGGAGAAGTTTTTTTTTCTTTTTTTTTGTCTTACGTTTTTACAGGAATCAAATTTTCATTCTGAAAATGGAGCTAAAACTAAATTGAGGGATTTAGTTTTCATCTGTTAAATCATAACAGATTTAGGGATGAAAACTTGGCCAAAGTTTGGTCAATATTGAGCAAAAAAGCATTTTGAATTTAAAATAAATTAAAATAAATAAATAAATAATTTAAAAATTGGTGGGGAAAAAAATTACTATATTTTAAATGACTGGAAAAAAAACAAACATAAAAAGGTCATCAGTAGAGTTTATTCTCCAAAACTCAAAATATACATGCATTTTCTGCTTACGCCCAGAATAATTTTGACACACACATGTTGCCATAACTTATGGAGCAACAGTTTCCCGTCCGTTTTCGTACAATCACCGTGTGGGAATGAAATTCAGGTAAATTTATCCAATCAAATTTTTTGGTCGGTTATTATAGTCCCATGCAAATGTTGACAATGAGACAACATGGCCTCCTTTGGAGAGAGTCGCGGAAAAGTCGGATGTTGAGATGGTGACAATGTTGGGTGAAAAGAGTAAAAAGACGAAAGACAAGAAGATGAACGGAAAGACTGAAGCGTTAAAAAGTGTTGCGTCTTCTGGTGAAGCCTACTGTACGCCCAACAATGGCTCTTTGTGTCGCTTCCCCCGTCCTGCAGTTCCAGCACAGGCACCGGGCTCAGAACCCAGTTCATGTGACTGTTAAGACCCCAGGCATGTGGGCCCGCTTCATCCAAACACCAACAAGCCTTTTATTACTGGAGATCTGCCACTTCCAGCCACTCCGGTCTCATGATGTGGAGATTACAGTCAGAAAGCCTTCATAATAACGTCAACTTCTCCAATGCCTGGATCGTGTTGCAGGAAACTAAACCGCTTTGGACAAAAAGGCAGGATTGATTTGGGTCTGGGAGAGTCGGAAGAAAGCGTCTGCTCGGTGTCGTCAAAGCGCCTCACGTTTTCCAGGCAGGATTCCTGTTAGCGGGCCTTTCTGGTGCCAGGGTGTTCGGCCAGATATACAAGCTGCTCATTGAACTGTATCTCGCTCACTTCCAACACACACCAACTCTGGGACTTCGCCCCGTTGCTACCAACAACGATTACCCCTCCTCTCTGGATACATGAATGGACAGAGTTCTCCACCTCCTCCTCCTCCTCCTGTTCTTCTTTCTTCCCAAGTCCACTCTCCCACATCTATCCCTCCATTATTCTCCCACTTCCTCCAACAAATCTTTTCTGTTCAAACTGTGAAAAAGGAGTGTGTTAACTTACACTGTTTAGAACTCTTTTCACGTCCTCTGCAGCTTCCAATTTGCCCCGAGCGGAACTAAAGTGAATGAATGAATGAATGAATGAATGAATGAATGAATGAATGAATGAATGGGCCAGCTTTCTGGAAACCTGTTGGGAAACGAAACGCCTGCAAATCGCCAAGAACCCAAACTCACTACCTTTACATGACTTTGACGGAGTTGACTGTTCTGCAAGTCTTCAAAAAGAAACCTTGCCACCAAATTTGTTGAGTCTTCCACGCCCACTTGTCCTTTTCCATTACAATTTTGAAATCTACTATTTCCAAGTTTTCCTCCAAGAGTTGAAAGCCTTGAATTTGACAACCAAGTATCCCAAAACAGAAAGAGCAATACTGACTAATCAAGTTCTTGACCTCAAAGTCTTAAACTGCCTCTTACATTTTCAGGATGTGTGGAGAGATCAGTGGATGGTTCATTTGAAGAACGAACCATTGTCTCTTTGTACTGCTAAAAGTGTGGGTTGTAAAGGACTCATTCTGAGGGGGATTCCTGTTGAGGTGTTCCATAGAAATCCCAACGAGGCAAAGCCAACGAGTTTCTCCGATCCAAGCTGAAAACACCATACAAATGACCAGAAAAGGAGTTACAAAGTTAGATTGGTTGGAATATGAAGTTCTTAATATAACCCAGGCACTTTGCTTTTAAGAATGAATGAACTTACAGAGACTCCCCCTGAGGTGGGGGTCCCATTGAGATTTTCTTGACAACTCCAGTCAGGAAAAAGACCAAGAGCAAGACCAACTGGATCCCTACTCAATCTAGTCCAAAATTTAGGAAGCTTTGAGTGGAGGTACTGAAGAATGAATGGCTGAACAACGGCAGCGAGACAGTACTATCTACAAAACAAACAGATCGACGTAAGGAGGGACAGACTGGCGATCACTGGAAGAGATTTCGGTTGAGGTTTCCTTGGAAAAAGTCAAGAAGCAAATCTAGCAACAGGTAGGAATACAGTCAAAATACAGGTTTGATTTTGAGAAAGATCCATACACTTGTGGAAATACCCCATCTCCAAACCAATCTTGGTTTGGAGATGGGGTACTCCAAACCCCAGTTCCCGAACCCAGGAACTGGAAACATTGGCAGACTGAAATCACCTGGAAGGACGACTGGATCTAACGTAGTAATTCCTACACTCTAAATCTAAACGCAAGCGCTCTCTATTTCCGAGTACGTTCAAATCAATTTTATATTTAAAAACCAATTAAAGAAAGAAAACATTTTAAAGGGATTTAAATTGGAAGTATCTAAAACTACCTCTTCTAGTTGCAGTACTGGCAAAGCATTTCGTCCTTTATGTCACTCTGCCATAACGGCTCAAGCATTTCAGAGCTGGATTTCATCACCTCTTGGATTCGTCATGGAACATTTTTGAGCTTCTCATTCAGCAGAAGAGGAAACATGTAGTTCTGACATTCGGAAAGGAAATGTTCCACTTTCTGTTGATCCAACAGGCTTGTGGGACAAAAAAAGAAAAAAGAAAAAAGTTTAACCAAACAAAAACTTCAAACTCGGATTGTGTGAGGAAAGGGGAAGAGATCGGGAAAAGGAGGAAACGGTGACTCGCGACGCAATAATCACATGAATGAAAACACAACAGTAAGGCAGCGGGAGCTACAGATGAAGGTGGGAGAAAGAGGAAAGGAGTACACTGTGTTCTGAAACAGATAAGGGGCAGTGTGCGACAAAATCCCGTTAATACACGATGACTGCCGAGCGGAAAGAATGTTAAATCCTTTAGAAAGGGGAAGGAAAACAGGTAGAGGGAGAACAAGGGAGGAAATGGACTGAAAACAAAGAAATGTGAAGGTCCAGTCCGAAACCCCTTTGGCTGAGATGACGGTCTGTCAGTTTACGCTGGGGAAAAAAAAAAAACCCCCCGGAAAAATAAGCAGCTGAAGGGCTTTAATCTGGAACATGATGTTGTTCGAAAGTTCCCTTCCTCCGTTTATTCAGCAGATTATTCTACTGTGGATTTATTTGTTCTTAGTCAACTCTGGAACTCGGAAACTACAAGCACGGACATTTGCAATCAGCTTTCAGCTGTACAAAAAGACAACTCTATGAAGACTGAAAAGGCATCTCTACAGAGTGCTCTAAATCCAGACTGAATCGTGAAAAACACGACAGAACACAACACCGTGGCCTCGTTCCGAGCAACCAAAGAGCAGAAATAACACATATAGCCAACATACCAGTTCCATTACCTTTAACTAGTCCGGAGCAGCTCAGTCAACTTTCATAACAGGCTCCAAGAGCAAACATCTCAAAGTACAAGCTGCCGTCAAAGAGCATCTCAATGAGCAGAACTCTAGATTCTACAGGGGAATAAAACTGGAAACATTTTCCCACCCGACAGTACAACTACACTTGGTTTTATTGTGAACCAAAGTTGCAACATTTCTTCCATTTCCAGCTGCTGTGGTAAACCCTTTGAAAAAGCTTTTCTACCCCTTTCCTGTGGGGGGCGCTGCCCCAAGAACCGCACGTAAACCTCAGAAGAAGTCACAGAGGGCTACTTCCTTTTTCATGAAATGTAATCAAAAATAGCGTGGTTGTCGGATTAAAACGGGCTAAGTGGGGCTGATGGGAATGCAGGTTTGGAGTACTAGCATCAGTACTTTGTTTTGGTAGCTCAATCAGGTGATTAGTTCTAACGCATTTCCATCCTCCATGGCAGCCTTTCCCAAAGTTGAAGCCAAAATTGGTTCAATTTAGCACATACGATGAGGAAAAACAACAAACTTCACAAAAAAAATAGTAGGGAGGACTGAAAAATCTATGCGATTTAAGCTCATTTGAATTAAGTTGTGATGTATGAATTATTCAGTAACCCCCCCCCCTCAATCTCCCCTTCCCTTACGACTGCTGAGCACTGGGTCTGCCCTCATTTTGTTTCAGATCTTATCAGCGATCCACTTCACATCTTTCTAACCGAAAAACGTTGCTGATTAACAGAGACGTCCAGCTGCTTGGGTTTAAAAAAAAAAAAGAAGAAGAAAATATTACGTTTAATCAGCATCTTGGGAGGGTTGATGGGCAGAACTGTCCGCCCTTTCTGCAGTCAAGTTCCTCAACAGTGGCAATGCGGCAACTGGTGCCTTATGTCTCAACCCCCTCCACCCATCTGCTTGACACCTCCCTTTCCAGAGCCCCCTCCTGTGACGCCCCTTAGCTCACTTGGTCTAGTTTTTATCGCCCTGTGTTGTGGAGAGGTTGAGGAAACTGCTGAAAGAGCAGCAAAGAGGGAAATGTCATTTTTAAAACAAAGTAGAAGTCCAAAAAAAAACAAAAAAACAAGGAGGTGGGGGTTGGGGCACATCGGGAGTCTCGTCATACCCAATACCTCAGTTATAGCCAGACAAGTTCTCATCCTTCCCTGCAACAAGGCAAGCACCTCGTTCACATTTGGCTGTGTTTACCAGAGAAGAAAAGGAGGGGAAGCAGTGAAGGAAAAGAAGGGGGTGCTGTGGGTGGGCAGGGGGGGGTGGGGGATGTTGGGTGGGGGCAGGGCATGGCTTTCATCTCATTTGGGAGCAAGCAGCAGAAGCCAAAAAAAAAAAAAACTCAGGACGAGAAAGCCTGAAGATGTACCCCAGAACGAGGGTCTCCGTCTTCACATCTCCCGCCAGACCGGCTGGATGCCGTCCCCCCCCCCCTGTCTCCTCGTCCCCCACCGGGGATGGGGGGGGTAAATTTGTATTCCGCAGAATGGCAGGGTGTGGCGGCAGGGATCAGTTTCATCCTAAGGCGATTCAAGTTTATGGAAAACAGACAGGAGCCGGTTTTGTTGTAGCAGGATGCTCAGGGAACCTATCTGATGGATGGAAATTCCTGAAAACAAGTTGAAGTCAAAGGAGAAACACTAAACTGCTGGTGGGGAAATTGCAGTAAAATAAAAATCAAATGATGTTTTTCTGACTGTTTTTTTTGTTTGTTTGTTTGTTTGTTTGTTTTGTTTTTTCTCTCTATATATGCTGTAATTTTACATAAAGCAGGACAGACAAAAAAAAAACAAAACAAAAAAAAAAAAGCTGCAACAGGAACACACATCGCCTCAAAATTTCAGACAAGCAAAAGAAACAAAAAGTAAGACTTCCAAGTTTAGGAGCCACTTTCATCCTTTCTTTTTTTTTCTCTTGAAAGGAGCAACTAAAACTTCTGCCCTCCACGCCATTCGCCCGTCACTCTCTCCATCCCGGCGGCTTTTATTTCCACTAAATCAGACCAACTTTGACAGCCAGAGGCGGCCGGAGAATCCCGTTATGTAACCCGACGCCGAGCAGCTTTTCTCCGGAGGACCGTCTCTGCTCCTTCTCGGGGAAAACACGACCGACTTCGTCGGGCTTCTCGAGCAGGCATCGCCGCAGACAGCCCCAAAAACGCGCCCAAGTTTGAGGGGCTTCCGTCGAGGTTCGAAACGCGGAAACAAGCGGGCACTTTCCACGCGAGAAAAACGCGGCTCGTCTTTCAACACGTTGGTCTCCACCTTGTTCTCGCGCAACATCTTTTTGCGGACACTTGTTAAGAATGTTGCCTCGACTTTCAAAACCGCCTCGTTCTTCTTGAGGAAATGAAAATAGACGTGTACTCACCCCTCTTCCCATGGCTGCAAAAGGTTAATTTTCCCCTCTTCAAGTAAAATTGGTCAAATAAAGCTCCGCCTTAAATAAAATATATATATATATATATATATACAATAAAAAAAATCTATCAAAATAAAATTATCTCTTGGAAGCGCTCGGTATTTGTTTTTTGTTTTTATATGTATATATATATATATTATTATTATTGAATCTTCAGCACGTGTCACTCCTTCAGAGCACACATCCGAACTCGCGCACCGCCGCGGCAGAACCTCTTATAGTTGGTATTCCTTCCTTTATGACGTCGACACCGTTTGCCATGGTAACCTCCACGGAGAGAGGCGGGGCTTCCTCCATTACTTTTCTTCTTCCATGCAACATGGTACGCATAAACAATCATACCCTGTACTACTGCGAAATCCAGAAGATAATACAGTTCCGGGGTTTTTGTTGTTGTTGTTGTTTTTTTCTTTCAATATTTTTGTTTATATTTTTGAATTAATTGCTCACAGCTTGAGCGATATTCCAGTTAGTTAGTAATTCAATACAGAAAATTCAACATCAAAGAAGGCAAGCTGACTTGGGTTTCAGAGCTGAAATGACTGAGATCTGAACCCAAACATGTGGATGGAAAGTCGAGTGGAAGAAAAAACTGGGTTCGACAGAGCTGCTCAAAAGACAGGGGTGACCACAAACATGAGAAGAAGCATGATTCAAGGGCTGCTGATTGGTCCAAACTCTTCCTATGAGATTTTCAACATTTGTGACCATTTATTTTTACAGCATTTTCGAACAAAGGACAGAGGACAATGGCATTTAAAGCCAAAGTGACCACATTAATTTGACCATCTGATAACCTCAGATGGTGCTTTTGGGTGTATGCATGTTTTGCTAAAAAGACATTTCTGAATGGCCAATGAATGCGATTGGTCTAAAGGTGGGTTATGGTTGCCGTTTCTCAAACAGAATAACTGGTTGAAAAGCAGGCATAGGTTAAAAAAAAAACTACCAGGAAGACAGTTCAGCCAACACGCTGTCGCTATGCATCCACACCTCTCCCGGCCGAACAGCTGGGTGCGCAGACACCTCCTTCCCCCTGCTGCTTTGACAAGGTTGTTGTGTGCCGGTAGCGGGCAACTAACTTCTGCAACCTCTCAGCTTCTAAATCCAGAGCGGGTAAGGAGGGAGATTTAGCCCTGAAACGCAGAAGATGCACCACTAAGTGTTTCTTAGCCAGTCGGTAATATTACTTTCTATAGGCTCCTATTAACTCTGGAGTACCCTGAACGTGTCCTTCCCTTTGTGTTCTTTTAACACAATGCAAATGGCTCTAATATACTCCCTGACCCGAGGTCCATGCTGAGGGGCCACAATGATAATCAACTGGTTTGTTCTGTAGTACGGCAGCAATGCCCTTTGCGTGTGTTCCAGGAGCTCTTAAACCCTTTGGTCCCTCAGTACAAATGAGAGATTTAGGCTTTCATCCCTGGATCTGCTGTAAGCCTGAAACAAGACGCATCCTGTCACTTGTTGCATTTTGCTCGGCTCGCGGCGAACTTCTTGAACTCTGCGCTTCGTTTTTGAAATCGCCAAGCAAATCTTGCACCGTCATCCACTCCCGCCTGCTGCTTCTGACAAGTGACCTTCTTACACAGGTCGAGCCGTTTGCCACGGCGCTATTGTCTTCTGATGGGTCGACGTGCCAGTCCGCATCAGCCTCTCTCACATGTAATCAGGCAGCCTTGAAGAGCCTGACAAGATAAACCCAAGATAGATCCAATGACCAAAGGAAGACTTTACTGCGTCTGTCTTCTGTAAGAGATGATTTCTTTGGTTCTGCGCAGAAAAAGCAGGAATTAAAAACACAAAACAACAAGTGGGCCTGAAAGAGAGATGGACACGGCATCGTCATTGTGCGCACAGGCTCGTCTACATGCATCTGCATGCAGACGTACGGAAAGCTCCCTGTGTTTGGGTAGTCGAGCATGTGCCGTAGCTCACGTGTCGCCGGCGTTCTTCTAAAAATGGCCCAGATTTTATTTAGATGTTCAAGAGAGGAGAGAGAGAGAGAGAGAGAGTGAACTCTCAAATAGGGTTGCGATGGCAACAAGCACGTTCGGCGGGGGGAAGGGAGGATTATGAGGAGCGGGGGGGGGTGGACGTTTTGGGTTGGGGTGGAGGCATGATAATGTTGGTGTCTGTTTGCAATCGTCTTCCTCCAAAATGAGAGAAGCTGAATCCAAGAGCCGCGTTTTGCGACCTCACCGCAAAACGCGGTGAGGTCGCATTTTGCGTTTTGCGACCTCACCGTTTTGCGTTTTGCGGTTTCCTCAATGAATTGAGGAAACCGGAGAAGCCCATAAATCTGCCGATCCCTTTGCTCCCACTTCTTCCCTTCCTCTTTATCACATCGACTTGCTTCCTTCACCATCCATCAACCTCGCGCTCTCCCTTCCGCCTGCCTCCCTCCGCATCCCTCCATCCTTTTGTCTGCAGATTCTTCTTGCCCGTCTCGCAGCGGCTCCCTCTCCAGAGAGCGAGAGAGAGAGGGAGAGAGAGAGAGATCCGATTGGCTGCTGGGAATACTCCGCCGTCCACAAATGGAAACGCCAACGGTTTCGAGGGATGGTCGTCGTAGCGGCTCGAGTGCTTTCCCCTCAAAGTACGTGCGAACGGCGAGGCCAGCCGTCTGCTGGCAAGTTGGCGCGACGATGGAGGTGAAGAGGAGGAGAGGGGCATTCATAATGGAGGGTCCCCCTTTGCAGTGGCGGTCAAATGAGCAATCCACCGCAAACACTATTGTGGCGCACCGACACAAACAAACCCGCTCCGCACGCTGTGGAGGAGAAAGATAAAAATGGACAGAAGAACGAAAGAAAGTTCACTCAAACGTGCAAACTTTGGAACTTTTACATAACAAATATGGACAGATGGACAAAGTCCGTGGATGGAACAAAAAGGCGAGTGGCTTCAGGGGGAATGTTAAGGACATGTTTTATTGGTACAACAAATAAATTAAGAGACTCTTAATTTATCCATGCTTGGTTTTTCTCCTTGTGCTTGTTGGCTGTGGCATTTCAACCAAATATGTAACATGGCGGCGAATGAACGATGAAATATGAGTCTTCTTTTTTCTCCTGGCCCGACTCAGTAATATGTCTCCTGCTCCACCCAACCTACAAAGAGAGGAAACGCAATCAACGAAACATCGTGCAAGTTTGACAGTCAGAGGCCGACCAGCGGGGCCCAGGCGAAAATATTCAAATATTCCATCATTATTTTGAAAATAATAAGCTAAAGGTCCCCGCGGGGCTAAACGGCGGCCGGCTGCAGCTGCGGCTTATTTTTGATGTGCCGACGCGAGACGCCGGCGGCGCTCAGAGATCAGAGCCGCGGGGCTCAGATGTAGCGCCACCGTCGCACAAAAAAAAAAAAAAAAAGAAAGCAAGAGGGCAGCAACAATGGCCGGGTTGAGGGTTCTACTCCCACAAGGAGGGAGGTGTGGGGGGGGGCTGTCGCCGTCCTTGTGTGAGGATAAAAACTAAAAGTCTTACCTCCTGGGTTGCGTCTGAGGATATATCTTCTGACTTCATCATAGACGAAGATGAGGAGGGAGTATGGGAAGGCGCAGAACCACCAAGAAGGTCTGAGGCGAAACGCCGAGAGAGAGAGAATTAAAACCAGAACGTGACAGAAAAAAAATAAATAAATAAAACCAAAGCAACAAAACACAGATCAGCGTTGGTTCCAGCAGAAAGATAAGCGGAAGGAAGATGATGTGTTCTTCCTGCTATCTGTTTTTCCTCAAAGAATCTCATAGGACTAAAGCTCTTCATCCTGCCTCAGAAGTGGAAATTACCGGAGCCGAGACATAATAGCCGCTACTCTTTATGGAACACATCAAAGAAGAAGAAGAAGAAAAAAAAAAAAAAACCGTAACAACTCTTAGTTAAAAACGCCAGCCCTGGAAAACAAACATCTGGAAGTGCTTTCAGAGTGGACTGGAGAATAAGAAATTAGCAAAAAAAAAAAAAAAAAAAAAGCAGCGTTATTAGGATCACACTTCATAACAAATTGCAATTAAGGACAGGGGAAGACGGCTGAAGCCGTAGAAGCAGAAGGATGTTTGATCGAAACAAAGTGTGGCTGTGTGTTTTACTCACTTAAGAGGGTACATTCTGAGGGCCACGTCCATGCCTGGACAGTATGACAGGAAAGCAGCCAGAGCCGTCTCCTCAAAGAGTCCGAAGATCAGGATGCGGTTTCTGTTGGAGGAGAAAAAAAAAAAAAAAAAAAAAAAAAAAAATGGGTTTCTGGTCTTTGGTGTGATCTGAGGACAGGGTTTATTTCTCCGGTTACATGAACCGCATGAAATGCTTTGTTCACTTATTATTAAATGTCGGCGATATTCCGACGTACTTCATTCCTTGCTGGATGATGGAGTTCCTCCTGGTCTTGCAGATGATCAGATCGGCCCACTGGACGATCACGATACTGGCGAAGAAAGCTGTGTGGCAGGTGAACTCAACGATCTTTCTTCTCTCGTACGTCTGGAGCAAACGAAGAAGGTAAAAAAAAGTGAGTTTACGGATGTGAGCTCAAGCCGAGGCTGTTCAGACGAACGTGATCCGGGAGACCGACCCATTGCTGTCCGTAGCTGTCTTCCAGGTCATTGACAAATTTGTCATCCCAGAGGACTCTGATTCCTATCAGGTCCATGGGGAGGAAGCCATTTTCAGCCAAGATCACAAAGTATGTGAAGAACCCAGCTGTGGCCTGCATCATCCCTAATGAGCAGGAAAACGGCGATTAAAGTCACTCCTTCAGAAAGATTCACAAACATGTCAAGGCTACTCAGGTTATTACCGATTTGTCCGTAGGCGATGCTGATGAGTCTCTCGTTCACCAGTTTGTCCGTTTTGGGGTTTCGGGGCTGTCTCTTCATGATGTCGCTCTCAGCTGCTTCATAGGCCAGGGAGATGGCGGGAACCTGGACGAGCCAGAGAAACACGCAGCTTCAAAAACAATCATCTTGATTTCACCAAACCTGCGCCGCTCCTGAAGGACTCACCATGTCTGTTCCCAGGTCGATACAGAGGATGGTGACGGTGCCCAGAGGCAGAGGGATGTTGGCGATGATGAAGAGGAGGAAGGGTGAGATCTCGGGGATGTTGCTGGTCAGAGTGTAGGCGATGGATTTCTTCAGGTTGTCAAAGATCAGACGGCCTGACCGACCAACATCCTGGTTAATATTCACGTAACGTAAGCAAAACCTAACGTTACGTGTTTTCGCCCATCTTACCCTCTTCCACTCCGGTAACGATGGAGGCAAAGTTGTCGTCCAGCAGGATCATGTCGGCCGCCTGCTTGGACACGTCGGACCCGGCGATTCCCATGGCGACGCCGATGTCGGCTTTCTTCAGAGCTGGGGAGTCGTTGACGCCGTCACCCGTCACCGCGACGATGGCTCCCTGCAAGAGGAAGCAAGAGTCCCATGGAAACACGGCCAAACATCCGCAGTGATATATCTCTGTCATCTTCGGCCCGCTGAAGCTCACCTGCCTCTGGCAACCCTCCACGATGATCAGCTTCTGCTGGGGCGACGTTCTGGCGAAGACGATTTCGGTGTGGTGCTTTAAGATCTCGTCGAGTTGTTCCGGTGTCAGGTCTTTGAGCTCGCCACCGTGAACGACGCAAGCTTTGGCGTCCCTGTTGGAGAAATCGCAACCGGGTTTAGCTGATTTCTTCGATTTCAAACTCAAACGTTCAAAGGTCTGTTGGAAAAGGGCATTCAACATTCACTGTTGGTCTCTCCAGCTGAAGTTGCTGACAGCAAGCTCAGAGCCAGACTCATTTATTTGGCTTTCAGTGAATTAATTGTAAAAGCCTTTTTGGCTAAGTGCTTTGTGCAGCTTTGCTGATTTTATTATTATTGCCGCAAGAGGAATATTGATCAATAAGACGACTGACCTGGGGTTGACCTCTGAAATGGGAACGTTCAGGCGGGCGGCAATGTCCTCAACCGTCTCGTTGCCTTCAGAGATGATCCCAACGCCTTTAGCGATGGCCTTGGCTGTGATTGGATGGTCGCCTGTCACCATGATTACCTGAAAGGAAGGAGGTTGAAGGAAAAGTTGAAGCTACATCGCTTTTTCCAACCTAACTGAGTCAAAAAAGAGAACTTAGAGCACCTTGATTCCTGCGCTCCTGCATTTGCCCACGGCGTCCGGCACGGCGGCACGTGGCGGGTCGATCATGGACATGAGGCCGATGAAGCACAAGTTCTCAGTCGGGAAGTTCACTTCATCGGTATCAAAAGCAAAGCCATCTGGGAACTGGTCGTCAGGCAAGTGGAAGTGGCAGAAACCTGAGGAAAACAAAAGCCGTCATACGAACGCGCAGCTCTCTCCTCGTGTCGCTTCAGCAGAATCGATCCTTACCGAGAACCCTCTCTCCTAGACCTCCCAGCTCCACGTAGGCGTTCTGGAACGCATCCTTCATCTCGTCGTCCAGAGGCTGCTCCTTGCCCTGCAGCACGATGGTGGAGCAGCGGTCCAGAATCCTCTCTGGGGCTCCCTTCATCACCAGCAGGTGCTTGGTTTCTCCGGGAGTCGCGTTCTTGTGGATGGACAGCTGTTGGAGAAGAAAAGAAGCTGAACCCAAGAGCCACCAATGGTTTATGCAAAGAACTCTGTAAGAACTCTTATTTGGCTCATAAATAATGCACCAGAGTTGAAGTGAAACAGGCAGATCATTTAGACCTGATTGGATGGTTTACCTGGTACTTGTTGGTAGAGTTGAATGGAATCTCCGCGACCTTGGGGTACTTGTCTCTCATGTCCTTAACAGGACCGCAGCACAGCTCAATACACTTGAGCAAGGCAGCTTCTGAGGCGTCACCAGCCACATCTCTCTGTGGGGTGAAGTACGAGAACAAGACAAGAACGGTCAATTTGATCTAAAGGGTGGGTCAAAAGTGTGAAATGTGAAATTTCCATTCCAGACACCCAAGAAGATGCGTTTGACAAAAGAGCAAAGAATTGAAATCATGCTGATGGCTGGATGGGGAGTCAGTCGCACGGTTGCACGAAACTTTCTCAGAAAACATGGAACGAGCGTCACACACGACACTGTGGCAAAACAGAGACGTCTACACGCTACATCGCTTCTTCACCTTGAGGATGGGAACGTTGCTCTGCTCGGCCAGGAAGACGGCTCGGTTGCAGAGTCCGGCGATCCTGGCCAGAGACGCCCAGGTGGCCGAGCTCCGGTCGAACGAGGTGCCGCTCTGGTTCTCGGTGGTGTCGGCTTCGTGGATCTGGTTGTCGAACCACATGTGGGCCACGGTCATCCTGTTCTGGGTCAGGGTGCCGGTCTTGTCGGAGCAGATGGTGGAGGTGGAGCCCAGAGTCTCCACGGCTTCCAGGTTCTTCACCAGGCAGTTCTTCTTGGCCATACGCTTGGCAGTCAGAGTCAGACACACCTGGAAACAAAAACCAGATCGATCAAAACTGATGGAATAAGCTTGAAGATTATCGGATAAGAGGACAAAGAGCCTGTAGACTCACAGTGACGGTAGCTAGGAGACCTTCTGGAACGTTGGCAACGATGATACCAATCAGGAAGATGACGGCCTCCAGCCATCCATAGCCAAGGATGAGGGAGAGGATGAAGAAAGACACACCCAGGAAGACGGCCACGCCGGTGATGATGTGGATGAAGTGCTCGATCTCAACGGCAATGGGAGTTTTCCCTCCCTCCAGACTGGAAGCCAAGGTGGCAATGCGACCCATAACGGTTCGGTCTCCGGTGTTGATGACGATTCCTCTGGCAGTTCCTGAACATCAAGAAGGAACGTTACAGTTTCAGAATGTTGCCCAGCTGCCTTTCTTGAAATTCTTCAAACTCGACATTCCTCCCCCCAAAAAATTCCCACCCACATCATAAATATTGTAATACATTTCTCAGGGCGTTAGAGTACCTTCAACACAGTTGGTGGAGAAAAAAACAATGTTCCTGGTCTCCAGTGGGTTGTCGTTGGTGAAATCTGGGGATCGGGTCTGGGGCTCTGATTCACCAGTAAGGGAGGAGTTGTCCACCTGAGAAATAAAACAAGAATCAAGCTGTTTTTGTTTTGCCGTGTTCTCGGGACAACTGAAAATTCCTGCGTTATAAAAGCAGCTCAGGTATTTCTGTATATGCAGAAGGTTTATGAGCGCTTTATTGAAAATAGAAGTCTCCTCACCCGACAGTTGACTGAAAAACTTTGATCAGACTGAAACCAAAACGGAGAACCTGGTACGGTTCTACACCGATGACACTCACCTTGCAGCCGTGAGCAGAGATGATCCTGAGATCAGCAGGAATCCTGTCTCCACCCTTCACTTCCACCAAATCTCCGGCCACCACCTCCTCAGCGTTGATGCTCTTCTTCTCCCCGTCACGGATAACCAGGGCTTGCTGTGACATCAAGGAAAGGTTTGAAGTAAGATCCCGAGTAACAACAAGCAGCCATGTGGCAGGCCGGTGGAAGCAGGAAGTCTCACCTGAGGCACCAGGTTCTTGAAGGAGTCCATGATCTTGGAGCTCTTGGCTTCTTGGTAGTAGGAGAAGCAACCAGTGATGATGACGACAGCAGACAGCACAATCCCCAAGTACAACTGTAGGAGGACAGAGAGGACTCTTCGTTTAGTCTCTGGCGGACCGGAAAACGACTACAGAGGACAGTGAGACAAATCTTCTTACGTTATCGTTCGCTGGCTCATCTTCTGAAGCAGCCTGAATACCGTAAGCGAGGAAGCAGAGGATCGCCCCAATCCACAGCAGCATGGAGAAACCACCAAACAGCTGGAGGGGAGGCCGAGGCAACATTCAAACAACCATCTCCACCGCACGCAAACGCTAATCTAAAAACACATTTGCATCCATTTAAATTGTGCCAAGCCTCTTTGTTAGCGCTTACCTGCTTGCAGAACTTCACCCATTCGGGTGTGGTTGGGGGAGGTGTGAGGGCATTTGGACCATCTCGGGCGAGAATCTCTTTTGCTCTGGAGGCGGAAAGACCCTAAGAGCACATAGCGTGAAATTAGCTTCTGCAGATCGACATAAAGCGTTCTGTGCAAAAAAGACGGTGGATTTAGAAAGTCACATTTAGCCTTCTGAGGTTAAGAAGCCTAACCTGATATTTCTCTAAGCAGGAATACCGTCAATAAGGACGGTATTCCTGATGGTTTGAGTCGTTGCTTTCACACAGATCACAATTTAACAGATGATCAGGGGTTTAGCCTCTGTGGAGTCGAATATTGCACAATATAAAAAAAAAAAAAAAAAAAAAAAAAAAAAAAAAAAAAAAACGTCTCCTGAAAACAAAATGTAGGATTTCTTTTTTTTTTTTTTGTTTTTTTGTGCTAAGCCTGTTTTGCGCTCCCGCTGCAAAAACAGGCTTAATCGTTTGGGTTAATAGACACTTTGGTAAATCTTCTGCCCGTGCAGCGCATTGCAACTCTGCAGGATAATTACACGAGCGTCTGCTGTCAAACGCGCAGACAAACACGAGCTCCCTCCGCGCAGCGTTTGTCTGCGTGGAGCTTGTACTCTGGCCTCGTCTCCCTCTGCGGATCCCGATAAATCCTGCGTGCAGAGAGCTCACCCTTGATAGGTCCGTGCCATATTTTCGGTGAAGTTCATCCATTGTGAGCTTGTGATCGTCCTACGGGGAGAGAGGGAGACACAAAAAAAATAAATAAATAAAACAACACAAAGACGAGAGAATGAGATTGACAGACATTGCGTCAAACAGGCTGAAATCCCTGTCATTTTGAAAGCGCGGATATTATCTCCTGTGAGGATTACAGAATGTGTTGACGTGGCCTCCAGGGAACATAAAGATGACAAAACGGAGTCGCACATCTGATCCGGATTATGGATGCGTGGGGCTACGGACAGTGGTTTTTTTTTAATTTTTTATTTTTTAAGATTAGTCAAACATTTGAGTGAGGATTGTGAACTTGCAGTCAAACATGAGCTGCAAAACAACCCAACAGAACATCCAAATCATTTTGGCTTCTATCCAGCAACTCAAAAGAAAAACGAAAAGAAAAAAGTTTTGCGTCGCTGCGGTTTCTCGAGCTGCAAAAGCAAAACGTGTTTCTGCAAAATGAACAGCCAGAGAGGCTGACACATTCATTGTGCCCACACAGAGTTTAGTTCTTTTTTTTTTTCTTTCTTTTGTTCAATAATGCCCACAGAAGGGTGAATGAACAGAAACTCCTCCGATGTAATTTTGGATGAACTGCAATCGTATCTTGACTTCCAGCTTTCATCTCTGTTGCGCCGTCAAACGCGCCCGAGTTGAGGTGCCCCCGCCGCTTCCTGCGGCGACGCCGTGACGTCACGCATGTGCCGAAGCTGAAAACATTGACACGGCTCACTGAAGTAACTGTCGGTGTGAGTCACGCGGAGCTAAAACAGGACAGTAAACACAATGCGAGCTGGAAGAGGTCCATCGTTTCCAGCGTCTGTTTTCGCATTTGCATTTGGTTAGCAGGTTCTACCAATAAAGGCAACGCAGTAATTCAACAGTAGAGAAAGCCGTACCGTTTCGGTAAGTGATTATAGGCAAAAAAATATTGGTATTGGTATCGGTTATCAGGCAAATTGATTTTAGGAAATCGTCATATCGGAGATATCTACCAAAATCAAATATCGTGCATCCCCAGCTGAATTTTAAATACAGTTTTTAACATCCCGCATAAGACAATGTATTCATTATTTTTGCAAACGTTTCACGCCTGTCTTTATGTCAAAACCCACAATGGAAATAAAATGATCGTTTTTTGTTTTGTTTTTTTTTTGCAAATAAGAGCACATTTCTTACAGTAGTAGCTGATTATCAAAATTATAAGTTGCCTTTTTTTAAAAGAAGAAATAAAAAAAAAAACATCACGTATTGCAGCTTGAAGTCAGCCTCATTAATAATTAGTATTATGTAAGCAAGCGTGCCAAATGTGCCATGGATAACATGCTATCGCACGCTCCAAAAGCAGCGCCGCTTTTTGGTGCCCTTCTCGAAAGGCCGGCTGAGGACGTCGCGCCTGGCCTTCTCGCGTTTTGGCCCGGTTTTGATGTTACTCGCGTGGCCGACCACGAGCTCTCCCGATAAATCCCGGGTTGGAAATTCCTGCTGCTATTTCAATAAACGAAGCCTCTCTATTTTTAGCAATCGGCCGCTTGGGCTCAGACTTTGCCACGTGTGGTCAAATCAAAGGCTGCGTCATGTTGCTATGGGAATAGCCTCTATTGTCTTCACTGGACTTTGACACCTCTGGTTAATTGTATGACGGGGCAACAATCATTAACATGTCAGCTGGATGCGCCTCTCCAGAGACCCGTCTGTGCTTTCACTCCTGCTCCGTAAGCCGCCGTTATTCAACCGCAGATCCGACCTGGAATCACTAACACATGACGACAAATCACTCTAAAGCGTTTATTTGGACTGGAGGAATTTCCGCATCTCCGCTAAAGCCGAGGCACGGCGTTAATTGCAGCCAAAGATATGCCAGACTGGGAAGATCAGAGGAGATCGGCGATAGCGTTGCTATGACATTAAGATGTCCTTCAGCTTGCGGCAGGACTTTGAGATCTACTTAAGATGTTCGAAGGACGATAACCATTAATATGTCACCAAGATGAGGGTTTTATAGCCGTGTAATTCAGAATGATGGCTGCAGAAAGGCACTGGGCAAGAATTGGTGTTGAACACTTCATGAAATAGACATTTCGATTTGGTTTAAGCTTCAAAAATGTCTAGAAACGGAATACATTAAGAGTCAAACATCAACTTATTTCTGTGGACAACTTTCGCCGTTTGACTGACGATCTACTCCAATCAGTCGACTATTGATCTCTAAGGCGGTTTGGTTTGATTAGTTGATTGAGAAACACTTCTCAATCTCGTTCTCAACAATCGGTTCAGAAAGCGTTCAAATATTATAAACCGGAATATCATCCGGTAGGAAACAGAAAAAAAAAATCATACTAACTGAACTGAGCTTCAGTGTTTTTTTGCAAACTAATGATGTTGCAAATTCTTGAATTAATTCAATTTTGTTGGAAATCTTGGAAGGCATGTTGAGAGTCACGCAAAAGAAATGCGACACATTTAGTCGGAGTGAGGCGGTCGGGCTGTGACCGTTTCTCCTTGACCTTGTGAAGGACACGACGGTCGGGTCGTTTTGGGCGAAATGCCTCTGATCTGCTCTTCAAGGCGCCGTCGCTACACTTTCAAAATGTATCACGACTCTGTGAAAACGACTCGCTCTCTCCTAAACTTTGACTTCCTCTTTGACCTTGGCGAAAGGACTTGAAGGGAAAAAACGCTGACACCAGTGGAAACTGGCCAGCCGTCCTCTGACCTTTCCGCCCTTCTCAACCTCACTGTGTCCACGACTGGAAAGTAAGATTTTAAGCATGTGCTGGAGGCTGATTACAGACGGAAACTCCTTTAAGAACATGTGACTGCACGCGTGGAAGTTGCAAGCGGCAATCTGTGTGTCTCATGTGACTCTCGGTGGCGTTTGTGTCGGCCGTCACGGTTCGGCCCAGCAGGAAGGTCGGCGTACTCACCAGATCCACTTCTTTCTTCAGCTCGTCCATATCCTTCTTCTGTTTCCCCTTCTTGTGCTTCTTGTCGCCGTGTTCCGACGTTGCGGCCGGCTTGTACTCATCCTTCCCTTTCTGCATTGGGGAAAGTGAGACAAAAACAAGTCCCGGAATGAGAGCGAGCACATGTGGGAAGACAGCTCCGAGGCTCGGCGTTTCGCGAGGACGCGCCGAAAGTATTCCTCTTTGCTGTGCACACAAGCTCGCGTGTTAATCATTGACTTGCCACAGAAAACGAAGCGGATCACAGAACGACCAACGGCCTCGCACTCCGAAAGTTTTCTGACAGACGAGAAGAGGAAGGGAAAAGTGGCAATACTCACTCCGAGCCCCATGATTGCAGAGCGGCTCCGAGAGCAGTCGATCCCGATTCTCGCTTTTCAAACCACTCCGCCTCTTTCTGTTCCCCCGCACAGAACACTCGCGGCCCCGCTTGTCTTCTTCACTCCCAGAGCAGAGAAGATGGTCCGCCTGCCGTTAGCATACCTTTATATCTGCAGCTGGAGCCCTACCTGCCCCACAGGGGGAGGAGCAGTGGGGAGGGGGGATGGGAGGCAAAACTCGACAGGTGAGTTGCAGAGAGAGGCGGATCCAACTCAAAAGCGTATGGCAGCCAAGAGGAGGAGTGAATATTTCTCCAACTTCTCTGTTCTGCTTTCACTGCTTCCCTCTTTTTCTCTCCATGCTATAATTACCCTCTGCTCTTTCTCTAATTAAATTGCACTTTTTTTTTTTCAGGAAGCTGCTTCACAGTTTCCCCCCCCCCCCACCGCCGCCGCCGCCGTCGCCGCAGCCGCCTGTGTGAGTCCGTTTACTCTGCAGGCAAGAACAATCGGAGAGAAACACACACACACACACACACACACACACAGAAAATGAGAGTCAAGAAGATAAAAACAGCAGCAAGAGATGTGAAAGTCCACCTCAGGATTGCATTTTATAGACTGAAAGGCTTTCTCCCAAAACACTGGAGATAGAAAAGAAACCTGGGTTAAGATAAACTGTTGCACAGAGCAGAGATAACATGAGGAATGCAGAGGGAGTAATCCACAGAGCGGTTAGCTCTGCCTCTCTAAGGTCAGTGTGTCCTGCTGGGGAGAGGACACGCACACACACGCACGCATGCGCGCGCACGCGCACACTCACAGCCAAGAAAATCTCTATTTGCGTGAGGATTTCTTTATTTTCATCATAAATCAAAGCATAAAAAGTGGATCATTTCAGCGTCGCCTGCTCCTGCTCCAAGCAGTAAACCTTAAAAGTTTAACAGGGCCAGGTTGCATGCCCTTGAGCGGGTCAAAGGTCAGTCCAGTTGCCAATCGGAGTGGAGACGGTGCGCGACCTGTGAAGGCGGCGCTTCAAATGCGCTTCCGGCGACGCTCAAAGCGAAGGCGGGACGCCGCCGCCGCCGCGCGTCCCGCCCGACAACGGGTGACCTTGAGGGTACGCTCTCTTCCTGTCCGCCGAAACCGGCGAGGCAGGAGAGTTACCCTTGATGGCAGCGCGGCGGAGGACGCCGGGGTGTTTTGGAGTAAACTTCTTCCAAACTGTTTGTACTGGGGGGGGTGGGGGGGGGGGGGGAGAGGAGAGCAAGGAGGAGTCGGTGGGGAGGAGGAGGGACGATGGCAGAAATGCTGACGGAGATGATGTGAACACAGGAAATGTGGTGAAATGGACAGATGATGGGAAGGAACAACTGCAACAGAAGTGTGAAGGTGAAGACTGAGAATGTAACGCCAAATTATATGCCAAAAAAAAAAAAAAAAAAAAGAAAAAGAAAAGTCACCTATTTGGCAGATTATTTTTTGCAGAGGACGTCTAAAATATTCCAAAGAAAAGCGGCGTGGGAATCTCGAAACACTGAGGCACGGCGCTACTTGACACGCTAAACATTTCCCTGGTTGCAAACACCATTGCTCTGCAGCTCAACGCTAAAAGAGTCTGCGCAGCTCCACTCGCAGTTGTATAATCGTGAAAGAATTCCTGTTTACACCTTTGTTGGTGGGATTCGCTCCAGAGAACGGTTTTGAAGTCTTTGGGAATTTGGCCTCCCACGCAGAGTCGGGAGCATTTTCACGCCACCCATCAGACCGAAAGAGCAAATTATGATTGAGCCGAAGTGGCTCCCTCGGAGCTTTCGTGCGGCTTACAAGGGTTTAAGTTCTAGAATGAAGGTGGTATAGGTGCTTGTTTGACACAAAACAAAGTTCTGCTGTATATAAACAACGTGGGAGCTGAGGACGTAAAACGTGGCCTTCGCAATGTCACAGTCGGAGCCGGAACAAGGAGCCATAGTAGTGTTGTTAGGGGAAACATTACGCTGACGACATGGCGCTGATGTCAAACGTGAAAGAGCAGAAACCTGTTCATCTCCAATAGACGTTTAGCGGGTTTCACTGAAACGCCCCGTGCCGTTGTCTCTCAATGAGTCGATGCGTCCTTTCGAACAGCAACGTTTGAAGTTTTCCGTCGCCTTTTAAGCGCGTCCATAAAAACGGCACGTTGTAAATGTTTCACCTCCCGGTGGGCTGGACTCGTCGTCCTCTAACTGCCGTGAACTTTGGACCCGGAGTGACGCCCGAGGCGCTTAAAACGTTTCGCGATCGAAGCGAAAGCTTCTTGGAACCTCGTAGATTTTCACTCGCAAGCAAATAAGTAATTATATATGAAAAATAGAGACAAAGTGTCCTCTGATAGACTGAAATGTCCCGCTGGAGATAGGCACCAGCACCCCTCCTCACCCCACTGGGGACATGGGTGTTAGAAAATGGATGGGTGGATGGAAATAGTGACAAAGAATCACCGACATAACGTAAATGACATCTATAAATGATCTTTTACCAATAATGTCATAGACTTTCACCTTACAAAAATCTACACTGACCCTTTAGATCTGCATCCTAACACCAATAAACATGTAGTGAAGCAGCCATGATCACAACCAAAACACTGCGTGTCACAAAAATGATGAATAAACAATTCATGTTAGCTTGAAAACAACTCGATTAATCAAAAATGCCAAACCTTTAGCGCAAACAAACAAAGGTCCATGTACATACCAGTGATTGTGGGGGATTTAGGTGGAACCTGACAGTGAAACCCGAGTTCACGCTGTGACAATTTGCCCTGTGAAGTTCTCCCTCCCCCTCTGGCTCGGGACCAGTCGGAAGAAAACAACCACAAAAAAAAAACAAAAAAAACAAAAAAAACAAAAAAAAAAACCAAAACAAAGAGCAACTGTTTGCAGATCGGCCATCATGAGGTTTCAACTAAAACTGTGACACGCTCACTCTGAACAACTCTGAACTGAAATCCAGTCAGAGTGTTTTGAAGCTTTGTAGATTTGGTCTTAGGATTCTGCAGGACACCAACCAGATGAGAGATGCTTAATTAAAATCCACTGCATCGACTTCCTACCATTTATTTAGGATTTCTATGCAAGAGTACAGTTTGAATCACTGCATTTCTCATCGCGCTCCACTTTTCACTCAACTGGAACATCCTGTACCCAGACAAACTCCTCAAAGCGGAGCAGGTTTTGTTGCATTTCGAGTGTCTTTGGTGTCACATCCCCGTCGATGTGGCGGACCCTGCCCGTCCCCCGCTGCCAGACGCGAGGACAGCAGCCAAAAAAAAAAAAAAAAAGGAGGGAGGGCGGGGACGCGAAAGCTGTCCCAACCAAACTGCTGTGGGAGGTTTGGATAACACATATTTGTGGCGCTTCGTGCGGTGAGAGAGAAATGTCTCGCGCGTCACAATTTCCCTGACAACAAACGGTGAGTATCGCTGTCTGTTTGTGCTACTTGTGTCTGGTAACACCTCCAGTTCCCACACGCCGGTCACACTAACGCTCCCAAATTACACCCTTCAACACGTGCTGCTGAACGGGGGGGGTGATCCAGAAATGTCCTGCAGCAAACGTCACGACGTCAAACGTGGGTGTTTGTCGAATTCTTCAAAAAATAAGAAAATGGTAACATGCAGCAAAGCCCAGTTCTTACTGGGTCAGCATGAAATCAGTATCATGTCACAGGGGGGAAAAACTGCTTCCTGACAGGCAAATATTTCACAGCGAACCAACCGACGGATCAACGTGTAATCAAACCGGGCAACGGGAAGGGTGCTAAACCCTCTGACATGGCAGAAATCCTCAACGGGTTTGGTGTCGGCGCTCCCGAACCCGCCACCTTCCTGCTGGCCGGAGATGTTGGTGGAGCGCTAAATTGGATTTGGACTCGGGTTGGCTCCGGGCCGCGGGACGATGACACAGATCGAGTAATCTCTGCGGGATCCGTGTATCGTTGATTCAGACCCGCACGAACACGCGGCCAAGAGCCGACACATCCCTCTAATCTGGCCCGGGATTAAGGCTGCAATTAGAGGAATGAGAAAGAGAGACGGTGGGAGGACGAGATGGGCTCTGATGGCGGAGTATGATTCCATTTCCAATTTAAATACTCGTCCGCGCAGCGTTTT
>VMRN01000082.1:1259406-1315740 GCA_010277015.1 Poeciliopsis turrubarensis | reverse complement strand
CCTCGCGCTGCTCCCGAGTCCAGGTCGCCTCGCGCTGCTCCCGAGTCGCTTCCTTCTGGTGGCCCCAGAGACCTCTGGTCGCCTCTGGGCGTTCCTTGTTCCTTGTTGGGTCCTTGTGGAAGCCGTGTTTTCAGTGTTGTCTGTCCAGCAGTTCAATCTGTCCATGCGTTGCACCACTTGCGAATGGTGTTGTGCCTTTGCCTCTGCTTAGCTGTGCGGCCTGGTGTTTGGACTTTCTGGATATTTTCACCATTAAAACCATCATACCCACTTCTACCTGGGTCTGCACCACCTTCCACCACACCATGATTCTCACTAACAGAATTTACAGACCAAATCAATAAACAGCCGTGATTTCAGACTATGGCAGGAAGCCGGAGTACCCGGAGAAAAACCTGCAACGATGAAAGTACTTTTTGATTTTAGTGAATTTTAATCACTAAAATTAGGCTAAAATTAGTTTTAGCCAAAACTACGCAAAAGAGACTCAAAGAAACCAACCGTGATTTTTTTGGACTCTGGAAGGAAGCCAGAGCTCCTGGAGAGAACCAAACGAATGCACCTGGAGAACATGCAAAATCATGAAGACAGACGAACCCGGGCAGGGATTCAGATCCAGCCAAATGTCTTTCAAGGGAAGAAATGTTTCAATCACACCTCAGTAGAATTTAGAGTCCAATTAAATAAACAGTCGTGATTTCAGACTGCGGCAGGAAGCCGGAGAACCCGGAGAGAAACCTGCAAACAGGAAACCTGTCTAAACTTTTTACTTTTCAGTCCCATAATGTCATTTAACTGAACATAAATGGGGACATGTTCATCTCCAGGAAGACCTTCTCGCAGACTGCAGGGCAGCCTGCTCAACCAACGGTTGGAGTTGTGACGAGATGGCGTCGAACACCCGATCTCTGTGTCTCAAACCATAGAAAATCAATGGCTTTTTGGTGGCTGGCGTTGCTATTGAGATCCCTATCCCTGTCCCGGGTAGTCCTGACACGAGTTTAAACTTCTGTAAGTCAGTGATGTCTGTCAATTTAATTACTTTGTTCACCTTGTTAAAGGAATTGCAAAAACACAAGTTGTTCTCCGTCAGATATAGAACTCCTTGACCAAAGTATTCTTTCAGGGACCTTTTGTCTCTGTTGATCAGACAGCAATGCCAGCCGGTCTTATAGTCCGGCAGAGGTTGCTCACTCTCCGGAAGGTTGAAAATTTCAGTAAAAGATCTCTTTTTCAAGAAAGAGAATCGGCTGCCACCTTCTTTGTTGAAACCAAGAGAACGAAGACTAAAGACGCTCATTCGGGCCTTTGCTGTGGCAAGCCGACTGCTCAGGGTGTGGTGGGTCTGGTGGTTGTCGTCCTTCGTGAGCTGCGGGTCAGTGGGTAAGTTGGTCCAAATGACGTAAAAGGTGTCGTAATGCTCCCGCAGTTTAGGGTAACGATTAAACAGAAAGTCCACAAAAAAGAACTTCAAACCTGCAGAAAGTGCGAGACAGAAGCCCAGCTTCTCGTACGGCAACAGGCAGGTGCATAAAAAGGTCCCCCACAATGTAAAATAGACTTTAGCAGAGGTTCCTGGGTGGACCCACATAAACAGATTTTTTAGTTTCTCAAGGACGTCCGCGATCTGCCCAGCAAGGTTTTGTGCTTTCTGAGCGACTTCTAAAAAGAGATGAAACTTTTCTGAGATGGTAAGATCCCCCTTTGGAGAATCCACTGGGTGGGATATTTCAGGGATGATACTCCAGTGGATCCTCCAGCCCTTAGAAATTAGAAAATTTAGGGAAAACCGGAGGATTATAAGAAGCAGGAATGCAGGGATAATCCAGCCGTGCCAGGCCACATACATATAAATGACGAAGAAAAAGGTGGATAGATATCCACAAGTCCAATTAAATAACGCAGCCAAATTATTTAAAACGCAGGTCAGGGGGATTACATCTCTTTCCAAACGCTGCAGGTTTTCTGTGAGCTTTTTTGGATTGAGGGCGTCTTCTGTTTGCGTGGTGGCCTCCTCCGGTTTCTCATTTAAGTCGTCAAGAAAGTTTCCAATGCTTTTCTTGAAGCTGCTCCACAGTGTGTCTCTTCCTGCAGGTTGTGGGCATGGCTCTTCTCTGGCACGTTGAAGATGGACGTGCCTGCGTCGCTCTCTCGGTTCCCGTCTTTCCTGGGAATCGGCGTGGGTCCCGTCCTTGTGCTTGCTCAGTTCGTTCTCCAGGAACTGCTTTTCTAATAGCACGACTTCCAGACGTCTTCTCAAATCGTCGCAATCCTTCTCTGGTGCTTTTTGACGCACCAGAGAAGGTCCAGGAACTTCATGCCCTGTGGGCAAACAGGGCATTGTTGAACGGCCGTCGCGTTCAGCGTCCAGGTCCTTGGAAGATTCCAAGCATTGAAAATGGATATTTTTGAACAGGCTCTTCATCATTGACGCTTCTGCTTCTTGTCACGTTTGGAACTTTGTGGGCTCAATGTTGGCGAGCAAAACACACAGGCTTCAGAACTTCTTTGATCTATTGTGATGTAGATAATGTCATCTATGACCTCATCAGTGACCTCACTGGACTTCTGGGGCAAGGTCTTGCTTCAGATCGTTGCTGTGGAACGGACAGATCAGTTCTTGTTTTTTTTCAATTCATTTATTAATTTATTTATTTTACTTTATTTCAAACAAATAACATGAACATACATACAGATGTTAACTCAAATACAAGTATTAAAATATTATAATGAGAACAAATGAAGAATAATTACAGATATTGAGGGTGTTGATGTTAAAAGTCTAGAAAGTCAAAAGTGAAATAAATATAAAAATTAACATGGGTAAAATAAAATAATGTGTACGTTTTCAGTTTCATAAAGTCTGAAAGAACTGGGAAAAGTTTAAAGAATCATCTTGGTGGTTTGATGGTTGTGTTACCGTGACGACAATATGGCGTGATCTTTGTGTTTGAGTTGGGTTTGTTCACGAATACATCACAGAAAATAACCAATAATCAGTGATTGATTTTAAACTCGGCCAATAAACCTGGTCTCCGTCTCACAGATTCACCTTATCGATATTTAAACGTGTTAGTGATGCTGAGGTTCTTCGTAAGAAGGGTTTCAGAGGCCGGAGGGGGTTTGAGGTGTGTTGCGACTCGCGGTGACAGTCGGTACCATGTTTTGTATCAGGATGTCTGATATAAAGACAGACATCCTTTCTATCTGTTGGTGGTACCGACCTAGACTGCCTGTAGAACCGGGCCTTTAGCAGAATGACGAATTTAAAAGTCAGAAGTTTCTCTGCAGCCCAAGCTTTTCTGTGTTTAGGAGGCCGTAGATTACATACAGTAAAGTATTGACGTTTGCTAATCAGCCCGTAAATCAAAAGAATAAAACAAAACACTTACATTTGGCCAACTTGTCGGATCTCTTGTGAGGTCGTCGTCTCCAATTGAGCTTAACTGGCTCGGACGATGGTTCTGTCAAAAGTGAACACTGACGTTAGGATGTTGATCAGCACCAAGTTTAGAGTATTTTCCCGTCGCTCTTTTATGAGTGATGTGACGTAAAGGAAGACGGTCTACGAATGACCCCAACATTAGGGAACTCCAACCCTGGTCCTCGAATCAAACGATTGGTAAAATTAGCAAAGGTCTGATAATGAGACATTAACTATAACACTAGAGCTTGCTAGGTTTGGACACCCCAATATTCCCTAGCCACCTGAAATAGCTTCATAACTAAATTACTGGAATTACAGAAGAATGTTTTGATCGTACATTAAGAGAGACCAAAAACTTGGAGGATAATTCAAGTAAATGGCCTCAATCTAAGATATTAAGATTGAAAAACGTGCATCAATCAAGCTCTGGCATCCACCAAAGACTAATTCCTTCAAGGCTCAATCAAGAAACTTTCTCTGCCAACTTAAACGTCATAACGGCATTATGTCTGCCATCATCTTATTATAGTGAATGTGACTTGATGTTGCTCATCAATTCATTACGACGGCTACGAGCTGACATTTCCCCTCCAGAGCGGATCATTTATTTGGAGCACCTTGATGAGCAGCCTCAGATTTAATGCGGCGCGCTCGGGAGAGGTGTTATGCAACCATCTTGTGAACTGGCAGAGATCGTCTCGTCACTGAACCGTCGTCTCATGTTACAGCGTGGAGGATGTCTTCTGTCACGGAGACGGGCTAGGCTAAGATTTACTCTGATTTCAGTCAAGACAAAAAAAAAAGAAGATCATTAAAGGAGTTATGACAAATATTTTAGTTTTACCAATTGAACTGTATGCATTCCTGCTGACTGGCAGAATAATGAAAGAATTTCCTCATTAGAAGTTAAAACAAAATATTTTTAATTGATTTTTTTTTTACTTTTTTTTTAAATATTCAAAAAATATATATTTTTAAATATTTGAAATATTTAAAAATATATATATTGTTTAATTTTAAAAATATATTTTTTTAAATATTTAAAAATATATATATATTTTGAATATTTAAAAAAAACAACATTTTTTAAATATTTAAAAATATATATTTTTTACAGGGTGCAGCGCCACAGAAAACGCTGCAGTCAGTCTGCCGGGCCAATTGGTGGCGCTGTAGCGCCGCCACAGAACGACTAAAAAAAACAAACAAACAAACAAACAAACAAAAAAAAAAAACACATGCAGATCATATCCAAAGTGTGCCATGATTGTTATTTGTGAGAGTGAGGCGCATGCAGGATAAACAGAGACGTAACTGTTACATCCAACTTTTGTGGTTAACGTCGGCTTAAGATGCTTAATGGAGCTCAGCAAAAGTTCAAGCAGGAATTAGGATGTTGCTCAGCCGCACAAAGGCTTTCATTCTTTACTGACGTTCCAGTTTCAGTCCTCTGGGAAACAACATGTTGGAGCAGTTGCTGGATAGCACGCCTCAACAACGAGTGATGCTACAGCCAACAATAAGTGAAAAGAAAGAAATCTGCTTTCCCCCCCCGCCACAAATGAAAACAGAATTTTACAAACACAAGGTCGACATTATTTCTACACCCAATCAGTATCAAATTCAGAGTAAAAGAATGTGTGAAAGAGGAGCTCCTGTCTCCAGTTATTTTTTGTTGTTGCTGCTGCTGCTGAAGGACCGAACCTTCAGCCGGATTGCATCAGTGCACTTGCTCCGACTGTGCGCGTGTTTTTCCCAGAAGCGCTGCTAAGAGGAGTAATGATGGCATCGGCCTGAGGGAAGTCGAGAGTTTCGCACCCTCGTTATCTCTCCGAACTGGAGCTGCCACTTGCTGGAAAGTGGGCCAGAGCTGCCTTTTTAGAAACAACAACAAGATGTTTTGCATCCTTTCCCCCCCCCCCAACTAGATTCTATAATGAGAGAATGTTCTATTACTTTAATTGCGGATGAAACACAAGTCAGCCAACTAAGTTCTTTTAAGTTTAGGTGGTTTAAAAAAAGATATACTTCCTGGTTTTGTTTTGTTTCTAGAAAACAGAAAGTATGCACTGCTCTATTTGTGTAGCCATATTTACACGTCCAGTTAAGGTTAGGGTGAGGGTGAAATATGAAAAGTTGGCGCTGCCGTTCAGTAGGAAGAACCAGACGAAGGTTAAAGTGAAGCGGCAACAAGTTCCCTGAACTTCCTCTGCCTTCGAAGCAGAAGGTGTCAGACGAGGGTTCATGTGGAGGACGCGTGTGTGCACGCACTCGCACAACGGAAGCCATGGTTACTGTATCCCTGGCGTCGGAAGCGGGCTTTAAATAACCCTCCTGTATATCTGTGCGTCTGTCTGTCGGCGGGGAGGCGAGCGTCGACTTCCATCTATTCTGCGAATGTGGAATCTGTCTGCCTGGGGGGGGAGAAAAAAAAAACGCAACACGCTTCTCTTTGACTATCTGTCAATTACCCCCTTTTTCACACACTCCTCGGATAACAAGAACCAATTAGAAGCCTGGGTTAATTAGGGCTAAGTAGCACTCACAAGGCGCAGCTGTATGTCAATTTAAAAGCACGTGACTGACGGGACGAGGTATAGTGGTGGGGATCCAAGCAGAAATCGATCAATTCCTTGTGCTTCCTTTTCTGTAACTATTACCTACACAAATGATGGACGATGAAGAGGCTGAACGGTAGCAGGAAACATCTCAAGAGTGTGCAGCAGATGGTCGCCAGCGGCTGCTGAATGACGCGACGGTTTCTACGGATCACCTCGCATCTTCTCCCCCCCCATGTCCCACATCATGTGATCGCATGTCATTTCCACGCACATCTGCCCCTGAAGCCCTCTCCATCAGACAGCACTTCGCTGCACTTCACTCTCCCAATGAACGTATAAAGCCATTTTCTTTTACTTTAATGCGCTTAAAGGTGCAAGAAGCTGCAGCAAAAAAGCGGCAGGTCTCATCATCATCTTCACATCTGCTTCTGATGACGAAAACCGCCGCAATATTCCCCGACTCGACTTCTCGCTCGCGTTTTTTTTTTTTGGAACAAATAACAATATGGAGCAGACTTAAAGGCCAAAGCCGGGATCAGCTCCGAGCAACAAACTGTACAAAAAAATACACAGGCCTGGATTTATGCTCAACGCAAGCTTGAAATGTGGACGGCATGAGCCAAATCTAGGAAAGCTAGGTTTAATGAAACGTTAGCTGAAAAAGTTGAGCCCACAAAACATTTGATGATTACACATAGTGTTGTAACACAACACACAAAGGCATCTTGTGGCAAAATCTCTGAAACAGATGTTAGCTTCAGCATTACTAGCTGCTAACGGCTCCACATCGCTAACGGCGATATAGACTTTGTCCCTCTGCAGAGATCTTTTACAAAACAGAGAAGGATTGTAAGGCAGCTAATTTAGCCAATTTGGTCCTGGAACAGCGTTTGATAATACCTACTGTGGGCCCCGCCGTTTTTGTCTTTTCTATTATAATACAGGAAAGCGGCTACAGCTGTCCGGAGTGTCAGCCGAATCAAAAACGAGCAAGTTTCACAGTACGACTTTTTTCTGCTAACCAGACTTTCGACCAGATCAGGAAACAAACCTCTCAATGATGCCAACAGAGTAAAGAGCGCACAAACAAAGCATAGAGATCCTGTATAAACAAAGCATTTTTTTTTGACATCCTTAAGAGGACGCTGTCAAAGGTCACATATACCGGGAAAAAGAAAAAAAAAAAGAGAGAGACAAAAGCCCCTGCTTTTTTTTTTTTTTCTATTCCACAGACGTTGTTTGTATTGATAAAAGAAAGCCCTTTCCCAGAATCCATTGTTGATTCTCGCAGTGTGCGTGCAGGTTACATGTAGAAGAGGCGGAGCTAAAATGTCAGAGGTCACTCCACAACTTTTTTTTTTTGCTCTTTGGTCTCCCATCTCTGTGTCCTTCTATCACTGGAGCTTTTCATGTCCTTCTCTTTGATCCCTGCCGTATGATCCCAGTTCTCTTTAATGGCGGGGCCCGCCGGTCCCCGAGCGTACGTGATGCGGGACACGCCGATTCTGGTCTCAGGGGCGCTTTGTTCTAGGAGCACAACGTTTTCACAGTTCATCAGATCGGTAGGGGCGCTGCGGAGGATCTTAGTTCAGAAATGAAGCTACATTAATTAATAGTTTGGTTTCTCAAAATTGGCTGTGGAACATTTTAAGTTAACTGGCAGATCGTCCGCCTCCCTTCAGTGATATCAAGGGTCAAAGTTATAAAGCTGTGAGGTCAAACACTGGAGCTCATTTTGTCTCTGGTTCAGTGATTCAGTCCTGGTGAATCTTTAGCGCCATCTAATGGAGCACATAGGAAAAGGGCAAAAGTCAAAACTCTTCAGGTTTTTTTCTTTTTAAAAGATTCCAACCTTGCCAGACGGGCCAAAAATGTCAACTTGCGTTGACAGTGTCACAAGTTTCATTTTTTATTTTAGGAAAAATGACAAAAACTCCTTCATTTTCACCTGCTCAACAATAAGCATGCAATGTTTTAATTAAAAAAAAAAATGGATATTTTGTAGATTTTAAAAACTTAAATTTCACACAGCTACATAAAAGACAATATTTTATTTTTGTTGAACGGCAAACCAAATTTTGTTGCCCCTTTTGGGCAAAACTTAACAACACGCCACAAATACTTGACTTTTCTCAGTGAGCTAAATTTGTCTATTTCTTAAAGCGATCAAACTAAATAATGACATCCATTGTTTTGGGTCAGTTGTTTTTCTATGTTCTTGGTTTAGAATGTTTTTTTATGGGATATGAAGTACACTTGCTTTGAAAATTCGATCTATTTTCCAAGATTAATCTAACATGCTTCTGAATACGTTTTTGGATGGATGAGCTTTTCTTAACTATGGAAATGAAATAAACAAATAATGTGCTGTTGTACAGAGAATTTTACATGCTAAGATTGCAACTTAGTCTGTATCTGAAACTTCCACCTTAAAATTAAAAATAAAACAACCTGAAATTCTTCCAGGCCTAACTCCTGCACAAAATCATTGCGCCGAACATTCGGTACCCCTACGATACAGAAAACTGGAATCCCTCAAAAGTTGGAAGTCCCAAAATGAGTCTTCCACTCAACAATGAGAAAAACTGATTAAAGCTATGACTCATGTGTCTCAAATTTAGCTGTTGTATGATTGGAATCCGGTTGATGCTACAGTCCATCAATCCCCTTCAGTTCTTCAAACTGAAACCTAACACCAGGACAAAGCGCAATCTGTCGATGATGCGGTCGTCATTCGGAACAGCTGCCAAGGTGACTGCAAACATGGGACTGACAGAGAAACCATAAACGGAGCTGCTATTGTGTTGTAGTACATCAAATGGCTGATGTTTCCAGATGGAGTGAAGTTATGACCTGCACTGAAGGTCATAACTTCGGTTTGGTCGGTTTGCGGTGCGTATCAGCAGCTTCGCTGTCTGACGCACTCTCGAAGCGATAGCTGCGGTCTGAGAATGCAGGCGGGAACTCATCAACACCAGGAACACAAACGGGAAACTGCTCAAGTACCGACACTAGAGGAAGATAACTTGCACCAAGGCAAAAACTAAAGCTCAAAGTAGAAAAACAGGAACCACGACTACAGACAAATCAACAATTTTTCTTCTCCGTTGGAAGAAAAACTCAACTGCATTGATTTCTGTATGAATATAGGAGACAACAATGGCAGAAACTTGTAGTTTCCGTTGACATAATAGGTCCTGAGTCTGCAAGTGGATTGTTTTGCATCGCTTCTGATGGATCCCATTGTTGTACATGTGAAACTTTCAGCTTTACTCTCCATTTGTGGGCTCGGGTATAACTTTGTCACGGTTCTGGGCTGCTTTTGGGTTTCGTCTTCCTTTAAACTTTGCTCACTTACTTCCTTTCTCTGTAATGAACCTCGTTTGATGGTTCATGAAGAGACACTGGATTAGGCCAATGTTACAACAAGTTTGGGATTAGAACAAGCATTCATGTAGAGTCCCAAACACGGCAGGATTGAACATAACCACTTCTTCGTTGATTTTGAATGTCCTATCTCTTCCGGTGTTTAGCTAAGGATATCTTTCGAACTGCGTGATCCAATGCAGGACTCTATCTTTAGTGGGCTGTTGTCTCTGAATGGAGAGCCTAACTTTATCTGACCCTGCGTCATGAAAGCCGTTTGTTATTTTTAGGAGGGGGGCTTGCAAGCGGCAGCAGCTGCAAAAGCATTTAATGACCCTCTCCATTCTGGCCCTCCCTCTGTCACTTTAGCTGTCGGACAATGATTGAATCAGAGCTGAGGCGTGCGCGACGGACGAAAAAAAGGGCTCCTTTTCCTTTATGCCACCTCCAACCTCATACCAGCAAAGACAGAAACGAGCGGGAAATGACAACTGTGACTTTGACTCCACAAATGTGAATGGAAGGTTTATTTTTGTCTCTCATATAGAAGCCAAAGTGACCTGAAGGCGCGCTGAGCGAGGACCAAAGGCAAGCAAAAGCTTTCAACAGGAGGCAAACAGCGGAAAGCAGCGACTGGAGACAGGTACGTGTTGGGTGTTCTTTCTCGGGTCGAAAAGGAACGGTTGAACTCTGGTCCGCCAATAAAACGGCAACAAATATCATTTCGCCAGCTGTAATCTTTGCAAGTGTTTCAGTCACAAAAACCCCGCAAAGCACTGCCCGCCAGTGCTTTAGTGCAGGAGGGTCCAAAACGCATCCTCGGGGAAATTTGCAGCAATCTGAGTGATTTTGGGCGACTTTCGACCGCTACTTAAGAATGAACTCAATTTGGTTTGCCTAATTTCACAAGCTTCAACAATGCTTCACAATGTTGCTACTGCTAAAACTGGTGAGCTCTAACCTTGCAGTCAGCACAAAAACCAGCCAACAATTTAGAAAACAGACATGAACAGCCCAACTCATCTGGCTGTTTTTAATGACCGGTACATCAATGAGTCAGCTCTGCTCTTGTTAGTCACTGCAGGTGTGATCCCTAGTTTTTTTTTTCTCCCTACCGCGACACATGGCCTCATGCTTCTTATTTTGGAGTACTTTATAAATACACCGTCAATGAGCTACAGCACCAACTGTGGGGGAACCGAGAGCCGACTGCGTTTACTCAAAGTCTAATCCACTAAAACGTGATGCGACTCAAAAATACTTGAGACAGCGAGCTTCACTAGCTGCATTCAGCCTTTTGTAGACTGCTATGGGTATCTCTCATTCTTTGTGAAGCACGCTTCTAAAAGGCATTCCCTAGATTTGTGACAAAACTTTAATTAGGCGCCATTCACAAAAGCAGATTTTCCACTAAAACGTTTGTTTCGTTTACTCAACAGCTTCTCACAGAAGATAAGGATATAAAAATTTGGGGCAAGACCTCTTTCGTAACAGTTGACCTTATCATGGATATTCTTGGAGGTGCACCTCGTGTTTTGGGCTATCCTCGCCCTGTTGTGGCACAGTTTGGGGCAGACGCAACCCTGAGGTGCCAAATTGGCGGAGACCCTCATCCGGATGTCATCTGGGAACGTAAAAACATCCAAATTCCGTCTGAGGGCCGGTACAAGATCTCAGAGGAGGGAAAAGCATACTTGTTGACCATTACTGGAGTTACCCAACAAGATGCTGGTCAGTACATATGCAAGGCGAGAAACAGCGTAGGAGAAACCTACGCAGCAGCCTCTCTCAAAGTGGAAGGAAAGCTTCTTGACAATAATGGAGAATCGATACAATCAAACAGTAATGGCATAAAGGAAAATGGGGAAGTTGGGGAAACTCTAAATGGCTACAACATGGTGCAGAAAGAGAAGAAAATGAATGGAGACTGCAAGTGGAGGAATCAAGCAAATGATCAACAGAAAGAGATTGATTTAACGTCAAACGATAAACCAAGATTCCTCATCAAGCCTTTGTCCCTGCGTGTTGATCGTGGAGAGGACGCCGCCTTCTCATGTAAAATCTGGGGCACGCCTTTGCCTGAGGTGACTTGGGAGAAAGATGGGAAGAAGCTCAGTGACATCTTTGAGAACTCTCACTTCAGCGTGAGCATTCAAGACGGGGGCTGGTTTCAGCTCAAGATCTACAGAACGCGCATGCCGGACAAAGGTGTCTACACCTGCAAGGCCGTGAACTCCTACGGCGAGGCCTTGGCGGGAGCTGTCCTTCTTGTTGAGCCCATTCCAGAGCGAGAAGACAGTAAGACGTCGTCAAACAGTCATGTCGGCAGCCAGAGGTCACCCAAGCAAAGAGGCGGGCGGTTCAGTTTGTCAAAGCTCGTCGAGGAGCCGCCCATCAACCCGTCCAAAGTCAAAAAGTTCGTAGTGACGGAGGGGAAGCATGCCAAGTTTCGGTGCTTTGTGACAGGCAAGCCCAAACCAGAAATCATCTGGAAGAAAGACGGCGTTCCTCTGGAACCCGACAGACGACACTTGGTATTTGAGGATCGGGAAGGCTACTACACGCTGAAGGTTCTCTACTGTAAAATGCAGGATACAGGGCTGTATGTATGCGCCGCATCGAACACTCTGGGGAACACCCTGAGTGCTGTTCACCTGACTGTGAAAGGTAAGTAAAACATCTTTGGATGTATTCCCGGGAAAGGAGGGATTAAAAATGAAATGCACTGATTTAATTTGAACTGGGTAGTGATTCCCTCATCTCAACGGATCATCTTATTTGAATCTAGGAAACGATCCACGATCCGAGAAAGTATAGACAACCTAAAACAAGAATCATTGGGAAGACGGCAAAGCCATGCTCCATAGCAACTGGTCAAAAGAGCAAACATGGCACACATCATGGACACAGTGATATTTTTAGAACATAAAATAATTAGATACATGGAAAAACACTTAGCAGGGAGGCAATTTAGCAGACAGATACTTACTAAAGAGCACATTTAAGGAAACATGACCAGTTTGATTCCTCAAACACCTAAGGCAGGGGAGTCCAAATTGTAGTTTGGTAATTTTGTATGATCCCCAACTGGAGTTCAAGAATAGTCCAAATTTGAAACTTCAGCAAATAATTTTTATTTATTTATTTTTTTTTTTGCATTTGTCAGAAAGATATCTTGAAAGAAAAAAAAAATTGCAAATGGAAAATCTAAGTTCCAACTCAGCAAATTGCCAGAAACCCAGTAGCTTTTTTAGAAACATTTCGGAGAGAATCAAATCAATTAATCATACTGTAGTGAAATCAAAAATAAGGACTATTAACTGGATCAGTCAGGAGTCGATCCGATATTATCAGTTTTAAATTAAAGTGGTTTATGCGTATGATAAAAATTTGAACAAGGTAACCAATGTTTAATAACCTGACCTGCTGACTCCAATTTTTTAAGTGTGAAAATACAAATGTAGTGACAAAGTGCCTAAGTTGAAACTCTAGACAAGTTCCATGTTACTGTTTACATCTGGAAAAGTTGCACATGAATAAAGGCATGGTGTATAAAGAAACACAGGAATAAGTCTTTCTGATTTGTATTATTTAGATGGTCAATAATTTTTTCCCATTCTTATCCAGACTCGAAATACTATCAGTTTGCAACTTTTCCAAACCGTATGTGAGGCCATAACGTCAATTCTAACTACCTGCAAACTCCTTTGTTCCTCAGGGCCTGCAGTGCGGTTTCGACGGCCATTAAAAGACGTGGAGGTAAAGGAGAGGGATGTCGCTGTGCTGGAGTGTGAGGTGCCTGATGAGACGATCCCAGCTGCCTGGTACCTGGAGGACCAGAGGTTGATGCCTAGCAGTAAGTATGGGATGGAACAGCAAGGGACCAGGCGAAGACTCACCATCCATAATGTCGGAGTGGATGACGATGGGGTTTATCTTTGCGAGATGCCCGATGGAGCAAAGACCATCGCCGAGCTAGCAGTAAAAGGTAGGATGCATGTAACGTCAATCATCTTATTCACAATCTGTTTTTGGAATAAAATGAGCAAAGAAAGGACAGTGAAACATTTCCGGACGTGCAGGCACAATTGTTCGTAAACTACCTCGGAAACTGGAGGTGCTGGAAGGCGAGAACGCGGCGTTCTGCGTCGAGGTTGAGAACGACGAAATGGAGGTCCACTGGTTCAAAGACGGTCTGATGCTGCACGAGACACACCAGACCATCCTCAAGGCTTTCGGCAAGACCCACATCCTGGTTTTCGTCAACGTGGCCCATCATGACTCGGGGGTTGTGACGTTTGTCGCAGGAAGATCTAAAAGCTCATCGCGACTCAAAGTCAAAGGTACAGTCTGGACGTGCAAAATTAGCTGGACCTGCTGTTGGAATGAAATCAAGTTAACGTAGATCTTAACCTTAATTTGCATATTTACTTCATGAAGAGGCACTAAATTTAATCAGATGTACAGATGTAGACACCTTGCATGTTATGGTTTACATAAGGAAATTTAAAGCATGTGCACAAAGCTGCAGGGCAACTGACAACAATGCCACTTTGTTTAAGGATTAAACACTTAAAAAACATTCAAATAGTTTGAACAAAACACAGAACAGTCAGTCTATTACAGCAGTATGTTCTCAGGCTTATTGTTTATCTGTAAGTGATTGCTGTGGTAGATTAGCTACTGCTGCTATTAGCTAAGCTAACAGTAGTTTAGATTAGCACATACAAACTGTAGCCCACAGCACACACATTTCATTTAAAAAAAAAAAAAAACTAAGCAAAAACATATTTATTGGCGTCTTACCTTAAAATATAAATGAAGCTCATTCTGCACAAATTTCTCTGTTCGTCCAAAGCCAAGTCTGTCCTCGACATCCCCGTTTACCTTGCGGCTAGCTCGCTGGGACTCTCTTTACTCTGCTGATGTGGAGTCACAAAACCGACGTCCTGGGATCACGAGCGCCCCCTGCCACGATGCAAGAGAACTGCCTGCCCTCGCCTCAAATCCGTTCTCTGCGGTTTATAATCGCTCTACAGTACAAGAATTATGTTACACACACAGTTGGTGACAAAAAATAAATAAAAAACGCTGTACATTATATGATTAAGCTAAATTATGACATAATTAAATGTTTTTAACCAATTTATTGGAGGAACACCCTCACCAGCCATACTTCAGGGTATTTGAATGGGGAATTGCAATAAATAAATAAATAAATAAAATCAGAGATTTTGAGGAACAAATAATTAAAATTGGTTAAGCTAAATGAAAAAAAAAAATACTTTATAGGACAAACCACAGGGTGAAAATGGCAATATAAATTATTGCATCATTATGTTATTTTTCTGCCTCGCGTGACCGCACGGCACTAGTATGTATGTATGCAAAATAAAACGATGGATGCCGTTCCTGCCGATCCTACTATGTACTGTTTTTGCCCTGTACTACAGCAACCAGACACAGCCCGCCAATCTGTCCTGTGGGCGTCAAAATGGACACAGACCGACCCAACAGCGCTCTCCTCTCCTGGGTGCCTGCGCCCAACAGCCAGACTACCACCCGCTCCGTGTTTGTCCTTGAGAGAAAGGAGGTTGGTTCTCAGGAATGGCAGAAATGCTTCACCTCAGAGACTGTCACCTCCGCTGAAGTTTCCGGCGACAGTGTTCCGTGTGAAGGCGACTACCGTTTTCGGGTGTGTTGCATCAACAAGTACGGACGCAGTGGCCATGTGGAGTTCCCCAAAGTAGTCCATCTTGGTGAGCAGCATACCTAAAAGTATAACATACTTCTGTAAAAAAAGAAAAAGTGTATAAATACATAGTATTGCTGATGTATTGTTACGCTTTTAGTCCCAGGGCCCAAGATTCATAAACATCTCCAAGGGTGTGAGGTGATGGAAGGAGAGGATGCTCAGTTCTCCATCGAACTGTCCGCACCGATGGTTGGAACCTGGTTTCTGAACAGCTCCCAGCTGCAGCATGGCGGAAGATATTCAGTTCAGCTGAACCAAGCAAAGCACTCTTTGGTAATCCATGAAGCTGGAGCCGCTGATGATGCAGCAGAAATCACATTCATCGCCAATGGAGTGAGGGATTCAGCGGCGCTCAAGGTTAAACGTAGGTGTAAAAAGGCCGCAATATTCAGTCATCGTGCTGGTTTCCCAATTCATGCGTTCATTTCTCTGCAGCTGCTGTATTCAAGTTCATCCCTCTGTCAGACCTGGAAAGCAGTAAGAGAGTGGAAACCGGTGAGGCCATTGTGCTCTACTGTGAGGTCACCCATCCTTTCGCTAAGGTAACCTGGTTTAAAAATGGTGAGGAACTCCAAGTGAGCGATGGGCTAAACATCCAATCGGACGGGAAGATGAGAAGGATCGTCATACAGTCTGCCCAAGCGTCTGACTCTGGAGTTTACACATGTCAAACTTCAGGGGAGGTCATCAAATTCAACGTGGACGTTGAAGGTTGTCTACTTTCTAGCGAATGTTTTTCAGAAGGTAAGTTACCGTTTGATGCAGCCGCTGTAACAACCCGTCCATTAATCCCATTTTGTGCAGGACCTCCAGTACAGTTCAGTCCAGCCTCTCAGGAAGAACTGCATAAGAACAGCATGGAATTAGACCCTGTGGTTCTGCTTTGCCACGTCTCCAGAGAAGACGCCGTAGCTGCTTGGTAGGACAATGAAAACGTAAACTCTTGAAATAAAATAGTCCCAGCTATGGTGTGTGTTGTGCATCAAGAAAATGTTGTAAAAATATTATTGTTATTTCTGGAGACATGTTTTGTCGGAAAAATCGAGTGTCTATCCACCTCTGGAGGAATCAAAACTGCCATTTCTGTGCTTACCTTGGTGACTTCGATGGGTTGAGCCTCTTCTGCGCATCCTTCTTCCTCACATTCATATTTTTGCTAATTTAGGTTACTGAGAACCTTACTGTTGAATATTATTTTACTGTTTGCACGTTTTTTTTGTCTGATTTAGGTGAATTTTTTTGCCAGATCGCTCTTCTGTTTTGCCAGATAACATAGTACTATTTATTTCTAAAGGAAAAAATTGCCAGCCAATCCAGGTGATCGGTTTAGAGGTGATCAGAATCTGCAGCAAATACATACAAATCTGGCTTTGTATGTATTTCCCAGGTATAAAGACGGATGTGAGATTCGGGCGAGTGACAACATTACCCTGCAGGTGGAGGGTACCATGAGGAGGCTAATCATCCGATCTGCAGAGGCGTCAGATGCTGGACATTACACTTGCAAGTCTGGGAACAACAGCTTAGAATTTACAGTCAATGTCAGAGGTATGGCAACTTCTTCTGGTTTCCTTTATATATATATATATATATCTATATAAGATTAATTAGTTCACTCCGATGAGAAAACTGAATTTGTGCGTTCATCTATTTCTGAAACCCAGAGCCTCCAGTGACCATTGTTGAACCTAAAGATGACATTGTGATGACATGTTACGTATCAGAGGAGATCAACTTGCAGTGCGAGTTATCTCGGTCCAACGGGAAGGTCTGTTGGTTTAAGGATGGTCAGGAGGTGCAGGAAAGCGACAACATCCAGCTAAGATCGGAGGGTCCTTACAGGAAGCTGACCATTCTCTGTGGCTCTGCGGTGGACAGTGGCGAGTATGTCTGTGAAACAGATGGAGACTCTATCTTCTTCCAGATAACTGTTACAGGTGAAACTGTGGTTGAAATATATTAAAGAGGTTGCAATAAAAAGGTCTGAGTGGTCTATTTGAAATATTTCCTTCCTGTTTTAGAGCCTCCTGTAAGAATCATCTCTCATTGTGAACCAGAGGTGGAACTCACCCATGTTGCACCAGAGAGACTGGAACTGTGCTGTGAAGTGTCCCAGGCGGATGCTCCAGTTCGATGGTACAAAGACAGTTTAGAGGTAGAAGAGAGCCCCAACTTGATACTGGAAGTAGATGGGGCCCAACGACGGCTAGTTATACCTTTAACAACTGTCAGTGATACAGGAGAGTATATATGTGACACTGAAAATGACTCGGTCGCCTTTCTTGTTAAGATCACAGGTAAGTATCAAGATACTTAGTCCAAAGCAAGTACCTTGGAGGTGATCGTTTTTAACCCATTTTTACTTTGTCCCTTTTATTTAGAGCCACCTGTGAAGCTAAGTCGACCCAGAAACTTGCCAGACAAACTGGAAAGTTTTGCTGGTAAACCAATCGTTCTAGAGACTGAGGTGTCACGTCTAACAGCAGATGTCAAGTGGCTACTCAATGGCAAAGAAATAGAGCAAAGTAGTAATGTCGCAATCACAGAAGATGGGATCTTTCGTCGTTTGACCATCAACTCTCCCACTCCAAACGATTCTGGGAAGTACACTTGCGACGCTGCAGATGATAAAATTGACTTCCAGGTGAAAGTTTCAGGTGAGAAGCGAGAACTGGCTGACATTTGATGACCCATGAAACTATTTTAGACCACTCTGTCTGTATTTCCACAGAGCCGCCTGTGAAGATCTTGAGAAAGTGTGAGATCAAGACAGATCTAAAGTTCCTCGTTTCAGATGACATTGTTCTTGAGTGCGAGCTCTCTCAAGCTAATGGAAATGGCAAATGGTACAAGGACGGCTGTCGACTTCAGGGTGATGAAAGGTTCTGTGAAGAGGAGGAAGGTGCATTCCGGTCTCTGGTGATCCTTAATGCAGAACTCAAAGATTCAGGGGAATATTTCCTAGATGTTGGGGATGACAGTATCAGCTTCCACGTTAAAGTAGAAGGTAAAATTCAAATAGCCGTTACCTTTTTTTGTCCTATTATGTGATAGCAAAAATTCATAATATAAAACTCTATTGCCCTTAGAGCCTCCCGTAAGTATTGTTGGAAACTCATGCGACCCTGATTACCAGGAACTGATGGAAGGTGGTGACCTGATATTGGCCTGTGAGTTGTCCCGTGCTAATGCCCAAGTCCAGTGGTACTGTAATGACAGGCTTCTCACCAGCGATGCCCGTACCGTCATTGAATGCTATGGAAGTCTGAGAAAACTTATTATTTCAAACATCCAGCCTTCGGACTCTGGAAAGTATGTGTGTGATGCGGTGAATGACAAGATGGTCAACATAATCCGTGTTCAAGGTAAAAACTGCAGATAGTAGCTTATTAGGGGATATAGGAATAGGGAGAATCTTAAAAGTAACTGACTTTGTGTCTTCTTTCCCAATAAAGAACCTCCGGTTACTTTTGTCAACAAGGAAGATGACGTGGTTGTGACGGGTTACGAAGCTGAGAGCGTGACTTTAATGAGCTATGTGTCCAAAGAAAGTGCGGCTGTACGCTGGCTTAAAGACTGGACACCAGTTGAAGGTGAACGCTTTCGAGAACTCATGGACAGCCATACACGGAGTCTCACCATCCAACCTTTAAGGCGGTCTGATGCCGGTGAATACACCTGTGATGTCAACACTGACCAGATGCACTTCAGTCTGCTAGTGAAAGGTAACAATCAATGCTTTCAAAGAAATACAAAGAGAACTTCAAATTGACCAAAAAGCCCAAAAATATAAAAGGTTTGTCATCATAGAAATGAGGATAAAATTTGTGCGACCACTCCATGACACCGTCGCTCATGCTGACGGCATGGTGACCCTGCATTGTGAGGTGTGCAAACCAAAAGCAGATGTCCAATGGCTTAAGAATGGCGTAGAAGTGGTTGGAAGCAGGAGATTCTCCATTCGAGCAGATGGTGTTGAGAGAAGCTTGACCATCCATCGTTTAACTCACGAGGATGCGGGGCAGTATGCCTGTGAATCCAGAGATGATCGGACCACCGCAATGCTAAGAGTGGAGAGTAAGTATTCAATTTGTGTTTCTGGCTTTTGCATGCGAGTTAGCAGCTTCGTTCACTGCCTTCTCTCTCTGCAGTGCCTCGAGTTGTTGAGTTTCTCACTGAACTTCACAACACAACTGTGCTAGAAGGAGAAGATGCTACCTTCAAATGTGTCGTTTCTCCTGAGGACGTTTCCTTGCTTTGGCTTATGGACAACGAACCAATGGCTTTAGGGGATCGCTTCCAAGTGAGTCGAAATGGATTGTGCCACACCTTGGTGATTAAAAAGTGCCAGATGATAGACTGTTCCAGGATCACAGCAGAAGCTGAAGGAAAAATGAGCAAGGCTAGTCTCAAAGTTCAGGGTAAGACTAAAGGAAACCTATGTGTAATGTTAAAGAAGGCTGAATGTGGGTTTGAGTTTTGTTTCTCCTCACAATGTCGTAGAAGCTCAAGTCATGTTCACCAAGAAAATGGAACCCGTGACAGCAGAGGAGTTTGAAGAGGCTACCCTAGAGACAGAAATCAGCCTGGAGACCGGTGAGGTTCAGTGGATGAGGCAAGGGGTGGTCATCCAGTCTGGTCCTCGTCATACCCTGGCCCAGAACGGCTGTAAAAGAAGCCTGACTATCCACAACCTGAACCTGTCAGACCGAGGAACATACCGCTGCGAGACCCTGCACGATCGGACGCAGGTCAAACTCAACGTAGAACGTAAGTAGTTATTTTTGAGGTGTGGAAACGTAATTACCATTTTCCTCTTACCAACCTACCCAGCCTTCGGCTGAAAAGTCTCCATAAATAAAAGAAAAAGGAAAGTTTGTTGTAGGATTTTCCTCTCAAATAAAACCGTTACAATAAACAGGATTTATTTGTATTGATATTCACTGCTCTTCTCTGGAAATGGTGTCTCTTCACACATATTGTAGGTGTTTTGAGTTTTTTTTTTTTACAGTGTGTCACAGAGCAAAAAGATACTAAGAATAGCTCAGCCAGACTTCCAAGTGTGAAAACACAGACGGAATATCATATCAGTGTGCACGGAGCAACACCATCAAAATAAACCCCTGCTGGAAGAGGCATTTTTGTCATCCCAACAATGGCTAAATTTAGACCCCTTTGTTCACTGTGACACACTAAGTGCATTTAAGATACGGCACGCGTTTGCTTTGCCGAAACGTTCGTTCAAATTCTCGATTTCAACGTGAAGCTGTTGTATTTCCTTGACACGATTCCACAAAACATTGTCCTTCTACTGCACCCCTGTATCGTTAATCCAGCCCGGAAGATATCCATCTGTAAAGGCCTAACGGATCAAGAGACGTTTGAACGGGAGACTGCCTCCTTCGAGGTGGAGCTCTCCCACATAGACGTGGAAGGCATCTGGCAGAAAGATGGCATCCGCGTGAAGCCAAACAACCAGTTTAGGGTGAGCATCAACGGGCTCGTCCATAGCCTTACCCTGACAAACTTAACTCTGGAGGACACAGGCACCATCGTCTTCTCGGCTGAAGGAGTGCGATCGACTGCAAGGCTCACAGTTAAAGGTAAATGCAACCTTATTATTTTCAGTAGGTCACAACTGCACAAAGAATTATTTGGAGTTACAGGCTAATCGGATTATATTGATTGACAGAGACGCCTGTGGCTATCCTGAAACCGCTGGTTGACGTTCGCGTGGAAGAAGAATTTCCGGTCACTCTTGAGTGTGAATTCACCCGACAAAACGTTGAAGTCCGATGGCTTAAGGTAAAGAAAAGAAAATGATCCAACAACTTGAATCGTTTTAGGAATTCAAATGATTTTTTTTTGTTGTTGTTTTTCTTCCCTCTGCATCTTAGAACGGAAACGAGCTGAAGCCAGGGAAGAACCATCGGATCTATTCCATGGGTCGAAAGCGGTTCTGCCAGATCCTTCAATGCTCTGTTGCCGACTCTGGTTCCTACACATGTGACACAGGCGAAATAAGCACCTTCTGCTCTTTGGAAGTCTATGGTATATTGAACTCCAACACCAGAAGCACTTCAGCCTTATTCTTGAACATATTCTTCCATCATTTACAATCAAATGTCTCCATCTAGTGGTCATTCTTTTCAATTTCATCCCTGCCCTCAGAGCACAAGTTGGAGATAGTACAGGATCTTGAGGACCTTTACATCCAGGAAGACCAGAATGCCGTGTTTATGTGCGAGGTCTCAGTGGAGGATGTGGCTGGGGAGTGGTACAAGAATGGTCACAAGATCAGACCCAGTGGCACCACGAAGATCCGCACAGAAGGTCAGAAATCAAACCGCAGTTTGACGTTGCCTCTCGTCACCAGCTGAAACGAAAAACGTGTCACCTTCCAGGGCCCAAGCACTTCCTGCTGATATGCAACGTCAAAGCCGAGGATGCTGGAGACATCCAGTTTGTAGCAAGGGATGTCAAGTCAACAGCCTACCTTGAGGTAGAAGGTGAGCTTTCTTTTTTTCTTTTTTTTTCCAATTAACGTCTGACTTCCTTCATGACACCAACTTTTATATTTTCCCCGTTGTAAATCTAAAAAAAAACAAAAAAAAAACTGACATTTTCAGAGCTCCCCGTTTCCATTGTGAAACCGCTGCGAGACAGAACAGCCCTGGAGAACCACCGAGTGATCCTTGAATGCACCGTTTCCTCCCCGCGCTGCGGCGCAACCTGGTACAAAGGCAAACAGGAGCTCGGCTCTTCGGATAGAATGGAGATTATAACAGAAGACTGTTCCCATAAGCTAGTGATCCACCAGGTTGCTGTGGAGGATGAGGGAACTTACAGTATCGAGGTTGGAGAGCATACGTCCAAAGCAAAACTGATGGTTGAAGGTAAGCTGGACGAAAAGCAACACACGTTTTTGGCAGATCTTCTCCGCTGAAATTGAATCTTTAATTTAAATTGTTGCTCTTTTTCCGTAACATGCTTCACGCTGCTTCAGCCAAGGCCCTTGTGATGGTGAAAGAACTCGAGAACGTCCAGGTCACGGAGCCAGAGGCCGCGTCCTTCCAGTGTGAAGTCTCCGTCGACGTCAGCAAACCCCCCGTCTGGACGCTAAACGGAGCGACCCTTCGGTCGGGCCCGGCTGTCCGTCTGGAGGACCACGGGACGGTCCACAAACTCACTCTGAGGGACACAAGCGTGGACATGAGTGGGACGGTCAAGTTCACGTTGGGCAAAGCCAAAAGCAGCGCCACGTTTACCGTGACTGGAAAGTAGAAGCAGAAAGCAAAGCGCGGCTAGACACCGTTTGAGAAAAGCAGATGTCAGCAATTGTGCCATTTTTATATTTACATGTCAGTATTTTTAGTCGATTTTGCAATAAATTACATTTCAATGGAAAACAAGCAGAATAAAAGGTGATAGCGCGACTCAATAAGCATCATTTCCAACCAGCAACAAAGTCCTCATGTAAATTCCCAATTCTGCTCATGTTGGAGCAGTCGTTCTGTCTTTTTAAATCCATTTTGGAAAAGCTTTGACTGCCCGTCAAAATGAGGCCCAATTTTTACTCTGGAATTTCAGATGACAACTCAAGAAATGAGCATTGTGTTTGAGAGAGCGCTTTACAAATTGTTGCCAACGTCCGTTCATGAGAAATGAAACTCTGATCCTCTTGAACAGAAAATGCTTTACAAAGTAGCACTTGGACCGTCTTGCAAATTAGCATTTATGGAAGAGAGAGAGAGAGAGAAAGATGGCAATATTACATACAGTCATACATTATTTGGTATGAGAAAACAACAAAAGTCAAAAATTAGGTTACATCTATTGAATCATGATTACAGTAAAATGAATATTCCATATATATTAATGAAATTTGTTTGCTTTATTACTGTGCAAAACAACATATACATATCTATTAATGTGTAAGAAGTACAGTATCAGCGAATGGGCCCCATAGTGACGCAACACTCATTAATGTAATCAGATGACTAAACGACTTCATGTTCCTATAAATACGTTGCCAATGAATTGAAAACAGCGGCGTTTCGGAATCGAACGCGCGTGACGACGGCTTACGCGGGAAACGCGCTTCGAAGCGGTCACCCTGTTATGTGCCTGGAACAGTGATCTGCGGGCGGTTCTGATCCACGTTCTGCCGATATACGAGGTATCCAACCCAAAAAAAAAAAAACACAAAACAAAAAGAAAAAAGAGCCGATTGGAAAACACACTATAAATATGATGTCAAATGAGCACTCCTTGGTGAAATGAGAAATAAAAATAGGTAAGTATTCAAAAACGACGAGCTAACTTTGATTGAGAAGTGTTTTTTTTTTGTTTTTGTTTTTTTTTGTCTACATATAAAAATAATTCAATAGCTCTTGATCTCCCTGCCCCATCCAAAGCCTGCCGCCCAGGCTCATGGTCTCACCCGCCGTTTTCATTCATCAGTGTCAATGCAGGCCATTGTCATCGCAAAACGTGGAACAGTGGATTGTTGGAAACTCGATCTCCGAGAAGCAGAGATTGGAAAAAAAAAAAAAAAAAAAAAAAGGGTACACATTCCAGCCTTTAATCAGCTCTAACTTTGTCAGCAATCGTGTACATAGTGATTTCCTACACTTCCCACAATACCTTTAGCAACGCTCAATGATATATATATATATGTATATATAAAAAAAACAAAACATAAGGAGTGGATGTTATTTTCTGTGATTATATTTCCAATTCCAGAGAACGTTAACATGGCTGCGCTACATTACCGAATTAATATCACATCCATTTATGTCCAGAAGATGACAGAACTTCGGCCAAGAAACAGAACCAATAGTGTTGATCGGCGTCGAGGTGGATTTATCCCTTAAATCTGGACCGATCCAAACTATTTATCCCCAAAACGAGCGTCTTCTGACGTCACAAAACTCGCCTCCGGGCTACGAGTACCGCTTAGGGAAGTAAATATCTCAAGCCTGCTGTTCCGCTACAACGGAGCTTTAAATGCAGTCCGTTGAACCCAAGTGAAAAAGAAGAAGACAGGCGAAGGCTCACGATTTGTGCGCGGCTTTAAAGCAAGGGACAAATCCGACACAGTTGTGACGCACCGTTACCAGGGGCTGGTTTCCAAGGGGACTGGGTTTGGAAGACAGTTCTGGTCCTCTGAACTCAATTGGTGGTGGCGCTTCTCGACCACGACAGCCAATGAGAGCCGCTCTTCCTCCGGTTCAATCGGAACAAACCTAGCCCGTTTAAAAGCACGAAGCGGCGGGGAATTACACACTAACGAGATCAATTTTGGACTTTTATGCTATTTCCTAAGCAATATTTGTGCACAAAAATCACCAGTTCGCACTATAGACTACACATCAAAAAAGTTAAAGTGCCGTCCAATCACTTGTGTTTTAATATTTTTACCTCCTCCAGCTGCGACTCTAGTTAACGTGAACGAGATTTTATAACACTGCCTCGATGGCTCCAAAACGGCTCGAAAAACCGGGTTCGAAAAACCGGGCTCAAACGAGCGCTGGTCCAACATGCTGTCAAGATGTGAAGGCCCTGCGCGGCTTGGATGGAACGCGTGTGCTTTCATGTAAACCTTTAAACCCCCCCCCCCCCCCCCCAAAAAAAAAAACAAACAAAACAACGTTCCTTTCAAATCAGTTTAAAGGAGCATTCCGTGGAGAAGTCAGCACCCAGGTGGAATCCGGAGGATTCGCTGCTGCGCTGCGGGAAATGTCATTACGCGTTCGTTCGTGTTTGACCAGAAGGTGGCAGCGCCGGTCAGGAAGCTGGGTGTGTGCTGGGAGGGTGAAGGCTCTGTCGGCTGTGTTCTGGTGGGCAGTGATCGGTGGAGCTCCAGCCTCGCTGGTGTGTTCGACCCCCCTTCTCTTTCTGTTTTGTTTCTACGGCGTTTTGTTCCCACGGCGTCGAGATGAGGACCTCCACGCCGTTAGCTCGGAGTCCCTTGTTGCTTGAGGACTGTGTAGACGTTGTCCACTTTGCTCAGCCTCTCGAAGAACGGGATGAGGTCCAGCAGCTCGGTGTCGGACATGTCGTCGAACCACGAAGCAACGGGAACCTTTGCAGGGAGAATATGTTAGCGTCGCAGGATGCAGCGGTCACAGAAAAACGGTCATTAGAAATGTCCAGAAACGGCGAGGACACTCACTGCGTTGTCGGGATGGAAGATGTAGGAGGCGGGGGAGTTGTCCACGATGATGACTTTGTTGAGATCGCGACCCAGACGACTCAGGTCCTTCACGTAGTTGCCTCGGTGGAAAACGCACGACTCCCTAAAGAGGCGGCAGCGGAACGCGCCCCACTTGTCCAGGAGGTCGGAGACGGGGTCTGCGTACTGCCGGAAAGACACGCGCAGATTTACGGGACCCGTGTGAGGACGCTTGGTTTGCGGCGGGCAGAATTTTTCAGCGCAGAGGCAGAAAGACGTGAGCAAAGGTGGGTTGTCTTACTGCTAATCTCTCCAGGAGAAAGGAATTATTTTCCAAAGGTGTCCATACATAAATAATTTTTCAAAACTGTCGTGAAGAATGAGACGAAAATCCAAAGCAGAAATCTTAACAGGTGAGCGTCGCATCCCCTACTCTAACATCTCTCTAACCCCACAAGCAGACAGATTTAAAGAGCTGTGGCAAAAGCAAACGAGGAGGATTAGCATGGCATGACAGACATGTAGTGACAGTCTTCAGTCAGAGGCCTCTTATGATGCATTGCAAGACTGACTGCTGCAGGAGATCCTTTCTCCCTGCAGCTTTTCGTACCTTATTAAATTCACAAGTTGGCGCAAAATTCTGCGGAAAGAAAACTCAAAACACTGCGAATCACTTTGTGTTGCATCACCTCTGCCTGCAAACGCTTAGAAATATTTCCTGTTCCTGCTCGACAACATTATTTCAAACGTTTTCATTTGCGAGAAGAGCTTGTCAAAGGTCCACGACGGATCGACTGAACTGAACCGAACAGATCATCTGTTACCTTCGCTAAACTGGCGGTGAACAGGACACACTCGAAGAGCTCTCCCATCCGCTTCAGGAACTCGTCGACGTGCGGCCGCTTCAGGACGTACACCTGGGAACACAGGAATCCTCAAATCGGCCTCGCTTTCTCCGGAAGGCAACATGTTCCTGCAGATTCCAGCCAACAAGGAGCCAAATATGTCTGAACGCAAAACGAAGCCGAGGGGCAGCGTCAGACTTGCGTCTGAAGCCGAATATGGAGGTTATGTGAGACGGCGGAGGGGAGCCGCCGAGGTTCTCCTGAAGGCGTCGGCGTCTGAGGCCGGCGTTCCTGAACCAAGTCATCCGGAACAGGCTGTGCTTGTCTGAACAAACCTATCCTGGATTACTTGAATCAGGCCCGGAGCCACGAGGCGCGTCATCATCCGTCGCTTGGAACTCGGGGGACGACACCTGCAGACTCAGCCGACCGGAGACGAAAGAGCGGCGTTACCTGGTGTACGGTGCCATCTATTTCCACGGGAATGATGAAATCTGCGTTGTTCACAGGCTGGCGGAGGAGACAGACAGGGAGAAGGAGAAAAAAAAAAAAAAAAAAAGACTTGAATCAAATTCCAGACTTTTCCAGACTGAGCAGGAACGCTGCAGCTGACACGATGCATTTCTGCTGACGTGTCAGATTTGGTTTTCTCCTAAAGTGGAATAGAGGTCTCACGCCCAGCTTGTTTATTCAACTGAAGGCTTCCACCTGCGTGTTTTGACCTTTGAACCCGCTCTGAGCCCAGCGCCGTCCGACCTTGGGGGTGGATCTGCTGGGAGGTCAACTTCCAGGAAGACCGGCAAACGTTGAATGCTTTCCACGCACTTACAGCCATTCCCGCGTTGATGGACGGCAACGGCTGCTGTTACTGTCACGTTTTGGCTGCACCCATAATCCCCCTGTGACTCACCTTAAAAGAGCTGTGAACCAACGTCTCGTCCAGGTCGATCACCACACAGATCTTCCCAGCGTCTTTTGACTTGACTGGAGGCAGCAGGGGCTTGACCTGGACAGAGACACACACACGTTGGCCGCAAACCCCGGCGCTGGAACCGGCGCGGCGGCTCCAGCCGAGGCGGAGGCAAGCCCACCTTGGAGACCGTCCCGTTCTCCTCCACCAAGAGAGGGGCGTTGTTGTTGACGGGCGGGGGTTCGGGCTGGTCCCGGCAGAGGCAGCAGAACAGGCCGGAGAACAGGCCTCGGCTTCGCGGCTTCTTCGACGACGGCGAGGGAGAAGAGCCTGCGGGAAAGGCAGGAATGGACACAATGAGGCCGTTTTCTGCTTTTAAAAACGTCTCGATTCCGTGAGGTATTGTTAGGCGACCTGCTGATATTCGGGTGTGATGAGGAAACACGCCCACTATGAAGTCAGCTGGAGGCTAAATTAAAACTTCCTCCCTGGTAACCTCTGTCCAACTGGAAGCAGAAACAAAGAAAAGCTGCCTTTCGGAGGCCTCAGGTCATGTGACGCTCATCATGACTTCTTTGTTTGAGGCAACTTATTTTTGGCTGACAGTGATGCTCGTTGTTCCATTGTTAAAATTGCTCTTTTTTTTATTTTAATAATTGTCTCCACAGACTTGGTAGCTGTGACACAAATAAACACCTGCCTCAAGTTTCCACAGATTGATTCAGAATCTTACCCCGAGGCCACGCCCTCTTTTGGGGGCGTGGTCTTGGATTGATGTAAAATCAAACATGTTAAGTCTTAAATATCAGCAATAAATTATTCATCCAGTGAAATCGCATGCTTGATCTTTAATGGTGAATTTTGTCCACTGTACGTCATAATTTTATTATTTGATTAAAAATATACATATATTCATCGGATTATTAACACAAACCCAGTTGTAAAACCTTGGTCTTCAGCCTGGGTTTGTTTATCAGTTGATCTGACAAACCATTGGCCAAATGATCTGTGCCCACCTGACTAGCTTGTTAGCTTCCTCCACTCTCAAGATTTCTTGGTTCTGTCCAAATTCCCTGAATTTGGGAAGGGAAGGATCCAGTCTTTTCTCCCAGACCATGCGCACCCAGTCTCCCGCTTCATCCGCCACTGGTACAACGGCGCAAATGTTCTGTGTGGCCTGCAATAAGTCTTAGGATAAGGTGGACTATGAACAGTCCTTCACATCTGGGGGGAAAAGGAGGACGCACTGGAAGGAGACTTTGAATTTAGACAGCCGTCGTCACATTGCTGCGACATAATTGGCGCTCAAAAGGATGCAGGCCTCAAGTCATAATCGCTTCTCCGAGTTGCAAAGTTTATTCCTCCTCCCGTCGCCCCCGTCATTAAGACGCTTCTCCGAATTCTTTGCTTTCCTCACACCACACTTCGCCTCCATCTCTGTTCTCTCGCTCCGTCCGGACGTGACCGCGTTACTAACACACAAACCTCTGTTGTGGTGCTTTCTCTCCCCCCCCCCCCCCAAGCCCCCTTCCCATTTGTGGATTCAAACCAACGGTGTGACCCTCCGCCGGCCTCTGCCGCGCGCAGGCCAAAACAGGAAGAGGAAACAGACGGGTATCACTGGGAGGAAGCTCCTGGCCGGCGGGTTTTAAGAGGAGCGACGCGACTACTGTCCTATGACTTCGGGGTTTGTTTTCCTCGTCGCGAACAGTTTCTTCTACGTTCCCGCAAGTTCCTTTCCCCCCCAAAACAGAAATCAAAGCTGTAATTTGCAGCAGATAAAGCATCTGATGCAAGAAACACACAGAGGAAGACCGATGTTTTCTCATTTCACTCCTTCGTGTCCTCAGGATTTCAGCCTCACTCCCGTGGCCTCATTTGCTCTCGGGAGTCTTAATTCACTTCAGTGTTCCCCGCCCCCCCCCCCACCCCACCGTCACATGCCTTTCTGCAAGGAAAAATGCCCAACTGGGTGCTGACTGCAGAACACAGAGCATGAATGAACCTAGAAAAAAAAAAAAAAAAAAAAAAAGATGACAAAGAGAGAGCGAACGCGTAGCGAAGCCTTTCGTTGGGTAAACCGAAAGGCCGACGGGTGAACCTGAAGCAAAGGTTCCCGGTCAAGAAAGAAGGAAGGAAAAACTTTCAACTCAAGATTATAATCTGAATGCTTTTGATGCGTTAAAGTGAAACGCAAACAGGAAGTGCACAGCCCACTGGCTCCGAGTCAATCGGCGCGTTCGGTTTTCTCGTCCTGCTCGGCTTATCGGCCTGTTGCAATTGGAGTCGGCTGCAGACGAAAATAAACCCGACGCCTGCAGCTCTCCCGGTGGAACCGAAAGCGTCGCCCTGTGGAAAGACGGCGGCCGGAATGCCGCGCAGCCAGACGAGGCAGAATTCGGTCGTCACCCCTTTTGGCCGATGTCGTGAACGCCGATGTCACGTTTCGAGAAAAGTCCGAGAGGGGCAGGATGTCTTTTTTTTTTTTTTTTGTCTCCAGGAGAACGTCCAACAAGCATACATGAGGGCATAAAGTTGTGGTGTGACGCAGGTGTTTCATAACAGAGTTAAGTACCAAATGCAAGTCCAATTCGCCTCCCAGAAAACCCTTCAGCTCGTTTAATGAGCTCAAACCACTTCAAGAGGCCCTGGAACAACCAACAGCCTTCATCTGCATTTATATTGCTCCAATTCGTCTAGTAAAAATTCCCGTAATTGTTATTTGGAGCAAATTTTTTGTAGCATTTTACAAAAAAAAACAAAAAAAAAAAACACATGAAATGCATCTCATGTGGTTTTCAACAAAAGATCAAAAGAATCAAGTAAAAAAAATAAATAAATAAATAAAAAATGATGCTACTGTTTGGAAGCCAAGCAGAGCTGGAGACACGGAGACGCAGAGGCTGGACGGATCCCACCGATCTGAACGTCAATATCGATATCTGAATATTGCTCTTGAGATTTCCCGCCACCATGAACATTTTTTTTTTTTTTTTTTTTTGCTACAGCTCACGACATCGCCTACATCACCTCAGATAAAATCCCCACAATCCTTCACTGCATCACTTGACACATGACCCAACAAGCGCCTCATGTGGACAAGGTGGAAAAAATGTCCACCGCTTATCAGACCACAAGCGATGTGTCCAACAGTCAATATGTGAGTGTCGATAAATCACGCATCCCTACTTAATGAACAACCTTTATTTATTTTTTTTTAATGAATAATAATGAATACAACCTGAACTACATCCATGGAGAGGCCTGGACTTTGACTGGGCCACTGCAACACTTTTTTCCCCCCCTCCTCCGCCCCCCCCTCTCATCACAGACAATCCCCCATCTGATTCAAATTGGGAGATTTTTTACTTTTTAAAAAAAAAAAAAAAAAAAAATGGCGCATGTTTTTTTTATTTTTTTTAATTTATTTTTTTTATGCATCAGATAAACGAGTGGAGCTGCACAGGACGACTAACAAACCGACGAACGGCAGCGCTTTAAACACAAATTCTGTTTTATGAAGTCAGTTTTATGTGTTCTGGTGATTAAAACGCTCGGCTGGATTAAATAGTTTCCTCAGCCCGGCATAACTGAAGCCTGTCATCATTTCCCGGTAATAACCCACATCGTCTCCTCATGATTTTTATATATATATATATTGTTTTTTCTGCCTCTTCATGCTCAACGTCAGACATCAGATACGTCAGCTGAGTTCTCCTAAAGTCAGCTGCTGAAATCATCCCTGAAAGCATTAAAATATATCATATCATCAAGATATTAGCGGGTTTTCTGCTCTTCATCAAATATTTGCTCTTTAATTCGACACGGCGGCACTAAAAAGCAACAGTTTTACTTTGATTTTTTTTAATTTTTTTTATTTATTTTAAAACTAAGAGCACAAATCGAAGAGCGGCTCCATAAAAGCGACGGCACGTTTCCTGCGTCAAAAAAGGGCCGCGTTGTTTTTCACGTCACGCCAACTCGACCGGGTGAAAAACGTCCCCCCTTTTTTTTTCAGGTTTCAGGCTCAAACGTCAACATCAAGCTTCATCCTCCAGTGGCCGGGAGCCGCAGTGAGCCAACATTCCCAGCATGCATCAAGGCAACGTTACGTAACAGATTCAGCTGCTGCACATGTACAAGAAGCACGCACACACACACACACACACGCCACCACTAAACATCTGCTCATGTTTCACCCGATCCTTTATTGCCAAAACATGCTCTTCTTCTGTGGTGGAGGTCCGATGTGCTGCTGAAATGCCGGCGTCGTCGTGGGCCTGCCACCGAACCTGCACGGCTCCCGGCCCCAGCGGGGGGGTTAATGTTCAACTGGGGGACAAGTGGAGCTGCGCGGCGGCGCCGTTTCGTTCCGTCGGGAGTTTATCTCTCTCTGTGCGTTCCCGTTCACCTGGGACGATCCAAATCGGCGCAACCTGAAAACGGAAACTCGCGGTTCTTCCTCTCGCGCTGAAAAGGCGTCAGACTCGACGCATGCCATCCAGGCCCGCGGATCAAAACGAAGCCCTCGTGTGCGCGTTGCGCTCGCCACGCATTTTCTCTTGCGTGCCACACCACTGCCCCCTCTGAGGCAGCCACCAGGTCAAAAGGTCAACACCCGGGGCCCATCACTTACAATGTCCCTGCCTAGATCGCCTTTAATTAGCTTTACCGATAATTGACTTCCAGATCGAGTTGTGATGCTTTTGTTTTGAAGGGACAATCAGCTGTTAAACTGTTAGAGCACAAGGAAGCGTCACACCATCCAACAATGTCACAATCCACATGGATCATTTTAAAATTGATAAAGGTATTTTTTGCCGTCAAAAATGTTGAAATACTTGACTGGATACCAAAATTAGTTTAAAAACATTGTCGCAGTCAAGACGAGAGAACAGAATCGCTAACTGAACTCATTGGTTTCTGATCGGTGCGATCGATGACTGAGGCCAACTGAATCAAAGACCTTTAACCTGATTTATTCATCTAAAACGAAACTATTTATTTCTTTTTTCTTTCTTTTTTTTTTTTTTTTTTTTGTTTTTAGGAATAATTGAATTTTGTAATCCCTTCCACCACAAAAAAAAAATATCCACAAGACAAAGCTGTATTTTCCACTCTTCTTCATCTGCATGGCTTCCACACAGAAGCCCGATATTTCTGCTGAACTAATGCAAACCATCCCAATCATTAATATGAGACCTTCAAATCACACATATATATAATTACATCTCATAAAAAAAAAAAAAAAAAAATGTTGAATAATTTTGTATTACTTTTAAATATCTTCAATTGAAGTCGAAAAGAAAATCTGGAAATATTTGCAGCTTGCACTAAAAAAAAAAAAAAAGAAAAATATTATGAAATGCATAAATGCAAATAACATTTAAATAACAATATTGGGGCTATATCCTATGAAGCTTTGATTAAATTTCGTTTCGGAATTTATTTGCAGTCTGAAGTTTAATATAACATCCGATTTATTTCAAGCAATACAGTGGAATAGTTTTATTTGACCATTTTCCTGATGACTCACAACACTTTTTAGCCCTCTTACTTATTTGAATTGCGTTTGTTTGTGTCGCAAGGAGATTATTGTGCAGATGATGCAAAAAAAAAAAAAAAAAAAAATGTGACACGTTGGGTTTGATGTGTGTGTGTGTGTGTGTGTGTGTGTGCGTGTGTGTGTGTGTGTGATCGTCACTTCCTTCAGTCTCTGTCAGGGGCCAAAAGGGCCGCAGCGATCATCTGTGTCCACACAGACACCCCCAAAGTGTCACAGTCCCCAAACAAAGAACAACAAAAAGAAATAAAGAAAAAAAAACTTTTTCCTGACATGACACACACACACACACGCGCACACACACCCCCAAAAAAAAGACGCTCACCTCTCTCTGACGCGGCTTTGCTGCTCTCCTCATCCCGGCTCACTTGGGTGATGACTGAGGACGGGCTGTCCATCGCGTCCCAGTCCACCGGACCTCACGCCTCAAACTTCTGGGTTGTTTCGCCGACTACTCCGCCGCCGCTGCGTGAGCCGAACATGTACGAAAACAAAACCGAAAGGCGCCGGAAAAGTGGCCGAGCCGCCGCCTAGAGCGCGTGCATTCGCACCGCCGCGGGAACCACTCGCTGAGCCGCTGACGTAGAAAGTCCCAAAGTCGCCGAACATTTGTTTTAAAGAGTTGGCAACTTTGATTCAATATGGTGCTCAACTCCGCTCGCAATTTCAAGATACAAACATGGAGGTTTCAAGGCGCCCCGCTTCCACTTAAAGCGGCGCAGGAAGAGGGAGCCGCCGACGCCGACACTCCGCCTCGCCGCGTCGACACATTTCGCCACGGTCCCTTAAAAACCGAACGGGCCGAAAGTTGCCCCAAAAGTTACACCGTGTTCTTTTAAGTTCAAAACGCTCAATGTGCCGACTCAATATGGCCGCGATTCACCGTGGAAGCTTGTTAAAGCGCGCGGGAGAGAAGGTGGCGGTCTGAACGTGACGTAGGAAGCCGAAACTTCCAACGAGAACAGCGAAATTTGTTCGCCGTTCAGTTGTCGGCGGGGTTTGGATGTTTAGGTCGCTGTAGGCTGCAGCTTTACAGACTGCTTCTAAAAACAGCCTCAAGAGCAAAAACGTTTTCAAAACTTTTTTTTCTACCCCCCCCCCTCCCGCTTTGAAGTGGCAGCAGCTCAGGAACGCCCAGTTCGGGTCTCCTTGAAACTGCCTCCAGTAAGGGAGCGTCACCAAAAAGTTCCTTTTTTGCCGTCAACCAAAAACATTTTTATAAATGTATGCAGAACATACATATGTATATGTTTTATGTTTGGGCAAAATAAGTTCTTTGTACTCTTTACGATTTAAAAATTTTGTGGGGAAAAAAAAAATTAACTGGAAAATAATAATAAAATATATATATATATATATATTTACATACATGCACTGGCCACAATTTTCTTTTCTTCATATAACTTCCTCAAGTCTAATTCATATATATATGTATATATATTTATATATAAGACAACAACAACAAAAAAATACAAATGGTGTGCAAAATCCAATTTCCAATTTCACCTCTACCTTTACACAATCTATTTCATAACCTTGAAATCCATTGCAGATTGCCATTCTTGGTGAATGTTTAGTTGTTTTTTTTTTTGTTTTTGGTTGTTTTAAGATTTTTTCATCTCTACAGTGGCCTTTATTTACGTGCAAAGACAGGAATGTAGGTAAAGAGAGCGGGGTGAGACAGCTCTGGCCCGCATTGAGGACTAAGGCCTCCTTATGTGGGTTGTTCTCGACCCGTGGGCAACCACAGCACCTCTGACGTTCAGTCTTTTGCGTAAATTATGGACAGACATGGTCATAAAAACCACTTCGGAAGGATTCATGGTACTGGGGGGTCAAGTATGACGAAATGCGTATGTCGGAAAACATACCAAATGTAAGCAAGAATGATTGCTATTCCTTGTCATCATGGTAAATGGGCTGAATTTGTGCGGCGCGTTAGTAGCATAGCTAACCCCATGCTTCTGCATGTCAAAATGACTGCCGGACAACTTTTGAGGTGAGAGAAAAATAACGGTTCGATCATATCCCCTTGCCATTCAGGGCGTCCGTAGACCCCAACCCCATTTAGCAAAACACGTAATATTCTCAAATGTATGAATTTTTTATTACATACCATCTCATAAAAACATTTTCATCTTTTTTCCACATATAAACACCGCAAATGGGTACATTTACAAATCTTGAACCATCCAAAGTCATACAAAAGGCCTGATAGAGCGATACATGAGGCATTCTAATGACACAAGGACTTCATAAAAATTTGACTAAATGTGTGTATGGATGAGTTACCTCTTGTAATGACCGGACACTGCAACCAGCTGATGAAGACGCACATTAAATATGAACATTTTTGACGTTTACCCCGAGGCACCGACTCGGGGTAAACCGAGATTTTTGAGCAACCAGATCAACTGACCTGTAATACTGACAAACTACGGCAACTAAGCGTCACGTTACACTTCTTAGAAAATGAACTGTTCACAGCCGGATCGCGATTTAGAGCTGATCACAGAGCAAGAAGCCGCACGACAGATTTCCCCCCCATAAACCGTTTCCCCCAGAATCCGTTTCCCTTTAGACTCAACGTCAATCACAAGCGTCTTCCTTATTTCATTGTTGTTTTTTTTTTTTTTTTCTTTTTTGCCTTATAGTTATATCGAAAAGTGACTCAAGAATGTGCACACACATGCAAATAAATTAACATGGAAAAAAAGTAAACATATTTTAAAGAAGGGGTGGGGGGGTTAACAATGTTTTCGGTGTTTTAAAATGAGACAAAATGCAGAATAAGTTAGCAGCTTTAAAAGTGGTACATTAGCATGACGATTACCACCAAACTGCATGACAAAAACGAAATTTGTTTTTAAGATACAACTACTAAAGAAAGCATCTTGGTATCAACAGTGGTGGGCAGCGTTAACTGAAACGTTTGCTATGCTAAACCCAAAGCCCTAATCGTCAAGATTAGCTACGCTAATGCTAACGCACTGCACCGACATTGTGTTTAGTGGAAGCTAATGCTAACGTGCCAACTTAAATTTTGGTTGAGCATTAGCTTGTGAGTACAACCCTCGAGAACCGATTGAATTTCGACATAATTTCCATGTTCTGTAATTCAGTTCATCTCGTTCTGTGCTGCGCATTATTTTGCTCCTGCGTGTTTCTCGTTTGCTTTAAAGTGATTTGGTAAAAAGAAAATGAATGTCGGGAGAGGAAACGGAGCCGGTAGCAGACGTCAAACTGAAAGCTGACACAAACAACCAAATAACTGATTCGGAAATATTGTCAAATAGCTAAGTGCGCTTTTCTGGGTTAGCAAATCGCTGCATAAAAAATGAGCTCGACTGTTAGCACATTAGAGGAAGTGCGCCCACCACTGGATATAAAATGTAGGGCAACTAAAACTGCAGTGTCAGAATTAACAAAACGACAAAGAGGCTAAAACCAAAAGTCTTCCTGTCCTTTTAATACAGTTTATAAGGAGTTTATGAGTTGAATGTATTCTCTGTGGTCTGTTGAGTTTTTATTTGTTCCGAAAAGTAACACTTGGACTCCCGTGTGGGCCCAACTGTCTGCCCGCGGTGCTTGGTATCAGCAGTGGTTGGGTTGGGGCGACTCCGTGCTCACTTGGGGCCGGGCGGGTGTGGCGCGGTGCCGGATGCCGGGCTGCGTGGCGAGCCCTGGTAGGTGCGCAGCAGCACCTTGTGCTTGGTGGCGCTCTCCGTGCGACAGCTCTGCTGCTCCACCAGGAACTCCTTGAGTCGGCCGGAGCTGAAGGTGAGCGTCTGCCTCCGGAGCTTCATCAGATATGAGTCCTGCAGCCAGGCCTGGCTGAAGCAGTCCCGCGTGGTTGGACGAGCCCTGAAAAACACGCAAATGCAATTGAGGATCTTTATGCTCATAAATCCTACTGTTTTTTTTTTTGTTTTTTTTTTTTATCACGTTATGTTGGATAAATGAGCAGTCACCATGGATAACTGCTCAACATCTTCTTGAGAAAAACTGAGGCACTTTGGGAAACATTTGGGTAGAGTCTGCTGGGGTCAAACTTGGCCATCAGGATTTTAGATTCAACTTGCCGAGGGTCCTTATCTTCAAAGGGCAGTCGACCACTAAGCCTGAGAGAAAAGAACACACAATACAGAAAGCTTGACAGCAGCTACAGCACTGTTCTGTACAGCTACAGAACATTGCAACAAATTCATCTCCACAAAACTGTTATTCCAATTCTCCCACATCCGGAATCCAGACTGACCTTCCGAACACAAACGGTGACTTTAAGGATGTGACAAAACTTACATGACGTAGGCGACGACCCCAACGCTCCAAATGTCGGCAGGAGGACCGACGACTTCCCCTTTGACCATCTCGGGAGCTTAACAGGAGGAAGATGTTTGCGAGTCAAACTGTGCTCTTGTTTCGAAGTATGGAAGATGAGTTGTGACATGGATCCTCACCCATGTATTCCAGGGTTGCTGCCCCTGTGCGCTGGGGTTCCAGGTTGAGGGGGTTGAAACTCTGAGCACTGCCAAAGTCTACAATCTTAACCACGTTAAGGTTGGTCACCAGGATGTTCTCCGGCTTGAGGTCAAGATGGAGGACCCTGCGGTTGTGGAGGTACTCCACCGCCTGGAGGATTTGAACCAGGTAGCCAACTACATCATCCTCCGAATACCGAAACCTTAAAAAAAAAAAAAAAGAAAAAAGAGGAGCATTTCAACATCTGCCTGAGTCTATAAACCTCAGCTTGATATTATCCTTCCTACCTGTCGGTGAGGCTGAAGAGCAGCTCTTTGCCAGTGCAGTACTCAGCCACCAACACCAGGTACCGCGGCGTGACATAGGCCTCGTGGAGAGCCATGACCTTCTCGTTGTGAAGCGACTTCAGGATCTCGTACTCCTTCAGCACTTTCTGCTTGCTCTCCTGGCTGTAGGGGATGATTTTGGCCATGTAGATCTTTCCGGTGGCGTTCTCCCTGCACTCGCGGATCACCCCGAACCGACCTCTGGACACGGGAAACACAGCAGCTTCAGCTACAGGAGCTACAAATCTGCTCCGGAAACAGGAGGCCCACCTCTTTGACTCAAAGAGTATGTCAAAAGAATATATCAAGAGTATATCAAAGACATACTCAAAGTTGTTACTCTTTGAATTACAACACATTTAATTTCTATTTGACAAAAATAAAGTATTTTTGCACAGAATTTTGAAATTATATTAAACATGAATATTTGGAGGGTGTTTCATGGAGTATTCAATTTTTTTTTTGCCCTGACTACAGTTGCATGCAGTCGGATTCTGTCTAACCTGGCCTTCTCATCCAGGAAGGTGTATGGTTTCTGTGGAACTCCTTGTCTCAGAGCAGTAGAGGGGGTGCTGCGTCCAGATGGGGTGCCTCTGGTTGGGGTGTTGGCACCCTCTGCAATGGGGCTCAGGCTGGAGGCCTGGAGGACGGGTGGGGAAAAAGATGCCGGAGCGGGAGCCACGTGTGCCGTGGCAGCAGTGGTGGGGACGTAGCTGGGTACGGATGCAACCAAAGGCTTGGTAGGGGTAGAGGGCGGGCTTACAAGAGGAGGCGGGGTCTGGGTCATAGGGGTCACCACGTTTATCGGACTCTGGGGCTTAGTCAGGATGAAGGACGGAGAGGCTTTGACTGTGCTAGAGGAAGGCAGAGCGCTGCTTTGCTTTTCCTCTGGGGTTATGCCGGCAGACGGTGACGGAAGACCTGTGGGAGGGTCAGAGGTCAGGGCAGACGGCGGAGGAGGAGGAGGTGGAGAGGTTGAGAAGGTGGAGGTGGCTTTGACATCGGGGTTAGGTTTCAGTGCTGGTTCAGGTGGAGTTGGGACTATTTTTACTACAGCAACTGCAGGTGAAGCTCCTCCGTCTGCACAACAGACACAAGACAATCGTCACTGGGAGACATTAGCCTCATGTTAAGGAAATTACATCTGCATTTAATATCTCAGGAAACTGTGATAAAACAGGAGAGAAGATGGAGGATCATGGTCATTACTCTAATTTGTCATTTCCACTTCCTGTACCCTATATCAAGGTATAAACCCACCTGTTGAGTCCAGGCTGACCGGCGCAGAGCAGTTGCTGTGAGGACCTTGTCCTGCCTTGTTGACGCAGGACACTCTGAACCTAATGGCTCCCCCTAGTGGCAGGTCAGTGACATTGTAGTAACAATCAGCTATCCCAGTGGCCACAGTTACCCAGTTGGGCTCAGCTGCAGAAAAACACAAAAAATGTGTTAAAAAAAAAAATTTAAAAAAAACTTACAGTAATAAAGCAAGCTGCATGAGCTCAACAAAAGATTAATGAAGATCAAGCTTAGAAAACAACTTGCAGTTAACATTATGGCCACTAGGTGGAAGCGTCGGCATGCTCGTCAAGTAAATAATTAGCTTAGCATCTGTCCCAGAGTCTAATTTCCTCTTGAGAAGAAATGAAGGCAGCTTGAAAGAAACGAGAATGAAATGCACCGGGAAACGTAGAAGAAAGGGAGGAGGAAACAAGGAAGGAAGGAAGGAAGGAAGGAAGGAAGAAGGCAGGGAAGCAAAGAGAAGGATGGAAGGAAGCAAAACAAGACGACAGGAAGAATACAAGTCAGATGAGTGACACATAGAAGGGAAGACAAACTGAAAAGGAAGGATGTAAGAACGGGAGTAATGAAATAAGCAGAGAAGGTAGAAGGTACACAAGGATGATGGCAGGAGGCCAAAAAGAAGAAAAGAAGACGAGGATAAAGAGACACGAGGAAGGAAACATGCCACTTGAAATATTTGAAAAAAATGAAGTGGCTGAAACCACATTCCAGACTCTTCCGTTCTGCCTAGCAACCACGAAGCGTCTGTATCTGCAACCAGCGCCGACGCAGAGTGAAGACAGAGAGCTCTGCTAAAACCATTATCCCGCTGGAAGCTGACTCATTGGATGTCATTAAGACGTTCTTTATGGATCGGGGAGCTCATTTCCCAACAGAACCCTTCATATTCAGAGCCTGTCAAACACCAGCAGCTCTGGGCCTGAGATGATTCACTGTTCCCCCCCCTTCCCCATGTTACTGACAAATAAAACGGGCATCTCGTCCCAGACGCCGCGAGGACGCTTTCCGACTCGCTCACCTTCACTTCTCCGTTCCAGAGAGTAGCTGCAGGGAGATTTTGTGTCCGACGGCTTCCACAGAACCAGGGCCGTGTTGTTGTAGGTCTGAGCAACTTCGGGGGTTCCGGGTCGCTTTGGAACAGCTTGAGTGAAGAATGGGAGAAGTGATGGAGGGACAACACCCCCCCCCAACAAATCAGGCAAGTATTTATTCTTAATAAAGGCCACTAGAGCCAACAAAACCTTAAAAAAAAATAAAAAAAAAAAAAAAAAACAACCAAAAAGTCCAATAGTGCAATTTTCTGCAATTTCTAAATGAAACCTATTTTCTTTCTCCTGGCACACACTTAGTGAAAGCAGCCAACATTTAAGACAAGCAGTTTTACACCAATTACACTGATGAGTCATCAAAGGACAGACTATTCAGAGAGAAGCCTTATAAATTACCAATTAAAATTCAATAATGTGAAATGTGCCATTAGGAAAATGACTGGATGTCTTTGAAATGCAAATGAGCGGGTTGCTCCTCTGTGAGGAAAAGTTCAGCGTGTTGTCATCTGCAAACTCGTGCATGCATTCTGGCACTCCCCGAACCCCGATCCAGTAGCATAGCCGCACAATGTATTTCACTAGCTTTGGGAAAACAGAAACCACTTACAAGCTATAGACAGCGTGCAGGAGGTGGTGACGGTAGCGATCGGGTTGGTAGCGACGCATTCGTACACCCCGGTGTCTCTGTGGCTGCACTTCTGAATAGTGAGGAGCTGCCTGCCGTCCGGGTGGTTCAGCAGCTTGATCCGGTTGTCCGTCACCTCTAACGGTTTCCGATCTGGAACGCGAGAAAACGGGAAAGGAATCAGTCTCACTGTTTGAATGGAGTTCAGTTGTACAGATCAGTCTCTTCTGGAGTTGAGGTTACCCTTCATCCAGGTAATCTGGGGGTGTGGACTGCCAGCTGGAAGGCAACTCAGAGTCACAGCTTCCCACTCTAATAGGACATGGTCCTTTAGTTTGATGTGGAACACTGGAGCAAAATCAGAAGCAGAGCGGATGAACTGCTGGCTTTTCGTCAGACCTTCCTCTTTGGGTGCAGTTGAGGGTAAGTCAGATTGGGAGGGAGTTTTATCTCTCCTGGTCCTGCTTAAGCCCCACCGGTCCCACCGCGACCGTCTGTCAGTCTCCATGGCTTTATCGGAATGGATGCTAGAGTTAGACTCAATGGATTCCTTCGATGCAGCAGCACCGGTTTGTTTTGCCAGCTGATTTTCAGGGATACCCATCCCTTTGAGTCCTCGACCTTCAGAGTGGGAATGTCGGTGCCGAGCAAACAGAGGTGTGTTCCTACCCTCTCCGTCTACTTTCCTTTCTTCTGACTGACTGCGGATTTTTGAGGATATTCCCGCCACTTTGTTCTCAAACTTGTGACGTATTGCAAGAACAGGGGATTCCGAGACCTTGATGAGACCCCTTTGCTCAAGGTCTTTCTGACTACCTCCAGCCTCTTTAGCCTTCCTCTCCTCTGACTGGCTCCTAAATTTTGCGGAGATTCCCGCCACTTTGGACTCAAACTTTCGTCTCATGGCAGAAACCGAGGACTCCTCAGCTTTCCCAGATTGTCGCTCTTCAGACTGCTTCCTTGCTTCAGAAGCATCCAGATCCTTTGTGTCCAGAGATTTACTGCGACCAACAGCCCATGAAACCCTTTTACTTCCAGCAGTTTCTTGTACATTTGGTTGCTTTTCCTCCTTTTTCTCAGTCGACGTTGACCTCTTGCCTTTCAATGAAAACCTCCCGATCAAACCAAGGCCTGTTTCCTGACCTACCTCTCTTAAGTCTTGGACAGATTTAGATTTCTCTGGAATTCCCTTGGCTGCCATTTCAAGTGGCGCCCCTCTCGGCCCTGGCCTGTAAATGTCCTCACCGCCTTCAACAGTCTTTCGGCTCAACACCGGGGATTTCTCCTCGGACTTGTTTCTGGTCAGTTTGCGGAGGCCACGGGTTAAGGATGACTCGCGCTTCTTAAACTTGGCCTCAAAGACTTCCACTGAATCGATGTCTTTGATGTCTGTTCTGAGAACGGGTTGGCGAGGGATGATGGTGAGATCGGGGTTTGAAGACGAGGGAGTAGAACCAGCAGGTCTGTCTCCTGTTGCTACTTTGGCAAATACAGCTGGATGCTCCGGTAAGGAAGATGTATCTGAGGGTTTTGAGTCATTGGGTTTGTGTGCAGCAGCAAGGGATTTTGATTGGCCCTTGGTTGATGTTTGAGATAGTGTGGGAACTCTAACCTTTTCATTCATGCCGTTTTCTTTCTCTTTCTCTTCTATAACAATTTTAGGAGTAATACTAGGTGTTTCAGACTCTACTTTGGTCCTTTTCTCTGTTGCTTCATCTATTTCTGAACCTTTCACATTGCAGTTGTTTTGCTCTTGGTCCATATTTTCTGATCCTGGGAGAGCAAAGGAAACTGTTGCTTTGGGTGAGGCTGATTCCGACTCCAGTGTTGCTTGTTCAGTCAGCGCAGACATTGAAATTGCCCCCTGCAGCTTCTTCCCTTCTGTCCGAGCAGTGGAAGCAGATGGAATCTCTAAGGGGGCTCCAAACCTACGGTGCAGGGACATGGGCTCTGAATCCCCCTGTGAGAAGGAAACGCTTTTACAAAAAACTTTGGTCTTCGGTGTGTCTTCTCCTGAGCTTTCAGAAGATGCTGCTCTGGTAAGTTTTGAGGGTCCTGCTTTGGATCTCCTCAAACTTCTCTCAAGAGACGCCGTCTGCCTTTCCTCATCTATGCCGAGGGTTTCAAACAGCGGCCCCCGAAGCCCACTCATTTTTTTATCAACGCTTCCTCCCCTTAGCAGCCGTTGCCTCATTAGCTCTAGTTTTAAGGTGTAATCCTCCTGACTTAACTTTGTAGCCCCTGGGCTTGGGCTGCGATTGGGCAGTTCCATAGAAACAGCCTTTTTTAGGCTCTTCGTACTTGCCTCTGAGTCTTCATTTGCATTTCCTTCCTCTGGGTCTATGTGAAGAAGCAGGGCTGAATCAGCAGAGCTGCCTCTCCTCATGGTAGCCCTCCTGGCTCGTGTCTGTGCTTCATTAGACCCAGTGCTTGATCCTTTCTTCAGGTCTTCTCGTTTAGCCTGTCCTGTTCTCTCCTCTTTTGGAGTTTCCACTTCATCTGTAATATTTTTATTCCCCTCTGCCGTAGAACCATCGACATCTATATTTTCCTTTGTCCTTGTACTATTAACACAGACGGTCGGCCATCTGACATCCTCGTCCCCTGGGATCTCATTAAGCGAGACCCTGGATCCAGAGAAAACCATGGACAGGGGCATCGGAATAAACGGAAGCTCGTCCACGTCGGCGTCTGAATCGGACGAGGAAGAAGGAGGCGGGGAGCCTTCCTTCAAATGACGAGCCACAGCGATTGACACGTGGCTGGAGGAGTCGTTGAGGAGCTCGGGGATGGATCTTAACGCCATTTTGGATTTATAGCTGATAAGGGAACGCTGGAAATAATCAACACAAAACATCTGGAATCATTACATCTGGTGTGTTACAACGACAAGAAATGTGTGTTCGGTCTTTGTTGTAGCAGTGCTTCGTGGAAATAAATTTCATGTACTACTAGAGAAACGTTTCTTTTTCTTGTCGATTCCACGTTGGAGTTTCTTCATGTCCACATTATTAATTTACAAATGTAACAATCTGACATTGGTCTTACCTGCCAGCGCCTTCGAGCAATAACCTGCTTTAGCATCGCCGTGCTAATGCTCTTATTTGTAGGTGACTGCAAGGCAAACAGGGGGATTGTAACTGACTTTCAGCAAAGACATCAGCAAGTGTTATGAAAGGAATTCATTTCAAAAAATAATGGCTCACCTTGAACCAAGGATGACGAAGGCACTCTATGGCATTTGGCCTCCTGAGAGAGGAATGATAAAGACAAAGGTGATTTACACTGTGGCGCAGCAAAAAATCGGCACGGTTTTGAAAAAAATCTGAAAAGTGTGGCATGCACATCTGCAGACCGCCAGACTGTATCTTTTGGGACATACCTTTACAAACTGAGTGCCCAGCCATTGTAAAATGGATGCTAAGACTTTGGTGAACAAGTATGGCCACAAATTCTCAAACTGATTTTGGCTTGGACTTTGACTTGGCCATTGCACTACTTCAATCAAATCAATTTATCTTATGCCTATCTTATGCCTTATAGAAGGTATGCCTTAAGGCTTTATACCTTATACCTTCTAGAAGGTATGCCTTTAAGGCATCAAATTCCATGATGGCTCAGATTAGAGCTACAAGATGCTCACAGCCTGTCCACCACCAGAAGCTTGATGACGAATCCTTTGGCCTCCTTGCAGAGCTCTGAAAACATGCCCTCCTCGAACGCCACGTTGTAGTTCCTGATGTTCAGCGCGGTGTCTCTGTCATTCTCACCGGCAAATGGAGACACCCCAGTCAGGCTGGAATCAGAAGACGTTTGGGGTCTTTTACTCTGAATTTGTCACATTTCGGGACTGAACTGGAAGCTCCAGAACGTACCAGAGATAAGTGATGACTCCGACAGGCCTGCGGAGAACAGGAAGCAGGTTACAACATGCTAATCATGCCAGCAGAGTGAGGAGTCATTTGTCTAGATCCAGAGACAGCTGGCTTACCATATGTCTGTGGCTATGGAAACTGGAGTTTGGTTAATGATCTCTGGAGCGACGTACTCCGGTGTGCCGTATTTGCAGTAGTAATCCTCTGAAGTGTCCAGTTTGATGGCATTCCCAAAGTCACATATGCGGATGAGGTCACTACCTGGACTGGCCATTAAAATATTTTCAGGCTAAAGAGAATTTAAATGCAGACATAGAATGATTAGGTAGTGCTAACTAACTTATAGATGTATACATTGTTGCTGTGGTTTCTTTTCTGTCTTTCTACAGGCTTTTAAGCCTCCCCCCACCTTTATGCATTTCTTTTCTCCCAAAGAATTTCCAATAAAGTTTTACATGTATAAATAGCATTTGGGATGCAGTGATACCTTCACGTCAAGGTGAGCGATATTGTTTTGGTGAAGATATCTGAGCCCCTCCAAAATCTGTTGGACACAGCTGCGAATCTGCGTGTTGGAAGACAAAACGGATCATCTGCAAAGCCGTGTTGCATAATGTCGCTGCGGCGCATCGAGCAGAGGAGCACCAACCAGCTTCTCCACGACGGTCGATTTCTTGGCCATCCTGTCCAACATCTCTTCGTGACATCTTCACGCGACGGTTGAGGGAAAAACCTGAGCCGAGAGTCGGCTTTGTGAGGGAAGGATTGCAAACGAGCAACACTCCCACACACGCGATCTATTGCTAATTCCGCCCAGCAGCCGTGAGTCAGAGAAGAGGAGCTGGGCTGCTTCATTCATGCCTCCAGGGAACGACAGAGCGCATCGGAATCGATGGTTTCCAACCTTTACAGAATTATTTAAGCACACTGTTATTTTGGAGGGAATCAAAAGAATTCCAAAGCATCGCTGGAGGTAGAAATGGAGGATATCAACATGCTCTCTCCAAACGCAGCTCAACATTAAGAGGCGCAAAGGGTTAAAGGATACAATTCCGTGATGAGCACCACTATGTTCTTCTTCTCGAAAGCGTCGTGAAAGTAAAGGATGTGGTTGCTGTCCAGCTCAGAAAGCAGCTCCATCTCCCTGAGGGCCAAAGCTTTCCTCTTTCCTCGGGCCGAGATGAATTTAGCCGCGAAATCCGCCTTTTCCGACTTCAGCGTCGCTCTCTTCACATAGGAGAAGGCCCCCCTGTCGCAGAGGCGATACGATTAGAGACGGACGATGGACGGAGCCGGCCACCTCTCTCATGGCTTGACAACTACAGGAGCTTTTAACTACTAATTGCTGTCAGAGCAGTTCTGCTGTATAAGTTAGCAAGCTAAGATGCTACAGCTGCAGTGCGTAAAGCAGCAGCGTGCAGGCTAGCCCATAAAACCGATACTAGATCCCGTTGGGATTTTACGCTTCTTAAACTTCTTTCGAGATGACATATTGATTGAACCTATACTAACTTCCCATTTTCTTACTATTTGTGACTGAAGTAGAATTTAATGTTTCAAAGCAAAAAAAAAAGCAAAAAAAAATAATAATTAAATGTCAATGACAATGCTATTGTTACTAATAAGAAAAATATAATTTTAACAGCAGCTAAATGTTTAAAAAGACAATTAAAAAAATGTTTATAGCACTGCTGCAAAATATAACTTCCTGCCTGGAGGAGGAACAGCTTCCTGAGAACCAACCAATCAAACGCTGCTTTTTTCTTTTTTTTTTTGCCAGTCGAAAATCAGCCTTTGCTCTGTTTTCCGTTTTCAAAGGCTTCGCCGCTCTCGGCAAACGGCCGTCTCCACCGAGACGACCCAGAACAAATCGTCTGCCGGCTAATGCATTCACTCCACAGAGGATGGTGAGTCATCTCCCTTTCTGTCTGCTGTTGTTAAGCAGGTCCAAACCCCATCCCCTCTCTGGCCGGCATATGCGGCCCCCGCCCCCTTCAGGCCGACCCCGAGCGCTCACACGACGATTAACGTCAGTGCCCCCGCCATGTCTGAGGGGAGGCTGTGTGCCTCCCACACACACACGCACATACACACCTCCCTATCTCCTTGTGAACATCGTAATAATCCGTCAAACGCCTCATCTTCCTCAGAATGGTCCCCTCGTCCTCCACGGGCTCGGCTGCCGCTTTTCGCTCTGCATGACGCACAAACACAGGCGTTTAATACAGTGTGTGTGCGTGTGTGTGTGTGTGTGTCAGAGCAGTGACAGATGGTTTCATATTATAGCTGCAGAACACCTTGTGGTTTCTCCCATATGGAGCAGATTTACAGAGCAATTTCCAACAACAACTAGCTGACACGGGTAGAATCTGCTGCAGCACAAAGACGGCCTGTGAATCTTCTTTAAATCAACGCCGCTCGTTTTCAAGCGTGTTTCGACGTGGGACTCTGCACCTGTGTGAACCGTGAGCTCGGCCTTGCAGGACACGGTGCCGGCCACGTTCCTGGCGGTGCAGGTGTACACGCCCGAGTGTTCCGGCGCGGCGCTCAGGATGACCAGCGAGTATTCCGGGTCGTCGTACACGAACGTGACGTGGCTGCTCTCGGAGAGGAGGAGATCGTCCTGCGGCGGAGCAACGAGGGAGACGAGCTGGAGCTGACGGAGCCGGAACGTATCGAGCGGTTCCAAAAATGTTACCTTAAACCAAAGGATGTCTGGATCCGGTTTCCCCTCCACCACCACAGCCAGACGTGACGTTTCCCCAACGTGCACGTCCACGTCCTCCATGATGGATTCAAATTTAGGAAGAACTGCGGAAGAAGGCAAAGAGGTAAACAGCGGCGGTGCAGGACGTTTTCTGGCTTCCTGGTTAAATGCTGGAGGTAGCTGACCTGCCATGGCCAGCTGCAGTGTGCAGAGGTCGCTGCCAAACTGGTTGCTAGCGGTGACCACCATCTGGCCGATGTCAGAGGTCCTGACCCGCTGGATCCTCAGGGTGTGCTGATCGTCGTCCGGCATGCTCATCTCATACGCTCCTAGCCTGTTAATCAATGCAACTCCCCTCCTGAAGGGAGCGGAGACTTTCTTCAGAGACGCTACGATATGCTAGCAAGGCTATTCGCTTGTCAGGATAAACTTTTCCCTCGGCGATTTTGCTCATTTTTTTTGCCATCGAAATTTTACAGCACCTTTTCCAGGTCACCACCGCATGCACGTGGTTCAGCGTGACGGTGACGTGGGCAGGCTGGTTCTCCACCACAAACACGACGTCGGGTTTGTCCAGAATGACCGGCGCCCTCCTCAAATACGGCCCTGGAGACGGAGACGGTTGAACAGCGTGTTCTGCTTCTCCTCGGAGCCGATTTGGCGGCGGCAGGAGCAGACGTGGTACCTTTGTCCAGCAGCTGGACCAGATCGGTGGAGGGGGACGGTTTGCTCAGAGTCTTCCCGGTCGACGTCAGGACCCTGAAGGCGTAACGGACTCCCTTGGACAGGGAGGTGACGGTGTAATTTGTCTCCTTCAGGTTCGACGCCGCGACAGACCACTGGATGGATCCCAGAGGCTGCTGCTGGACCATGAACAGCAACGAGCTGGCATCTGCAAGTACACAATGCTGTTTACGTACGTCATCTGGGTGACGGCCAAAGACAGTGGAGGCGCTTACGATCCAGATAGAGACATCAAACACATGTGGGCTATAATTGGAAATCTGAGGCTGGCTTACTTTTAAACCTAAACCTGTGGTAGTAAAATATTTATAGGCATTCCTTCTTTGGATAAAACGGTTCTCAGAAATATGCTGAGTACCCAGTGAAGGGTCGAGCCTCTTCGGTCTCTTCCAGCTGAGGGTTATGGTTTTCCCTGTGATGGCCTCAATAACCGGAGGGCCATCCGGGGGGTCCGGAACAATGTCTGATTGAAGTAAGCAAAACATCAGAAAGAAATCTAGAAAACTTTTCTAGCAGAACTTCAGAGCGCTCCCTACCCGTAACGTAGAGGTGAGCGTAGCAGGCCGACTTGCCCACTTTGTTGGATATGACCGCCTTATAGACGCCCCCGTGAGCGTGGCAGGCGCCCCGGATGACCAGACTGTGGACATCCCTGTCTGGAGAACACATGCAAATTTCTCCCTTACTTCCTTCACGAACGCCTTTTGATCGGTTTGTGGTCTGGTCGCCTGCTTACGCTGAGTCATTTTGCGCTCCTCGCTGCTCTCCATGCGTTTGCCGTTGTGGTACCAGGCGATGGTCGGGTAGGGCAGGCCGGACACCTTGCATTTCAGCACGGCTTCCTTCCCTTCGATCACTTCCACGTCCGCCAGAGGCTTGACAAAATCGGGCATGGTTCTTCTTTCCAACTCGTTTTCCAGGACCTCGGGCTCCTCGGGGATGGACGGCATTTTCTCTAACTTGGCCCTTGAGAGAGGTCGCGAATCACACGAATTCACGACTTTCAACGGTAGAGCGGCGTGAGGCGTTACATGCGAATGACTTCTCTTACATGTGGGAGGAGATGGCAGCCCGTGATTCCTGCACATACAGCTCCGCGGTGCATTCGGACTTTCCGTGAACGTTCTGAGCAACTGCGGTGTAGAAACCCTCCGTGTCGCTGCTGACGTGGGAGATGACAAGTGAGTGACGGCCCCCTTCTTGAAGGACGCGAATGTTATCGTTCTCTTCCACTCGTGTCTCTGACAGAAGTTGGCAGTGAAACAGAGCATTTAAAAAAAAACAACGTTTTCTTCGGTGAGAAGTTGGCGGGGGTGGGTTTTTTTTTTTTTTTTCGTTTAAAGAGTTCAGCATTTCGAAATTCCAACACACACACACACACACACACAAAACCAATATGAAGCTCCTTACCAAAATGCCTCCATGTGACTCGCGGGGCAGGTGATCCGCTCACCTTGCAGTCAAAGCGCGCGGTGCGTCCTTCAATGACCTCCAGGATGTCCAGTTTGCGTGTGAACAGAGGTTCTCTGGATGGAGCGACTCTCAGGTTTGCGTTTGAGGTCAGCTCCTCTGGAGGCAAACGTTGTTCTTTGGTAAATGTGTTTTGTTACGTCTTTAACTTCCTCTCTCCTCATCAGCCATTTGGGATTTACCTTTGGCAGTGCTCAGTTTGCAGGTGTATGTCCCACTGTCATCCTCGTGCACTGAATTCAGCATTAGGCGGCACCTAAAAAATGCCCCGGGGACAAAAAAAAAAAAAAAAGATTGAGATTTAAAAGACATTAGGCATAAATAACCAGGTTTAAGAGTATCGGTCAGGTTCTGCAGCCCGTCAGAGCGCAGGACGTCTGTAATATGCTACTTTTTTCCTAGCGTTTGACAAACGTACGAACGTTTCCAACCCACCTCTTCCCATCAAAATGCATCTTGCAGTTGAGCAGCGCTGGCTGGATGAGCTTCCCGTCAGACAGCCAGTCAACCTCCACATCCGGTGGCCCGGTGATGTGGCACTCAAAGATGGCCGACTCCCCGGCCTTGACCGCGACGTCTTCAGCCGCTCTGGTGATTCTGAGCTCTATCGGAGCCGCCGCTGCTCGTTCAGAAAAGGAGCCCAAAAGCAAAGAAATAAATGGAGCAGCAGGAAGGAGGCAGTCCACACAACCGAGTCTGATCAAAAAGTGCTTTATTTATTGTTCACCTTTGACTTCTGCTCTGCACTCCACCTGCTTGCTTCCACTGTCACTGTGGAGCTTACAAGGGGTCACCTTTAAATGATCAAACCGCGGTTTAACTGAACGGCTGCTCAGAACCCCCCCCATGCCCCCAACTCTCTGTGCTCTACATCCAACAGCAAACTGAAAAGATTTGAGTCGATTTAGTTTTATGCCCAATTCTTGCCTGAAACGAGGGAGGTTCCCCGAACGAGACGCCCTCGTTCAAGGACGGCGAGTCTCCAACCTCCATCTTCTCCTCCCAAGGACTGAGATATTCTTCATCCGACTGGACCGGACCGCTGACCATCACAGTTGAAGATGGTTCCCCGTGCTGCACGTGACCGGGCTCTGATAAATAAAGGTGACATGGAAAACATCATGAAAACATTTAGAGAATCACTTCGGCTGCAAAAGGAGACCAAAACAGGACAATCTGTTGGCTAAGCAGATTGTCCCGTTTAGGGTTTAGGGTGAAACCTGAAAGGAGACGGTCCTAGATGTGAAATACCCTCTGAATGCTGCAGTCGGGTATTCTGTTTAGTTGTTGGTATTACAAAGGGAAGAATAAAACGACCTACCTAGACTCAGGTGTCTGAGAGGCGTCTGTGCGCCGGGCAATAAATCCCACAAGTATTTATGTAAACCTGCCATCTCTTATACAACTGTAACAATCCCTTTGCACATTCATCATCTGTTCTGTCCTTTATTTCCCAGCTCTGTCACGTCCAAGTTACCTAACCCACTGAAGTCGGGGCAGAGTGGATAAAAATAGAACAATACGTCCCCCGCGATTCAAGACTTTCAATTTAGGTCTGGATTTTGACGAGACAAAAAAAAAAAACAAAACATGGATATGACATCAAGCTAAGATGATGCGCAACCCCCCCTCGCCCCCACGAATAGTCAGTCTGCTCCATCACCAGTGTGAAACCCGAGGTGGCGAAAAACCTTCCCTGATCTCAGAGGGACATGAAGTAGACGGCAATCACCCGAGAGAACAAGAGGCCCGGCTAAAAATACCCCCGCAAGCCAGGCTCCGCTGGCCTAATATGGCAGCCGAGGCCTGGAGCCGCTGGCTCACACACACACACACACACACACACGCTTCCGTCACACTCCGCACGACACGAACACATTGTCTACCAACGGCACATTTACAGCAGAAATCCCTTCTTGAAAGGAATTTGTTTTGCTTAATCCCGACTCTGAATGCCAAGGCTGCCTTCGAGCGTCTGCACGGCTTTGCTGTGCTCTTAAACTCGGAGCAGGAGGCGAGGTCAGGCTTTTATTTTGAGTGCTCTCTCTTTCTGTCCCTTGTTGTTGTTTTTTTTTCCGGTTTCATCATGCTCCCACCTGGACGGACGGAGAGCGTGGCTCTGCAGGAGGAGGCGCCCGCCGCGCTGGCAGCTGTGACGCGGTACGATCCGGCGTTCTGCGCCCTGAGCTCCTTTATCAGCAGAGCGTGCGTCTCGCCTTCTGTCTGCACCGTGCAAAAAGCATCGCTGCGCAGCTCTACGCTGTTCTTCCGCCATGTCACTGAGGGGGAGAACAAAATGTGATGGAACAAAAAGTGATAAAAAATCAGCAGAGATGTGCAAAGAATGAGGCTCATTTTGTTATTCGCACACGTTTTTTATGAATATTCATGGTCTTCCTGTCCTGTTTGCAGAAAGAAATCACATGGATGGATGGATGGATGGATGGATGGATGGTTGGTTGCTTGGTTGGTTGGATGTATAGTCGCTGGGTTGGTTGGGGCCCAGCATGTGCTGTACCTGTAATTGGTGGCTTCCCAGTGATGACGCAGTCCAGTTTGACCTCTGAACCAGCTGTTGCCGTGGTGTCCCGGAGGGGCTTCACAAACCTTGGTCCCTCTCCTGGCTCTTCGTCAGCAGACATGTAGGAGTCATCAGATGATCCTCATAGAAGACAAATAGGAAGATTTGGCCCCAAAATGAGTCAATGTTATTTTTTTTTTTTTTTGTTATTGGTCCCAGTTTGGGGTTTTGAGGCCTTTAAGTCAAACAGATTACACTTTACCTATTCCCCTATTTTGATCATGTCCGTCCCAAGAGATGCACATTTGTAAACACTAAAGTGTCTCATTAAGACCTACCTTCCTCTGCGGACATTGGCTGGCCTTGCTTGGTTTTGCGTACCCTTCGTCGGGTTCGGTGTTTGCCTTTGCCGTCGTCTGTCGGACCTTCCTCCTCCATGGGCTCGTCCTCCACCAGGATGGTGGGGATGGTGACTTTCAAAGCCTGAGAGCCCCGTCCCACCTCAGCCCTCCTCTTCTTCAGTAAGGGGCTAACCGCAGGCGGGAGCGCCGGCGAAGGCCGGTTGGATTCGGGTGGATGTTGGGACGGCGGTTCCCCCGACGGCACCGGGGACGATCTCTTCCCAGTTGGGTTCGAGGATCCGTGAGGCGACTTGTTTTCCATCTTGGTGTCTGTGTTTGAACGTGTTCCCGGATCTCTGGAGGAGGACGAGGGCTTGAAGGAAGTGGGAAGAAGTGTGTGTTTGTCATCTGCTGGTGAGCTCCGGAGAGTTTCGCTGGGCGGATGGAAAAAGAAACGGTTGCATAACACTTACTACTGTGAAGAACAATACCCACGACTACAGCTTGAGACATTTCATGAAGAACACATCTTCAGTGCCTCGCAGAAGCGTAGCATTCTTTTAACCTTCCACGTTTGATCGAGTTGCAAACATAGGACACGATTGCCACCTCGCCGAAAGATCTAAAATGTGAGGAAATCTAAAGATCACATGTGGAGGAAAGCTACATCGCTGCCACTATGAAACAAGGGGGTGGCAGTAACATCCTGTGGGGATTCATGTCTTCCTGCTTGGAGCTTCTTCAGACACAAATATGCAGTCAGAGCTGCAATATATCACGGCTTAGAGCAAAGCATATGTAGGAAAGGCCTAGACAAAGCCCGGATCTAAACCCAATACAGTCTTTGTCTGTCGATCACAGTAAGTAACCTCAAAATAAACTAATGTTTGTGACAAAAGAGGGTTTGAAGACTTTTGGTTGGGACAGTGGAGTTAGACAAACACCTAATAATTAAAACATCAAATCTGCTCTAACCTGTTTAGACTCTTCCTGGCTGCTGTTGCCAGTGGTCGTCCTGGCAACTGGTGAACTGCTTCCGTTTCCATGGCAACCGCGCTTCCCCCAACGCTCTCTCCGGAGGAGCCTCCAGCCGCCTGCGCCACATTGTCCCGACGAGGATTCTCCCGCCGACGGTCTAGAGGTCCGCCGGGGAGCGGCGCAGGAACCTGGGGTGTCCCGTCCCGGTCCCCCTCCAGAGCCCGCTCCCTGGCCTCCAGCTTCCGCACCACATGCTGAGGAATGGGCTCTATTTTCCCCGCGTGGATCCTCTCCTTCTGCGACAGCTGCTCAGTGGAGTACGCCTTCTTCAGGCTGGATTTCCCCACAAGTTTCTTGATCCTCTGGAGCTCCTCGGCGAACTTGTTCTGGTAGCTCTGAACCCTCTGGGAGTAGGCGGTCTTGTCCTCCAGTGAGGAGGCCCGCTGCTGGAATGCTGCTCTCTTTTGGGCTACTCCCTGCAGGACTGTCCCCTCCTCCTTGCCGGGGCCTCCTGTCTTCTTTCCGCTGTCATCCGAGTCCACGGACGCCGCCCCTCCTGGCAGATCCACACTCCTTCGTCGCTCCTCAAAGGCCCGCACCTTGTCAAAGATCTTGGGTCCGGCACGAGCCAGCTTCGGAGTCATGATAACGTTGCCAGTGCCAGAAGTCTTAGATGCTTCGGGGTCTTCAGTTTTGTCTTTGTCAAGGTTTTTGATTAATGCTGGCTGGGTAGAGGACGGGAGGACATGAGAGGAGATCCCCCAGGATTCCTCAGGGGTTTTGTTCCTACAGGAGCGAGGATTTGGGTGTAGGGGGGGAGGGGAGACGAAGTTGTGGAGTTAGAGATCAAGCAGTTTTCAAGGATTTGTCGGAGCAGAGACGATGCTGACGAATGTCTGTTTGAGTATTTCAAGTCCCAGGTGTCTTACGTCACGGTCAAAACACGGCAATGTGAGATTTTAAAAGAAGCAAACGATAAACCGGGCTCCCTAAGTGTTTATGGTAATCCAGAAAGGAAAAAAAAAACAAACAAACAAAAATAAAAAACGTTTTTAAGCATAAACTCATCCAAAAAGCGAGGAAAACGATTGAAATCATGCCCAGAAAGAGCCTGAGTCGTTGACCCGTGAAAAACATTCATGCTAATATCAGCGAGGCATGCATGTCACCGCAAACTCAGAGAGAATCCAAATGTGAGCTGCTGCTCTAGAAAACATGCAAAACCACAGTTTTTGAAAAGCCCTAACCTGTTAGAAATGAGTCGAGTAGCACAGACGTTGCACAACATTTCCTCCCTAGAGGCTTGAATTAATATGTACAGCGTGAGTAGAGATAGAAGCTTCAAATGAGATGAAATCAAACCACATATCAGACAAGTCAAAGGAAAGTGTGATCAGACCGAAATGAAGGCAAGAGAATGGAATGAAAGGAACAAATGGATCGATGGAGGATGGAATACTGTGCAAAGTGTCAATTTGGGATTTGAGGCCAGTCCTTTAGTGGAATCTTGGAAACAGAGAGTCATGTGCTATAAGGGCATGGAAAATGTTCTCCCTCTGTAGAGGCTGAACATGCTCCCATAGTAGTCGCTTCCGACAGAGACACTTTCCTCTGACCCCTGCACAGGCCGCGCCAGGTTAGCATGAGATGCCCGGATTAGAGGTTCCACGCCCAGGTGACGGACGGGGGCCACCCCCTCGGCGGGGCCCCCGCCGAGGGCTTGCCTTGCCGGGTTTGTGGGGTCCAAATGCGGCCCCGGCGGGCGGGAACCCAAAGCCCGGAGCTCCCGCTCCACCACGGGGTCGTAGGTGCCGGGGAGCGTGGCTCTGCGATCCGAAGCGTCCGGGTTATAGTCCATCATCCGTCCTCCTTCGCCTGCAGTCAGAGAGCGAGAAACGGGATGAAAACCGAGGCCGGCGTTTCATTCAGTTCAACATTGCTGTTCCCAACAAAAGAGGCAGTGAAAGCCATTCATCCCACGTTGATCCTCGTTATACACTGGAAGATTTCATACAAGAGATGAAATCTTTGCAAGAGATTTTGTGGCGATTCGTACTAATTTAGGAACACCAGCACAGTGTCGGTTTCGAATTGCACTATGCCTCATCGCCCTAAACTTCCTTACGGCGGGGACACATGCGTCCACGGTGCTGCTTCCTGTTGGAAACTGGGGCAGTGTGCCACACCATGGCATCACGAGGGATTAGTACGTATCGGATTTCACCCGACAGACGTCAGCGACAACCTCCGTTAAATCTATCAATCCACACTCAAGCATGATTTGGTACAAGTGTGCTTTTGGCTGCTCTTCTGGCATGGCAATAAATCCTCGGGAATGTGACTATGAAAATAAATAAATTAAAAAAAAAACGTTCCCAGAGATGTTAAATTTGCAAAGGCCGCAGTCTGGAACAACGTTTCGCGAACAGTGGCGGCTCGAAGGCGTAAATATTTCTGCGGGCAGCGCCAGAAGGGACGCCGAGACGCTGGATGTCTGGTTTTCAACAAGTGTTGGAAGTGGACAAAAGCATGAGAGTGAGCGAAAAGCGATTAAATACCCGATGGTCCTTTCCGTCCGGCTTTGTCTTGGTGCCTCCTGGGCCCTTCCTTGGTCTCCATCTGAGGTTCAGTGGTTTCATCTTCTGTCGTCTCAGAGTCTGAAATCGTGCGACGAGAACAAGGAAATTACACACCGGTAATAACTTAAAAATAAAAAGCACTTTTTTTTTTTCTTTTTTTTTTATGGCTCCTTCAAAAGAGTCCTGAACGTACATGAAACGGATTCGAACCAAACCGTAACGAGTCCACAAATAGACGCAAACATGAAGTGACGACATGCAGAGTTTATGTAGCTGCAGCTAAATATAGCTGCATGTAAACGTGGAACAGACAGGAATTTTATTAAATGTAGAAAAAAAAAAAAACAAAATAAAGCCCATAAAGTTGAGAAGTAAAGCTAAGATGTTTACGATCTTTTGACTGATGGCGGAATAAAAGTTCCGTCGTCAAATTTGAAATAAACGGTCTAATGAAGCAGCTAAAGTCACTTTTCTGGCTTGTAGTGTTTAAAAGCCAACTAGATGGTAAACACAGTCTGAAAAAACACAATTCAGTATCTAACTGTACTGAATAGTTATAGTTCAGTAACAAGAAAGAAACATAATGAACCAGAATCATTAAGAAAAACTGAAACCAAAATGATCTCATCAAAGACAAAAGTAACACAGAATAATAATAAAACTAGAAACAAATAATCAAATGATGGATGGATGGATGGATGGATGGATGGATGGATGGATGGATGGAT
>VMRN01000082.1:1232187-1254731 GCA_010277015.1 Poeciliopsis turrubarensis | reverse complement strand
CTGCAGAGGTGGAGGAGGTCATTCTCAGGATTAGAAGGGCAGGGTGTACAAACTTCTTTTTTCTGCGGTGTAATTCAGAACTCCCACCATTCACTTTGCTGAACAAAGTCGTTTTCCGCCGTGATCCGAGTGATTTCCGTTTCTGTTTGCGGTCTTGTAAACACGGGACCAATGCGAGACTCGCTCCCACCGCGAATCAAGAGCCGTCCGGCCGACCCGCATGTTTGCTCCCGTCACCAACTCCGTCCTGTCCGCTTCTTTTCCCCTGGAAACAGATTTTTATTTGAACGAGTCGCCGGACCCTCCTGCAGATTGGAGCGAACTGCAGCCTCCAAATGTTATTTTAACCAACCTCCTCCTGCTCACCTCCATCCTCCTCCATCCATCAGCAGCCAGAGCCACTCACTCCGGCAGAAAGTCAAGCGATCAATACCAATGCTTTATGCGTGATATGGGATACACCCCCAAAGTAGCAGTTCCAACGCCCCTGAATCGATAAGCCCATCATAACACACGCATCGGCCAATAAAAGACTAATGTGGCGGCAAAGGGCAGATTTTGAGCCACAACAAGCCAGTTTTAACCAGTTTCTGACATGATACCATGGAACGGCAGCCATTAAGAGAAAATAACTTGATTTCTGTGGCGCATGTCATTTATTAATCTCCTGAATCTGAGAGCAGCACTTAAGACGTCAGAGCCACAAGCCCTGCTGCTTGGAGGCAGGACCGGCAAGGGAGACGAACCGAGCCTGAAGGCGGGTCCTGGCGGGTGCTGTTGGCAGCGCGTTGCGCTGTCACTCGCTTAAAACGACGAGGAGGGGCACGGACTTCGCGGGAAGCCATCGATTTGGTGGCGGGGGTCGCTTGGTGAGGAGCGACGAGTGATGGGATGCTTCCCAGGCACGCGGCTTCATCAGCAGCAGGCCTGCCGTAATCTCTGCAACGCAAAACACATTCTGGTGCCGTTACATCACCGCCCCTGAGCGGAAATGTGATTGGTCTGAAGGAAACGGGCGTTGTAAATTCAAGATGGCTTTGATATAGGGTTTTCCTTTGAAATTAGAGGAAAGCTTGAAGCTGGGCTCTACTGTACCTGCATAGAATATTAACAGCTTAATTAAACTTGTTTATTAAAGGGGAGCTTTTATGCATTTCCCATTGTATAACACAATAAAGTAACTGTGTTACCTTCAGTTATGAAAACGCTGAATGTATCAAACATGACGTGGAAGAAATTTGACCATGTCTGACGCTTACAAACTGCGCTTCTGTCTCTTTAAGAACCTCCCGCTTTTTTATGCGATCACAACCGCACTTAGGAGCTCGGCAGTTGTGCCGTTCGACTGGGTGTCTGCTCAGTGCTGCCGCTGGTTTGGAGGAGTTTGGGGTAAATGGGTAACTCACTGATGCAGCCTTGTTATATTCGAAACAATAATCCAAACGTATATTTGTTGCCTTCAATCAAGCCGACCCTTTCGGTGCATCCATCAAACCACTGAAGACGCAACGCTGTCCTTCAGCTCAGCACACGGTGAAAGCCAGCTTTGAACCTCAGAGTGGCAGAGGCTGCTGTTGATAGCGGCAGTGCAACCCGATGCTACCACCTAATCCCGATCCAATCCCCCAGGATTCCTGTGGACGGCCGCGTACCGCCAGCACACAAACACAAACACACCGATTGCTTCAGATGTTGCCTCAGCTGAGAATCTTATTAGGCGCGTTGCAGCCCTTAATCCACTTTACTCTGATGTGTGCAGAATGTGAAATCATCTGTTGGGTCATTTCTATCTCCATTGTTCCAAAAGCTCACAAGTAAAGAGATTTTGAAATAACCGAAACGCTGAGGTAATATCTGACTGCTGTCCCACTCACCTCTCTGTTTCTTACTTCTTGGCCCACTCAAGCCTTCACCGGCGCTCCTCAAAGACTTCCGTGCATCCAGCAGCTCCTTCCGGAACATGACTCATCGTTTTCTCAAACAGGACAAAACCTTCTGTCTCCTTCTTGCCACAATAACCATGATGTCCGTCGGTGGCTTCCTCTAAAAGTGACTTCAAGGGCGTTCTTCCTTCACGCCGTCATCCTTTCTTGCCCTCACCTGACGTCCCGTCTCTCACAGCCAGCGCTAGCGGCTCTATTTCAGGTCCGGTGTAGTACAACCCCTCCAGCTGAACTCTGCACCCCCACCGACCCACCCACCCACAGAACTGTGAGTGCTTCCAGAGTAACTGAGTTAACTGGATGTGAGGAGAGGGGGAACTGTACTCAGGCCGTTGTCAGAGATGGCCAGTAGAATGAAAAATTGACACGCAGAAACCTACATCTTATTTTGAAATGGACAGAAAATAGATTCAAGAGTCGAGTTCAAGTCCAACGGTGAGCGAAAAGGCAAAGGCATGGTGGGGATTCTAAGACTGCCGGTGTTCAGACAGCGCAAACCAATATCACATGTACCCATTCCCAGGAAAGACACAAAGACAGTGGACTTGAGAAACAAAGAGAGACTCAAAGACAGAAGAAAGGACTCAAGGATGAAAGAGATGGACACAAGCAAGATAGGAAGGAAGCATGGACAATAGGAAGGAAGCACACAAGGACAGAAGGAAAGACAGCATAGGAAGGAATGACTTCAAATCGTTGAAGGAGTGAAGTCCTTCAATGACTTCAACAATTGAACACTTCAATTCATTGAAGATTGAAAAGAAAGAACAGTAGGAAGGAGTGGGAAAAGGAAGAAAGAAGGACACAAGGATAAAAGGGAAGACAGTAAGAACTACTCAAGGAAGTCACAAGAATAGAAGGAAGAGCGGGAATGGCTTGAAGATTGAAGGACACGAGGAAATATGGAGGGAATTAAATACTGAAGAAAGGACTTGAGGGTGAAAAATGGAGTTCAGGATCGAAAGAGGAAAGTATAAATCGTATATCTAAATCTGGAAAGTAGCATCCAGACTTTTCCAGACTTCAGCTGAGCTCTCATTCGTCCTCAGACGCTCGGCTCTTCAAACCCGACCCCAGCAGATACACCAACAAACATCGCGGCCTCTTTTTCGTCACGCTGATCGTGACGGAGTGTGACGGCAGGCTATAATTATGTGCCATCGGAGAAGCGGGGGATACGGCGGCGGCGGCCACACATATCACCACGGCATGAGCGTCGGGAGCTGCCACGGCACATACCAGTCTATAAATAACCGCAGGCAGAAGGAGAAGAGGGAGAAGGACGAGGCAGCCAGGGGTTGGAACAATAAGAAAACAGCTAAAGCCTCGGAAATTGATGTAGCTGTCCCTCAGCTGCTGAATTAAAAGGGAGGGTTTGGTCCAAATTGCTCAGAGCAACAAGAGGTAGACTTAATAAACTACCTTAGAGAGAATGGAACTCAGATGAAAGTTGCATTAAATTAGGATTTCATTTAACAGACAAACACAATGTGGCACTTTCATTGGCAAAATGCTGCATTTTATCCACATAGATAAATGTCGTGGCAGGCTAATACTGTGATGCTCTTCTTCAACACGAGGAAGCTGGTTGGAGTTAATGAGAAGTATTTCTGAGAGAAAACCTCATAAAACGGCCTAGTCAAAGTCCAGGGATAAGCCTAATTGACACTCTGTGACGAAGATTGTTTGTCAAAATGCTCAAAATACTTAAAAAGCGCTTACCTTCACCTAGATCCATTACAGCCAACACTGCGCTACAGCTTGCCTCTCCCAGGTCATTGGACGCCACGCAGGTGTACAGGCCGGCGTCGTTGGTGTGGCAGTCCCGGATCCACAGTCCTCCTGAATCCTGGGCTTCTGAGGGGGGGATCGGCTCATCGTTGTGGTACCATGTCATCGAAGGTTTAGGGTGTCCTGACACCGACACCCTGAGACGGATATCGCAACCTGTTCCCACTGCAGCCTTACGGAGCTTGCGGATGAAAACGGGAGCTGCCGTTTCTTGAGGTCCACCTTCATGATTCTGGGGATTTTGTGCGCCTTTGGTTTTGGCCTTCTTGGAGGGGACGGTGGAGCAGGGACTCGACTGCGAGCGGGCTGCCATTTTGATTCCCCTCGGAACCTCCTTCCAAACTTTCCCACTTCTCTGGTTATTGACAGAGGTATCGAAATGAGCTGCATTTATTAAACATCTCCTCTGAAAGACGTCGCTGCTTCAGGCATCTGCTCGTCTTTATAGGTGCTCAACGTGGACCAACACACCGGGATGCTGCAATGACCAAAACACACATACACTGACTTTACTGTGCAATAAAGCAACATTACTGATCACCTGAGACTGGTTACTCATGCTGTTGAAATTAATGAGCTTCCTTCTGAGTTCTTACAAGCAAAATTCCTTACAAGTGAACTAAGGAAGTTTGTGTTTGGTAGACTCAATTTTGACTCAACTTTCTTAGTATCCTAGAAATAAGGCAAACCCAATTATATTTTATATATATATTTTTGTTACTCAATTTTTTTGTCCTGATTCCATTAGGAAATATTCATTTTAGCCATCATGCTAACGTAGAGATTTTAGGTAATTTTAGCATGCAAGATGATTTTAGCATCATTTTTAGCAATGTTTGAATAACTAGAAAACTTGCTAGTTTTCTAGTTATTCCACGAAATGCTGTTAGCACTGTAAATGTGATATGTAAATACTTAGCAACTTGCTAACCATAGCAAATTGCTATGAAGTAAGCCAACTTACCACTGTTACCCAACATGCTAATGTCAAAAAGTTAGATAATGTTGGCATTTTAGTAAGTGTTATCCATTTCTTTCATTTGTTATTCTGTAGCTAGAACTAATAGCAGCTAGCAGCTTGTGTTAGCCCTTCCAACATCGGCAGCACCTGTTTAAACTTCTGCTTCTCTTGACACAGAATATCAGGGAAGAGACTTCAAAGAGAATTCACGTGAATTATTTACACTAGCTTTAGCATGCGTGATGCTTTTAGCCTCGTACATGACATAATAGCACTCTTGGCAACATGCTAAGGTGAGAGGGTTAGCTAATGTTGGCGTTTTAGCCAACCAGGTGTGTTTTAATCTGTTAATGATATGCGGTTGAAAATGATAACAGCAAACAGGTTGTGTTGTCCGATTTGACATTAGACATTTACACTAGTTTTAGCATAAAGGATGCTTTTTGCCTTGTAGCTAACTTGCGACTGTTTGCTAACTTTCTACTGTTAGCCAACTTGCTAGTACAACAGCAGTAACAATGTAAACTCAAACTAAGGTGGTAGTTGTGAAATGGTCTACAATGGAATACAGACCTCTGTACAGTAAGCTCGTCTCATTGAACATGTGATTTAATCTTCAGTCGGCATTTTCCAAACATCCTCCAGGCCTCCAGCACAGGATCTGTAGCAAACTGCAAATAGACAGGCTGACGGGTGTCCGAGCTCCTGACAGGTGGATTTTCAACCTTTTAACCTTTAGCATAAACTTGTTTGGTCAGAGGAAACTGGAAACCCATTTGGTCTGTGCTGTGACAGTTTACGACAAACATATCCCGATTGATTTTATTTGCAGCCTTAGATTACCCGTCATATATTATGTTTGTGTCAAAATGAAGCACACAACTGAAGTGAACAACTATCAGCAAATTATGTTCAAAAGATAAGGCCATTTTAGTCCTTTGCTCTGCTCATTCTACCAATATGGTGAACCAAAAACTAATCTTACCTTAGTTTTGCTCCAAAGGCTGTAAGAAATTCCTTTGGACATCCCCACGAAGTCCAAGTTAGGGTGACAAGAGCCAAATATTTCATCTCAAACCATTTGTCCTTTAGGTGTAAGTCCAACCCAGATCATGAAGCATTAGCAGCCACCGCCATGGTTCCCTTCAGCAGCTTCAACCCTGCTGAAGAACTCCCAGAAAGGGAGGGAGGTCATTTCCCTAAATGTCAGTCCGCTCAGGCCTTCTGTTTTATGTCGTTCCACCTTTAAGGGCTTCCTGAAAGCGACACTTTGAATCTTTTTAGGCTTCCAGGTAGTTAAATAAGCTCATGTTAACCATCTCCCTTCAGTGTTGCTGCTTCACCCCCACCAACCTCCGTCAGGTTGGGGGCGACAGCTGCACATATAGGTCACATTTCTTGGACTGCCTTTTATGACCTATTCTCTCCCATACACACACACCCACACACACACTTCCAAGCCTGTCAGATTGTACTATCAGGCAATGTACAGTACATGTGGGGTCTGGGTGTGAGTGGAAGGTGGAGACAGTCAATGTGGGACAGTTGGAGTTTCTATAAAAAGAAAACCTAAGATTAAAGACAGTACTTTGGGATTCAAAGGACAATGATATGACTTAGGATTGTTTTTTTTCCCCCTCTCCTTGCCGTTAATATTGTCATTTCTAGTTTGATACGCAAGTTGACAACCTTTAATAATTTATGATACAGCCATTATTAGCAACTGGTTAGTACTACCACTTTTTTCACCTTTCATTGCATTCTAACCACCAACTTCAATTAATGCCATTTGAAATATATTTCAAGCAGCATTATTTTTTAGTATTCGAACTATTGCCATTACTTCTCTTGTTGGATTCCCCCCCATCATCAGATATTAAAATGAAGTAAAAAATACATACAAATATTACAAATACTTTTAAACGTATCTTAAAATATGCTCAGTAGTTTTGTGAATAACTAAAAAAAATACAATAATTCACAAACACTTGTGTGTGACATGCACACACACACACACAGCTTTATTACTGCAGTAGTAAAGAACCTTTGTCAAAAGTGATCAATATTGCACGCTCTGAACAGGAACAACTTGCACCATCTGGTGGGGAAAACTGAAGAAATAATTGTTGGCTTGAAGTTCAAACTGAAATTTCAACATAAAGGAATGTTTTAAGCATGCTTCACCGAGTGCGGTCTGAGCCTATTTGGTGCCGTGGGCGAACCACCTTTCTGATCGGTGTGAAGGGTCAAGGAGAGACAGGGTGCAACTCCAAATATGACCACAGAGGTCGCTGTTCAGCAACATGAGCTGATTCTCACATCAAAAGGCATTTTGCTCACAGCTCTTATTCCCAGCATTTCCATATATTTGAATTTTGTCTCAAGTTTTTGTAATTACGACATTTGTTAAAAATGAGAGTTCCGCGTTGAAAAAAAACCAAAATATGCTCCATCAGCAGATTGTTTCCTGAACCAGATTACGAGAAATCGGAATTTCAAAAAGCTGATAATGAAATGAAAAGCCTTTTCTAAACTTTTTTTTTTTTTTTTTAAAGTGATCAAATGTATGATTAAAGCAATCGTCTTACTAATATTATACAGTAAAAGGATGACGAAGACGTCTAAAAAAAATAAAATAACTCGTTTGAAAAGCAAACACAGTGTCGCCTCTCATCGCTCAAGGCCACGCTTTGCTATTGTTTAGAGACAGACAGCTCCTGCCTGCAGACAGATTAGCGGCGGAGCCCAAACAGCAGCGTGTGAACAGAGACGGTCTCACAGATTCGACATGGTGTCCTGGTCTGTCCTCATTCTGGGGCCTTTGTGGATCCAAGGTCTGCGCTACGGAGAAGCTGCCCAGAGGGGTTCCGGCGTCCTGGTTCAGGGAGCGGGTTCTGGAAGGTCTGGGCCTGTTGGAGCCTCCGGCGCCTGCTGCACAGAGAGGAGCAGAGCCAGAGACGAGGCAGTGGGAGGGGAGGGTCCCCAGGGCCAGCAGAGCGGTCCGGGTCAGTCGGCGACCCGGCCCGGGTCGCGACAGATCCGAAGTGATTCTGTTTCCAAGTCCAGGTGAAAAATCATTTATGTTCTATTAGAATGAATTCACCAGCTCAAAATGTTGAGTTTAATGTTAAACACAAGAAGCTTTAAGATACAGAAGAAATTAAATGCATCAATACGGGAAATATTTGCGAACGCCACAGCAGCAGAAATCTCTGAAAATGAAACGGCATCATCAAGTTATAAATGTGAACATTTCACATTTCCACCGACAGTAAATTTTTCAGGCATATTTAGAGCTTACAACATGGTGGTTTCTACTCAAGTTTGGTTGTGGAAATCGATTACCTGATTCAAACAGAAGGAGCGGCGCTTTCCTCCCATCTGCCCACTAGATGTCACTGTAGGGCATCATTTGCATTCTTTTCAAATCACAGTCGAGAGAAATTGTTGGTCGAAGTTCATTGAACGACTTAACGCAACAAGTGAGCTGGTTCACGTCCAGAGAGAAACAGACACTACGGGACCAGAGAATTGACTCAAATATATTTATTTACTCTGACAAAATAATCTCTACAGTTACAAAAATGAAAAAAAAAAAAAAAAAAAAAAAACTACAAAACTTGCAATAGGAAAAAAGTCGAAGTATAAATCATAGGAGTACCATATTCAAAACTGGAATGTTTCTTGCAATAGACGGAAAGTGATATACAGAAATGATGAGTCTGCAGCCGAGGGTTGAGAAGGTAACTATGATGAAGCTATGGAAAGTTACAGATCACAAATCTATTGAACGGAACATGATAAATGACTCCGGTCTGTTCAGAGCAGTTTCATCAGGATGACCGTTTGGCAGCTTTAAAGGAACAAAAAAAAAAAAAAAAAAAAAAAAAAAATCCATCTTCTCTGAATACACTGGAGGAACTCTTCTACGTTCTACTAGTTACGCTGAAAGCTGTTAAAATGAAATTTTAGATGAAAAACATTTCCCATTAATAAAGGATTCAAGCATTGCCCAGGTTTACATTTTGGTCAACTGGACTTTCAAACACATCTACGTACCAGTTCTGTTGTCTTGGCCAGGATGGGTTAAGAAAATCTTGCAAAGAGGGGAAAAAAAAAAAAAAAAAAAGATACTGCAGAATCCAATTGACATAGCCTGAGGTTGTGCAGTTTAGGAATCCAAGAGCAACAAGCCTCAACATTCAGTGGCAGTTTGAGAGAAAAAAAAAAAAAAGGAAGCACAAACTATTGGCTCAGCCAGAGGAGTTTGGAGCTTTAAGGTCTTAGCTGGATGAGGATTATTGCATGGCTACAAATAAACAGGATATGTGTAAAGATCAGGGCTTAACTGAAGGCACAGTCTAGGTTTGGCAAGCAGAAAAAAAAAAAAAACTCCACATGTGGCAGGCTTTCAAGTTTACCGTCACACAGATTCTGTCAGCAGTTCCTCTGCTTTGCACTGACCACCAATACTGAAAGGCACCAATCTTTCATTCACGCAAACGCATTCACACACAAACGCACACTTAGGTCTCCCTCAGTGGTACGACTGCTTTCCTCATGTGTGCTTCCTTCCCGTTCCAACATTTAAGGCCAGTAGGAATGGGAGGACAAGACATCTGAGGCAGGAAGCACGCTCAGGCATGTATTCCTAGGAGAAGGAACAAAAACAAAACCAGTCAGCAACTACGTTTCATCAAATCTGGACTCAAGAAGCTACCTCCTCTGAATCAGCGTTCACTCCAACAACAGAAATGATGCACATAAAAATATCTTCCAATTATCCTGATACATTTGCCAATTGCGCTCAGCCTTAGATCTGATCTTGGTCCAACTCGACGTGTGATAATTACCTTTCTCGCTTGACTCTCCTTGCTTTTCTTGTGCGAAGTTGAGGCGGTTCTGCTCAGCAGCTGTCTGTACAGCTGTATTCACCTCCGGGCTGCTGCTGCGTGAGGGGCTTCCTTCATCTGCCTGGTATGCAAGGTCCAGATGCTGCTGCGCCATCTTCAGATGCCTCCTCAGCCGCTCCAGTTCCCTGGATGATGGACCCTCGTCTCCAAAGCTCTCTCTGCCCGAGTCACCCATTGGCAAGTCCCTCAGCTCTCCTTTTAGCTTCTCCTTCTTCATGGTGGCGTGGTACCCTGGCGGGGCCGTGGGTAAGGAGCGGGACGAGGGCGGGCGCGGAGTGCGCCGGGAGTTAAGAATGGCACGCCTGCGGAATGTGTCGCGGATGCCGCCGATGCCCAAATGGAGGATTTCCAGGACAGTGAGGAAAAGGCAGAGGAAGGACACGACGTACATCACCAGCAGGAAGATGGTTTTCTCAGTAGGTCGGGACACAAAGCAGTCCACCGTGTGTGGACATGGGGAGCGAGTGCAGATGTAGGAGGCGATCACCTCAAAGCCATAGAGGAAGTACTGGCCAAAGAGGAACGCAATCTCAAAGGCAGAACGCCACAGCAACTGGCATACGTAGACTTTCATAAGTCCATCACGCAGGATCTGTCGTCGACCATCATGCTTCGTTTCTGCACCGTGACAGGAAAAAAAAAAAAAAAAAAAAAAAGCAGAGAAATGGTAAATGGACTGAATTTATTTGATGCTTTTCTAGTTAACGCCAAGCGTTTTACACAAAGATGTTGCCCAGGAGCACAGTGACACCTCTGGCAGGATGAAATCAAAATTGAGCCCACAACATTTGGATTGAAAGGCGATTGTACCAGCCGAACCAGGTACCCAGAACCTTCCCTCCCATCAAAAGGTACTCCACCTCCTTCAATGCATTCTTGACTTGCCTTTTTCTTTTTTTTCTGGCTTGTCCGGTTCAATCTCCTCAGCAATCATGGGATCCTCTTCTCCGTTGTCCTCTGCTTCTTCATAGTCTCGCACTGCTCCACGGCTGACTATAGGCATCCTCTTCTTCTTGTTCCGAATGGGTCGGTAGTCCGTGTCATCCATGCGAGCGATTTTGTGCATGGCGAAGCCAAGGTACATGATTGTGGGAGTGGTGATCATTATCACCTGAAAGAAAAGGCGCAAGTCAGAGGGGGTTGGGGGGGGGGAAAAAGCACCAAGTAAAACTCCTTTATAATGGACAGGCTACCTGAAAGATCCAGAATCTGACATGTGAGAGCGGAGCAAAAGCATCATAGCACACGTTCTCACATCCAGGCTGTTGGGTGTTGCAAACAAATTTGCTCTGTTCATCGTAGTAGATGGTTTCGCCACCAACGGCTGTCAGCACGATGCGGAAAATGATCAGTACAGTCAGCCAGATCTTCCCCACAAAGGTGGAGTGGTTTGAGATTTCATCCAGCAGACGTGTCAGGAAGCTCCAACTCATGGTGCCGAGGAAACCAGAGCACTAAGTCAGATCTGTGGGAGAAACGACGCTTCAATGTGAATATTCAGGTCTTTCTAACAAACAAAACACACTATGTTTCTCATGCTTTGTGCAGATTCTGCTTCCTTCTTTAGGTGTATAACATTGCAAGAGAGAACAGACTATGAAGCCATTTAGAACTGATGCGACATTCTTTCCGCAATCAATTCCTGCTGTTCCTTCTGAAGTCAACCCTTTGTATCAAGACCAAGATTTAACATGTCTTAGCAGATGTTTACTGATCTGATATACTTCCACGCAAAAAACTTATACCAAGGCTCTCACAGTAAAAAGCTTGCGATTGGTCTCCCCACCTCCCCTCTTTACTACAACGATCGATCGCATTTCAACAGACCTGATTGTACTTGTCTACTTAGCAACAGAGCTGGATGAATCCTGAACATTGCTCGCGTTCAAATAAAACTGGAAACTCCAGAGACCGAGTCAAGCAGCCGACCTTCATGTCCCAGATTTGTTGAGCGCAAAGACCAGTGGCTTAATGAAAGCAGCCTGGTGTCGAGAAACTGACCACAAGACTGAAGTATCCTTCAGCCCCGTCTGTAGAGCTACCACTTCAGCGAGTTTGCTGCCAATACTTAATTTCACATTAGGAGCACGTGTCTATGAACTGAACTAAAGAGGAAAAAATGTGTTATTGTAGTCCATTTGTAACAGTTATTGGAAAAATACATTTCAGACCATTGGAACCACTGTTTATTTCTACTGCATTTGCACCATAGTTGGAGCGAAACGCTTGTGGTTTCCAGCCATGAAAAACTTGCCACTTTAGCCGGTAGGCTGGATGGACGATTGAAGTTTGAGTAAATAAGACAACGAGAACCTTTTCAGTTACATAGCAACTCCTCATCCCAGCCATGCATTCTCTACCCAACGTTTCACCACTTAGATTTTGAACAGCTTAGACTAAAAGATGAACCGTACAAAGAATTTTGGTTCAAAAGTTTCAAGACATGACACCAGTTACTTGGAATCAAACGGGGTTCAATTGCAAGTGACCAATTGCAGCTGGTCAATCAATTTACCTGACCAGACTCCAAATCTAAAACCAATTAGAAATATGTACACAGCTTTGATACATTAATATGTTCTTTTATTTGGAGGTTATTGCTCACCTTGTTCTTTTGGTTCTCGTCACCATGCATTTCTACTGAGATCGTTAGATTCTAAAAGAAAGGGCTCCAGATAGTTTTCAGTTTGAGAAACCCCTGAAGTTTATAAGAGAGTTATTTTCACCCAGTTCTTTGGTTTTCAAGTTGCTTTTCTAAATTACGCCCTGGGAAATTATTCTAATAAAATCCATTTGTCTCTACACATTTTTTTAAGCTCCTTAACCGAGAAATCTGGCTTTGTTTTGCCAGCCTATAAAACTTTAAATCTGAATATTTGGGGGTTTTAATCGTCTTGTTGGACAACAGAAGTACTTGGAAACAAATTGTTGTTTTCCCTCCCCATTTTCTAACACTTTATAGACCACATGAATAACAGAGCAAAGAATTTGTTCCCAACCATTACTCAGCTAGATTTATAAGCAATGCCATTACTCAAACACCCTTAATTGGGGTTATAAAATACCCCAAACAACATCAAACTTTGAGCTTTACACGTCTGACCGCTTTTTTTTTTTTTTTTTTTTCTTTTAAGAGAAATGTACATGGAGTGAACAACAACAATGACTGATAAGAGATTAAGCCAAGTGCTTTGTTTTTCTCAAAGTTCTATAAAACTGAACATTTTAATCTTGTTGGTTAGGGCATAAAAACTTCTGGTAGCAGTTTAGTAAACCCGCAGTCTCACTACTAACTGGCATACGAAGCTTAATCCCAAAAGAAACCCAACAGCCCACCAGTAAACTGCAGCCAGGAGACCTGCTGTGGCTTTGGACGGCAGGAATTATTGTACTGAAGCAATGAACACACTCAGGAATTTATTTACCACCTCGCAGCCCTGTAATGATGTCATTAAATTGCTCTAAACATGGCCAGGATCTACAAAAGAACTTTCATACTTCACTTTACGGAAAAGAGTGATTCACGTTCAGTGGAAGGCGACTTCTCAAAGTCATCAAAAGTTTGTACAGTGTTCATTGAAAGTCTCTTCCCATGCGAGATGAATGGCACCAACGTGGAGGAAGATTTCCTTTCAAAAGGGGAAAAAAAAACGAACATCCATATTTCAATGAGTCACTGCAAAAAAAAAAAAAAAAAAAAAAAAAAAACCAAAACAAAAATGGCTTCATTCGTCAAGTCCACCCCTGTAACAAACTCCCACCTTCAGATGACGAATTGACCAAACCGACTTGCCTGAACCTGAGTTGCCTGCTGGAAAAAAAAAAAAAAAAATCTGGAGCTTCCAGGAGACTAAAGCAATGAAAACAGTCGGTGGAAATTATGGCTTTTGAAACCCAGACCTACAAGCCTCCTCCTTGCAGAGACGTCGTGTCATTAAGTCAAACGAGCCCCGGTAAATAGCGGGTCTTGCTTGTGGGAACATGCAACGGGGGTTTTTTTTTTTTTTTTTTTTTTTTTTTTTGACCAAACAGCACCTTGATGACCTTGAAAGAAAACTTGGGAGACAGAAACAAGCACAGCTGCACAGTACCATCTGCTTTTGCTCCCCAGACTATATGATTATAACTTACATATGTAGCCGTTTTGTCTTGTCCTAAATCTGTTCCAAAAAAAAAAAAAAAAAAAAAAAAAAAAAAAAAATCATGCGGTTCATGCATTTAGCCTCAAATGACCTGATCTGACTCACTGTGAATGGCTGGGTTACTCACAGCTAGTAAGGGATAAAATTTAAAAGCCTTTCTGGCAGCAACCAAAGCAGCTCCTCTCTTTAAACCTCCATTTAAGAAAACACACCTCAGATATTAAGCCCATTTTTGTTCGGCGAATATGCCAACCAAAAGCATCTTTTAAAAGGTTCTGAACAGCCCAAAAGCCTTTCACCACTAATGACCCATACGATTAAAAAGGGAAAGCATGCCAAAAAGCAAGAGTTAAAAAGGTGACAAATGAGCGCCGGGAGGCTTGCACTTTATTTCTGTCGCGCAGAAGACTCAAGAGAACCTGCTGAACTTCTACTTGCTGAACTTGAGGAAAAAGAAAAGTTCCGAGACGTAGATTACACAGACGAGCACTTTTCGGATTTAGAGGAGAAGAGGCCAAAAGGACGCGCGAACAGTTGATGAAATGTCACGTCGAGACCTCCAAAGAACAGAAGCTGCAGACAGGACAGGGGCTCAGCGACCTTTCCCACAAATCGCCTCCGATAACAGTCAAAAAGACGCACGCCAAAGGCGATTTGGGTCTACATATCTCATCAAAACAGTCCAAGAAGTCATGATTTGATTCTGGAGGATCTCAGCACCTCCGATGACCCTCCTGACCCAAAGCATCTCCAATTAAACGCAAGTTTTCACCTCAGTTCCGTCAAGTAGAGAAATCAGGAGTCCTTGAACTCGACTGCCAGAGATGATGAGGACGCGTTCGTTTTACTTTTAAGAGACTTCCTCATCTAAAAAATATGTTGCCTCAAACTCGACGTCCGCGCAAAAAGCCCCTTACCTCCAGAAGCGCCAACAGCTCACCATCCACCAACGACCGGGACTGAAAGTCTCGAGTAAACGCAAACGCCGCCACCTCCCACCAGCACAAACAGAAACTCCTCGCAGAGTGGCTCACTTGCCAGTGTGGGCAGTGATTTAACGGCTTCTCTGCTTCAGGAGCCTCTCGGCTCCAGGATATTGTGGGTATGCAAGAAGGGTGGGGGTAGACGGGGAGAAATTTTGGGCAAAAGATCTGGACAAAAGCAAAAAGGCGAGTTAACATTCCTGCTTAACCAAAACCAGAAAGCTGGAATTCGTAGGGTTCACAGAGCAGAGAGGACACTTGAAATCCCTTTCAGAAAGTCTGAGCAGCAACACAGGAATCTATGGCGACCACAGGGGTTTTAAACGCCCCCCCTCACCCCCCCACAAAACTCATCCTGAAGGCAGCAGCTTCTTAAGATCCTCGTGACTGCTCTGTTGAAGTTGAGAAAGCACAAAAGAGAAAAAAAAAAAAAAAAACACACCAAAAAAAACAAAACAAAAAAAAAATAGCTAACAAAACTTCCAAAAAGTATGAACACGCTTTGCTGAGTCAGACTTGGATGTTTTGGAAATTGTGGCATTCCAGGAGGAAAACAAAGTGCTGCCAAGCTTTAGTGGGAAAAAAAAAAAAAAAAAAAAAAAAAAAAAAATTCACCGACTTAAAAGAGGAAAGTGAACCATAAGTAGCAGCTAGCTTAACCCACTAGTTAGCTAGATAGCTGTTGTTTTTGTTTTTATTTTATTGTATTTTTTTGTTGTTGTGTTGCTATTACACTCAGTCAGCTAAGAAAAACATTCATTCATTTTTTTTTTTTTCTCCACTGAAAAACTCACCGCTCTGTGACACGCGCAGCTCCACAGCTCGCCACGCGAGAGAAAGAAAAAAAAGAAAAAGAAATATATATATATATATATATGTATACAACTCCTAAAAAACGTGCTACGGTTCCACTAAAAACTAGCCAAGTCAACTTCCTACAGCTGTAAACGCCGCGGCGGAGCTCCACGTCGAGCGGCGGAGGAGGAAGCTAAGCGGTCTGTCGGTGCCGAACACTCACCGTGTGAGCCCCAGCTCCGCTCCGCGCGCGACTTCTCTCCTCTCACTTAATTGGCTCACCAGGTTTTTCTAATTAACGCTCGCTCGCGCGCACTCCTTCCCCCTCTCTCTCTCTCTCTCTCTCCCTCTCTCTCTCTCTCTCTCTCTCTCTGTCTCATTGACGTCCGAGCCACGCTACGCCAAGAGCCCGTGCGGCCCGCGCTGACCCCGTGCGTCCGGGGTCCCGAACGAGAGGACAAAAAGGAGAACTTTTGAATTCCTCGAGGCTCCTCGCTGCCCTCCTCCTCCTCTTCTACTTTCCTGCCTCCCTCCTCCCTCCTCGGCCCCATTCAAGAAAGAAGGAGGCCCCTCCAGTGAAACCTGAGATCCGCCACACTGACTACCGTTCTGCCCGCGTGACAAAAAGGGCCACGAGAATCCCGTGACGCGGCGCAAAGTGTCGCCCTGTAATTAATTAATTAATTTGTTTTTGGTTCGGTCTCCAATCTGGGACACTTTTTGTTCATTTGAAGGTTAATAACTTTTTTTTTTTTAATTATTATTATTATTATTATAATTAGAACATATGTGGAAAAGACCAATGTAACATAAACTCCAGTGTATGAATTATTTTTCAATATGTCATGCAAATTCCAACAAAATAGATTGTGTTTTAAAGCAATAGTTTGTTTTAAACAGCCACTTTGTTCCTATAGCAACAAGCTGTGTGATGCTAACTTAAAGATGTTAGATACTTATATGAAAAGGTAAATAATTTTTTTTTTTTAAATCAAAGCTATTTTCTTATTACTTTTTTTTTTTTATTTGACTCAGTCACCCAATAGCGTTTTACCTTTTCTAACTTCCTGCAGCTGCTAGCTGTGGTGCAGCGCTAATGCTAGCTTGTAAGGTTTTTTTTTTGGTTTTGATAAATAAATGTTGGGGTTTTTTTGTTTTTTTTTTTAAATTCCTTTAATTTCACAGCAGTTTGGCCTGTTTTTAGCATCACTCCTAATTCTCCCCAACAATCCCCGGTTTCCCTTCGTGGTCGTTTCTCCATCTGCTGCGTCGCACCCTTTTATTTGCCCTTTTCTCCAGGTTCGTGAGATCTACAGTAATTGTCCAACGAAGCGGCGCACACGCCAAACAGACTGCTCTTATGCTTTATTATTCAAAAAAAAAACAAAACAAAAAAATGTCCGAATATATACGCTTAATTGCCATCATCGTGGATCCACAGGCTGCAATAGCCCCGCAATAAATCCGGGTTTTATGAAGGTTGTAATGTTCACTTTTGGATTTATGATTCAACTTTATAGTAACTGTGGAGGCTGTTGAGTTGCTTTGCTGCGTTTAAAGAGTTGCACGCGGCGAGAGTTGTGTGTATAATATCCTGTCTGTCCTCCAGCTTTAATGGCCTGCACAAAATACGCACCAAACTGCAGCTTCCAAGTTGCCCGAAGCGTAAACGCCGTGACCTTTGACGGCACGTTCAGGGCCTTGTGGTGATGGTGCGACGCCGGTGTCGACGCCGCGTTCACGACGTTCGGCTCAGGCAGGACAGCGATCAAGAGAGAAAAATGAGCCTAGTCAAAGTCCAATCCTGTCACCTGACCGTTAACCTGGCAAATTGAACAGCAGAGTGGGTCAGAATTCCTCCAGACCCGGATTAAGAAGGTCTATTTGGTTGTATTAATAACCAAAGTGGTCATATAGGAAGATTTTCCACAGAGAACAAGAGCTGCGTACTGTAACATCCGATCCGTCTGCATGTGGAGGAGCCGATGTTATGCCCCGGACCGCAGCTTGGCAGCCCACCGGTCTGACGGAGGACTGCGTGACTGCAGCTTTTACACGCGGAGGCCCCACCGTCCAACAATCTGCTCCGCTCTGGCATTCAACAAAAACAACAGATTTCTCACTGTCATGCACGGCGCAGCTGCGGCGCTCCAGACCCGAGGAGGAAGAGAACCTGAAAATGTTTGGAGGAGGCGGCGAGGAGTCGAGCCGGGCCAGATGTCTGCGCCGGGCCAGGCGGCCCCGCTTCCTGTCGGACCATCAATCCTTCTGCTCTCCGATAGGCTCCGAGTGAAACGTGAACTTATTCACCTGCGTCTCCTCTGTGTTTGCAGGCCTTGGCTTTGGATCAGTTCGCTGGGAGCTATGGAAGAAAACACAAAAAAAAGGGGGGGGGGGGGGGAAATTGTGAGCCGACAGGCCCGCAAATCGGTTGTGGGATCTTGACAGGGTCGTGTGAGGTTCTGCAAGGGCTTTAAAAAAAAAAATTCCTCCTTACACCCCTGCAGAGAGAATATTAGCTGCATCATTAAGGGCAGGACTGACTGATATGAGGTACTTTTGATTTTTGCCCACCCGCGCGGCACGCGGCCTCTCCTCGCAGCAAAACACGCGTTGCGGTAACGTTTTTTTAAGTATCGACCCGGATTGCCCATTTCCTCCGAAAAACATAAAAGTGAATGACAAATTCGGGGCATGCAATCGGTCTGACTCACGGATTTTTCGACGCTGAGTTTTTAGGATCATTAATTCCACCAGAGCCAGCCAAATCAAAGAAGAAGAAAAAAAAAAAAAAAAAAAAAAAACATGCAGCATTTCCTCACTTGCACTTTGTTCCTGGGCGGATGGCGGAGGCCCGGGAACGGTTATTTAGATAATCAAAAACAATAAAAAGGCAGAAAACACAAAAAGAAACACTTACCACATGGAGAAAGACAATAAAACTGTGAAATGCATGGCTTAGCGTGGGCATGTGGGAGAACAAAAACGGTGCCAAGATCAGAGCCATAAAGCGGAATTAATGATGTACAGTATGCCTCACCATTAACTTGGTTTTATGTGCCTTCAATAAGAGCTATTCTTTCTCTTTCAGGTAGGAAAATAACACATTTGGACTGCTGCAATTTCCACTCTTCACACACCTCAACACAGAAGGAAATATAGTCACATTATGGCAAAACGTTGTACAAGAATAAAGTCATAACATTACGAGGAGAAGATCGTATTACCATGTAATATTACAAAAATAGTACAACGATGCAGCCGTAATGCCACGAGAACAATGTCGTAATAATACCACAATAAAGTCGTTGTATTATTACTAAGTCATAAAATGAGAATAGTCATGATTTGAGAATGAATTATGAGAATAAAGTCAAAATGTTACCTGAACAAGTTTGAAACCTGGTTAAAAATAATTGGGTTTTTTTGGGGGGTTTTTTTTTGGAGGTGTTTCAGTCACGTAAGCAACAACACAAATAACCGAAACTAAAAGACATTTGAAGAAATATAACTGAAGCCTAAATATTGCGACTGCAACATAAATGTTCAAGTCCAAACACCATAACACAAAAATGTAACAATGGCAATCTAGAGATCCCAGTGGCACAAGCCTGTTGGTTTCCTGGTTTCCTCCACTTCCTGTCGGTTCACCATGACACAAACGGATAACAAAAGTTAACATTGTAAATGAAAGCGCTGGTGCGAAAGGAAACGTCGTGGAACCTGGAGGAACATCCGCGGCGCGGAAAAACGTGTCGGTCGCCTGCACACGTCTCCACGTCTGCGGTCGGAGCGGATGTTCTTCAACCCGTGGACGACCTTCAGTCCTGCACGGAGAGAAAAATCCGCCGCACAATTGAGGGGACTGTTAATTGCGTGCATCAAACCTCCGGGAACATTGAAAGCGGGCCGGTCTCGGGTAAGTGACGACCAGTCATTTGTGTGCTGCTGCTCACTGGGGTGTTGGGGTTGGGGGTGGGTGGGGGGGTTTGGACGGTGAAGGGTGGGATCGGGGGGCTCCTGGACCCCGTGGTTGGAACCGAAGGTGATCCTGGTCTTCTGAAACATGTGTGCGGCATATGCTCTGCCTCAGAAATATTTACACCCACAGACTGGGCAAATATGGCTTTCAAACAGCTGAGCCTGGACCCAAGTTGGTGAAAAGAAAAACATTTGGTACTAAGTGACGGAAGAGAACATCTTTGTTGTGTTTTGACCTCAGAAACCGGGATCTGTTTTGCGGATCCTTTATTTACTCATCGTTTCCTCTGTAGGCGATTACCCAAAACTTTTAGGGTCTAGGGACTTTTTTTCTCTTTTCGTTTTGCAGAGGAAAGCAAAACAAAAAAAAAAAAAAAAAAAAAAAATCACAAAACCATATAAACTCATTGCCGAAAGTCACCCGTATCACACATTTTCATGGAAGTATGAGTCGCTGTCTTGGTGACGCAGTCTTACGATCCCTAATTTGTCCCAAACCTTAATCGGAAACGCAACAAATGAATCGAATCTGAGGAAAACGTCGGAATGAAAGGCCTCGTCGAGGTCTCCCGTCGATGCTTCAACCGGGCAAAAGGAACGCCACCCGTACAAGTTCCATCAGGCGGAGACAAAACTTCCAGTTTGGAATTTGGGTTCCGGAATATTTTGAGACGCGGCAGCAAGCAAGAGCGGACATGCAAGTAACGAGGATTAAAACTGTTAAAATGTAAAACACGTGATGATTTATCTGCGGTTGAAGGAGGATAAAAGGAACTTGGTTTTGGAGAAATTTCAGCTCCGGGTATCTTTTTTTTTTTTTTTTTTCCTTCTTCTTTTCCCTCCTCCCGATCGCGCCATCAGCAGGATCGTCAATAAATTTGCAACAGGAACGCCGCAAAATTGTTCAAGGACACGAACGAAAAGACACGAAAAGACAACTTTTGTTCCTTTTTTACCCAAGTAAACACATTTATGATACATTTACACAAAAATAAAAGTGAACATTCCGCAACAACAACAACATAAATTAAATTAGATTTCTTTTTTCCTGATCTATTTCATATAAACTCTTAAGTCACACCTGTGGGTTATATTTTAAACAGTAAACAAGACCATTTATGCTTCGACCAACTATAAGACCCTCATTGGGGTCAAAGGTTTACCTTAGCCGCTCCTCATGTTGAGGCCGGACACATTTAAAGCCTCCCCGCCGTTCATCCCAGTCGGAGGAACCTGCCCTACATTGGCGAAGTTCTACAGGTGAGCCAGAAAACACGACGTGCATCTCGGCGCATCGCCGAACGAGGACGCCTCGTCTTCACAAAGGATCGAGGCACACTTCATTTCAGCTGTAGAAAAATCCACTGGGGGATGATGGGGTTTGTTTTTTTTTTCCTGGAGGAAAAATTATGCAAGCAGAGCTTTTTTTTTTTTTTTTTTTACAGGCTTGTGTACCACATGAATGAGTGCAATCATTTCCAAGCTCTCTTGGCTTGAAGCAACAAGCGTAATGGGAGCAGACTGAGTGCAGGGAAAACAAAAGACGCAGAGTCGCTCAGGACTAAAGCCTCAAACTCTGGCTTTTGTTGTTTTGTTTGTTTGGACCCATTACGACGGCTCGTCTCGCAGACTCATGTGCAGCTTGACTCCGAACATGGCCTCCCACTGTGCCCTGACCCAGGACAGCAGACCCCGGAGGAGCTCGGCGCTCTCTGTGCGCACGCACCACGTCTTCTCCTGTTTCACAGTCTGCAGGAAAACAAGTGAGAACAGACTTTGAGCTTTCATAACACCCACAACTCAAGAAAATCACCGACCGAATCGGAAACGCGACCCCGAAGAACGAGGAGTTAAAAGCGAGGACGCGCCTCGGCCTTCGTTGTTTCTTTCTGCTGACGCGGGAAGAGTCCGAGCGGCGGGCGTCGCCTCCCGCGGGGGCGAAACTGACCTCGTCGTAAAGCTTGAAGTCCATCCGGAGCGGGTCCGAGGCCCACAGCAGAACCGAGCTCACGCAGCTGATCGGGAGAGTTTCCAGGACGGCGACGCTCCCGCTGAGCGGCCGGCTGTCCTCGGGCGCCGCCGGGACGCTTTTCCTCCACTGGTGATCCTCGTCCAGCAGGTAGAGGGTTTCTCTGGTGGCCAGCACAGTCTGAGGCAGCCACAGCTCCTCTACGGAAAAACAAGTTTCAGACAAAGTAGGACATTAATCTTACTGTAAAACCCCAGCGATCCTTCCACCTTTGAAGTATCAGTCACGGGTCAATGACGGCAAGTTTCCTCCCGCAGTTTCAGCGGCAGAGAAGAGGTGGAGGTGAGAGGCAGGTCGGGACGCTGAAACTCCACCGACAGGCAGAGTGCGCCGGGCTGCCGTGCACCCTACAGCCCCGACACATTTGGTCCCTAACCACATGCATGCAAATACAGTCATCTGTCAAGCCGCTGAGTCTAAACAGTATATTTCTGCCTCATTTATTGGCAAAGGTCAGCGGGGCTTGCTGACAGGCGGCTCACGTCAGCGGCTGGCCACAAATCACCTCCTGTTTTCCATATTTTTTGGCTTTTGTCTGCCATAAGTCGGAGGGAAATAAAAATAATGTACCCGTTTTTGGGTTTTTTGTGTGTCCGTAAGCCTCTTTATTGAGTCGATTTTAGGATTACAAAGGATCACCGCAGCGTCCATCCAGCTGATGTTTTTTTTTACTCCGTGTTCCTTTGGGTTCCCACGCATTCTTCATGACAAAGTTCCACACGTTTCCACTCTCGCATTTCCAGAGTCCCAGTGAGTTTTGAAGCCAAGTTCAAAACATTAAATTGAAAAGTTCACTATGAGTTTATGGTAGGAATTTCTGCAGTGGTCAGGATTTAAAAATGGAACCTGGGGAGACTGGAGACTGGAAAGAGGGAGAGAAGGAATGATGGAGGGATGACTGGGTGTTGGTGAGCAGCTGGATGGATCCGTCACACATCATCCACCGAACCATCCAACAAAACCGTTCATCTATTATCCTACCAACCATCCATCCATCCATCCATCC
>VMRN01000082.1:1103543-1231787 GCA_010277015.1 Poeciliopsis turrubarensis | reverse complement strand
CGCTGCCGTATTGGTGGCGATTACAAACTACTCGAGGGGGGTGAAGAAGGGGGGAGGCGGGGGGGGGGGGGGGCAGACGCAAATGCTGTGCAATTTGCAAGGGGAGGCACATGTTATCAATTAAGATGCGGTTTACCAGCTAATTTAGTGAGCCTGTTTCACCAAACGGAGTCTGAGAAAGGCTGATTGTAATCAAGTAAAGATGTGTCAGAAATGTGCAGCTTTGGAACTTCTCCCCTTGTGCTTCACGGCTTGACCGCGTACAAATGTGCGCGACGCTGCTTCGCACCACATCTGTCAGCGTTGACACGGATAAAAGTCGAGAGGCGGCGGCAGCGGCGGCGGCGGCGCGGCAGGCGGCGCTGGCAAGCGCCTACCAGAGGTGGTGCTGGGCGGACAGCCTCGTGGTGGAGATGGACTGCAGCCTGCTGTCAGATTTGTGGGCCATCTCTCGGACCATTCCTGGAGGAAAGAGCGAGAAAAAGGAAAAAAAACAACAACAAAAAAAAGTTGTTAGGGCCCTGGAAAAAAAAAAAAAAAAAAAAAAAAAAAAAAAAAGTCCAGACGTTTCTGCAAACCTTAACTATTTTGGGCAAGACGTTCTCTTGCCCAGACTAGCCCCCATTTCCTGCCGGACTATGGGGAGACATGGGAGTACCGAGAGAGAACGACGACATGCTAAATCCAGCTAAGGGTTAGCGTTAGAAATCTATTCCTTCACTGTCGGCATAAAACACAGCAACGGAGGTCGCCAACCAGAGGTCACGCACTCCGACGTCGCTCAACGTCTCGTTATCGTGTGCAGAGCTCGCAACAAATGCAAGTTCTGTTTCAGAGATGTGCAGAGATGCGCATTTGCGTTTCTGTGACGTCGCTTTCTGTCCAGAAATCCCAGATTTTCCTTTCCGACTCGCTCAGCTGCCTGAACTCAGATGTCTGGGTTTGGTAGCCTTCTGAAGCCTATCGGGTTTGTTGTTGTGCGATCAGCCACTATCTGGACCTCATTTCATTTTCCATCCTCGTAATGAACTGCAGCCCGAAATCAAACTTACATTCTTCTCTAAATATTGTGGAAAAGCGGAGTGTGTGCTTTTGTGTCCTCAATGGCGCATTCATCACTCAACCAAATATTCCAAAACAATTCCAAAACCAAAGAATGGAAGGCCTGAAGTATGAGATCTCCGAGGACGTATCTAGAAACCAAAGGATTTATTAAGTAACCGCGGGAAATTTAAAGAAAATGCCCCGCATTCCTTTTGGAAAACATCGAAAGGTTCGTGGCTTTGCCAGAGAAGTTGAGCAGCTCAAACAAGAGATGTGGCTCACACCCCTCTGCTGACGTTCACGAGGCGTTCGGGTTAAGGTGAGACATTCCCGCGCCTGTTTACGTTCGCCGACACGGCGAGAGGGAACAAGCCAGGAAAATGGAACCAGAGTGTGAAAGCAGATCAAGGACCATCATTCACAGAGCGGGGAGGATGGGACGGGATTGGGTGGAGGGGGGGGGGGAACTCCGACCGACAGACCCTCCGCTATTGTAACTCCAACAAGAAAGCCAACTCCAGTTGCAGGTGTAGGCTTTCACCTCCATTGAGCCCGTGGGTGGGGGGGAAAAAAAAACAAAAAAAAAAAAAAACAAAAAAAAAAATGCGGCGGCGAATCGGATCCGCTGGGTCACGCCAAGCGGGCGTCAAATGTTGGTGTGAGATTAAGGGCGACAACAATACGGGGAGGAGGAGACGTCTCCGGCTGAATGGATGAGACTTTTAAAGGAAGGTACAGGGACACGAAGGAGGGGAGACGGTGGAGTGGGCGAAATGTGGTCTGCTTTAGTCTTCTGACGACGACCTGAAGCAAAGAGTCGTTTTCGCAGTAGAAAACGACATTTAAAGATACATGCTGATGTTTGTGTACTCAAGAGTTTATTCCCAGGACATTGACTCTTTTATTGGCTCGGATCTTAAAATTAAGGCTACAAGTGAAGGAAGGAACACGCAAACAAGTGTTGGAGTAATAACGAACATGTGCGAACCGTTTCGAAAATTGTTCTCAGTTTAAGCATCTCAAGCTGTTTTATATATATATATATATATATATATAAAATGTTAAGATGTAGTTTTAAATAGCAGCACCACACTAGAAGATTAAATGACATGTTCACAAAGACAGTTCGCGAGGTGCCATCCAAGACTGGGATCACGCTTAAGCAAAGGCGACAGGCGGACAAAGTGTTTAGAAGCAAGCTGGCAACGACCCGAGTCTGGACGGGGCTCTGGCGAGCGTCACGCCGCGGCGTCAACACCGTTCGCCCCCGACGATTTTCACGCGAGCGGAAACGTCCCACCGCCGCTCTGTACGTCAGCTGCTCTCCGCGAGCCCCGCATTCTGACGGGGGAGGTGGGGAAGTGGGGCGCGAATCCGTCAAATCTGTCGAGACGAACTCGACTGCAAGGCAACAAGCTGTCCCAAACGAGAGAAAAATAAACGGCAATGAACCGCTCTTTGGGCAGCGGCTCCCATGTGCCACGTGTTATCTCTCAGGTTTCAGCTGAAGCTGCGTCAGAGCCGCCAGCTCCAGAAAGCCGTCCCGGTCGCCGACCACATCCTTTCCGTCCCCTCTCGCCAGCGAGTCCACCGTCATTCCAGTTGTGGTTTCAAACCGTGCCCGCTGATTTAGGCAACGGGACAGGGGCTTGTTTTTGGTTGAGCGTTTCTGTACTTCCTCTGGCGAAATCTTTCACCAGCTGCACTTGGGGTCCGTTTGGCTGAACGAACAGAGAGTCGTCGGCGTAAGAACAACTCCGCTAACTCGGAAACCAACGTATAGCTGATGTTTGAACCGGAAACATCTGATTTTTCTGTGAATATCTCAGGGGGTTTTTTTTTTCTTCTTTTTTTTTCTTTTTTAAAACAAGAATTCAACAAGAGCCTCTGCGGTCTTGTCGAAGGCAATCTGGAAGCATTTTCAGCCACAATGAAATACAAGAAACTAAATGAGCTGTTTATGGATTTAGACTCTCACAGCAGAGAGGGAGCTTACACAAAGCGGGAGGGGAAGAAAAGAAAAGTTAGTTTTGCTGGAAGTGGGAAGCAAAACTGGATAGGCTTGCAGACTCAATGTTGCCTTCGCTTCGGGCGCTCTCTGCATCCTCAGTGACGTCCGTCGCTCGGGCAGAGAGGCGGCGTCTTAAAAAGCTTTCAAGCAGACAGAACACAATGTTTCAAAGGCCAGAACCTGATAGCGTCAGCCGGTGTCATTGCTGATCTAGAATCGAGTGAAAAACACAAGCGACATCGACGCGAGCGGCGGGAACCGCGAGCTGAAACGTCGCGCTAACATTAGTCGTGCCGACGCTAGAACCGCGACACCAACGTGGCATTGATGCGAAAGCGGAAAACACAACCGTTTTCCCGCCATGTGTCGGTGATTCATCATGTAGGTTCCCTTCAACGGGGCCAGGTTTGTTAGTGCATACTTCAGGACGTGATTCTTTTTTGAATGCAAGGTGAGGAGAGAAAAGCGAACTGCTGCGTCTTCAAAATAAGAGCCCAGACACAAACGACTAACTACTCCAAGAATTCATGAGGCAAAGCTACGATGCAGATGTTGGAGGATAATAAAGAGACTGATGTTTACCTGGAATTAAATCGCTTTTCAGGGTATTTATGCAAAAAGATTAACATTCCGTTTATTCTGACTGTAAAAAAACAGATTGCCAAAAATGTTTGTTTATGTAATTAATCGGTTTTCTCCATTTTTTGCAGCGTTGGTGTATTAAGTTTCAGGGTAACGTAAACATAATTATTAAAAGTTTGTCTTTTTTTTCCCCAAATGCATTTGACTTTTTTTTTTTTTTTTGACAAAAAATGGGTGAAATATATTTTGCAAATATTTGTACTCCATGACGAATTTCTTCTTCGAAATGGTTTTCATTCTCGGACGAAATTTTATCTTTTTTTTTAACATTCAAGGATGAAAAACAGTTCTAAAGTGAGCGAAGGATGCTGGCATTTTATCATGTAAAGGTCTGAAACCCACGGTATATTTGTGTGCTCCATGTTTGCTTCAGATTACTTTTCCATACGTTCCAGAGATTTCCTGTTTTGTTCCCCACCTCCACATTAATTTTCCATATTTCCACAGACGTTCCAAGCCTGAGCCCTTCCCCCCCCGCCGCCCCCCTCCCCCGTATTGTCTAATAAAAAGTTTTCCTCCCTCTCCAGGCGATCCAGTCTGGGCAGGATGTGCTCGGTCTGCGTGATGCCACTGCTGCCGAGGGGTCGGGGGCAGGAGTCTGCGTCATGAAGCACACGTGCTGCAGCGGTAGGCTGCCGTCGGAGCAGGTTGGGTTTCTGCAGGGGGGAACAAGCCGTTCTAACGGCCGACGCCAGCGTTCCCCCCTGACCAGAACACTGGTCCTGGAATTAGCGTTTTGGTTTTTACCTGTTAGGAGGCCAAAGAAACGCTTGCAGCGCACGCTGTCCCTGACGAGGAGAGTGTAGGCCACGCCTCCATCTGCAAACTCCATGTGGATGCTCTGGGACCCCAGGCCCACCTCCAGGTAGCTGAGCTCCATGATTGGGTAGCTGTCCTTCTTCTGCAGCCAATCGGTGAGCGGACCTCTGCTGGGAGGAAACACCACGCTTCAGAAACAAACCGATGAGCCGATTAAAAAGCCTTATGTAACATCCGACACTTTAAGGCGTGAATTTGCTGTTAAAGGACACGGAAAGGGTCATTCTGAGAAAATCCTGAAAAACCACCAGATTAAGTGTTTTCAATCTGAGGGATTCATTTCGTATTGTTATGACGCAGAAGAAAAGAAGAGACAGGAGAGGGAGAGACGGCTTCCAGATCAATGTGTTTTCATGATGTGACCCAGAAACCTGGCCAGGCTGGGCTGTGTTCATCCTGAATGGAGGGTGGGAAGATTCTCACCCTGTGAAGTAAACTGCAGTGTGGCGCCCCCTTTTGAATGTCTGCTCATTTTTGAATTTATTTGGTCTTTATGAGACAAAATCATCTCTTAAGCTTGGACTCCTTATTCTCGCAGGGGTTCATTAGGGGCGCCACCGATTGCACTTTTGTGGCCGATCGCCAATATTTGGGAAACCCAAGAAACAATCAATCGCCGATTTCTCAATATAAAAGGAAGTTGAGCCAATTTATCGATTGGCGAATTTATCAGTGCACCCATAATCAGACACCATCCATTAAGACACACATTCAAAAGAATTGTAGATCATTCACAGTTGACCTATAATAGCAGCTCAAACAGCCAGCACTGACCTTTTTGTTTTTTTCAACTAATAAGCAAAAATGTAAATGGTTTTTGATTTTAGTCAATTTAAAATGGGAGATTTGTTTAGTTTTTGCCCTAAGAGCCCCTTACGCCCCCAGTACTCTTACTGTTGCAGAAGTATTCACTGGAATAATACTTCTCATTACTCCACTGAATATCTCAACTGTAAACTGATATTCTAAAGGTCAGAGAGTTCATTGTTGTTGACGGAGACCGTTTTACTTGTTTGTAGTGACTGAAGCTGTGACTACAAGAACTTGGTTGGCAAATAGGAGGATTGTTTCGCTGTGGTCCCGAGAGTTCCTGATCCTTTTTGGGACTGCCTCCAAAAAGGGGCGGAGCTACTTGTTGTCAAACTGCTTTATTTAGTGCCAAAAGTCTGAAAATCAAAGGCATAAAAGCAATCTAATGAAAGAACAGTTAGCAGCAAAGGCTTCGAGGCTTTTTGAAAATGTATTTGTATGTTTTTAGCTTCAGAAAGTACAAATGCAAATCCGGTGGACCCCGTTGTTTTCACCTGAAACGCAAACGTCCTTCAAAATCTGTGGCATGCCTTTGTTTATTTTTTTTTATATTCTTTCGTGCCACCAACAGATTCTGTCATTTCCGCAATTCTTTTGCCTCTGAGTCATTTCATTTTTTTAGGCACTAGTTTGGAATATTTTGTACAGAACATAAATCTCCAAAACATCTAAATTTGAATCGGCAAAACAAGCACGAAAATTCCCAGTGGGGTGAATATTTTGAATAACGGCGCTCTAATAATTTCATGTTTTTAAGGGAACAAAGCAGAGACTTTGCTTTACTTACTGCATGTCTGATGTCATTTCCAGAAAGTAAAACCGCTGGTTGGAAACAACCAACAGTGAAGGAACCTCCCCTGGTTCCCCATATTTTACAGCCGACATCTGTGGATCCAAAGAAATTAAAGAGGAACATGATGTTATTGGATATTTGAGAGAGAAAAAAAAAAAAAGGCAATAAATGACAGCTGTTTTCTTGGTGAATATTGTTTTTCTGATAGCGTCGTAATAAGGCTCATTGAGCCATAATTTCAACACTAAACCATTAACATCTGTATTTTCGGATGACACCACTTTCTCATTGGGGTTTAAGAAAACAATCTCATCCGTTTCCCCCGAATAACACAAACCGCAGTCGCTGTCAGAGGCCAGATCTGCCGATTTGTTCCCCGTCGCTTTAAAGAGGCTGTTCTGACTGGCAATCCAAACCGCAGCTGAACTTCAAGAAATTGCCACCATGCTTTAGAACTGAACCTTTGAGCTCTTTCGAGAGATAATTAATAGGACTTTTCAAAGTCAGAGCTGCCATATTTCTGCTTCAGATGTCTGGAAGTCATTTGGTTTCTGTGGCGAGGATTTAAAAAAGAAATCTTCCGAGACAATGTCTTACGACTCTTCTTTTTTCACACAGGCCTCTCTGTGTGTTCTCCCACAAACCTTGAGAAAAGAGTGAAGCTCCTCTTCCTCTTCAAAGACCTCCACATCCAAGAAAAGCTGCAGCCGATGGTCCACGGACTCGTAGTCCTCGGACAATAGATCCAAGTCGCCTACAGACGCGAGAAGAGATGAGCTAATATTTTCCATTCATTCCCAATAAACACATATTAGATTCATCGGCCAACGAGAATTAGAACAACTCAACTGTAAACTGCAAGATAGACAAAGTTTGCTGCAAACAATCACTGCCGAAAATGCGACTGTACAGGACCGAGTGCAATGATAGATTTGGTCCAGCTGAGGGCGACACACCGCACACAATGCGTCACTGACACATGGTGGACGTCAACAGTGATAAAAAGCTGTTGCTTTCGTTGAACTAATGCGTATGGTTAGCGCTTAGGGTTACCACAACTAACTTAAGGGTTAAATGGAAGGATGGCGTTCCACTGGGTTCTGGGTAAGGCCCATTCATTTTTTTTCTCCTTCTTGTGCACAATCGCTTTGTTCTTGACCCACAAATCAAAAAGTTAATCACATACATAAACTATAGGCTTATCTGAGAGACATAAAATACTAATTCGGCTGTTGTACGCTGCAGTAAAGCCAACTCAGTTTGTCCCACATCGGTGTCTAACCTCGCAAATGAACATCTGGGGGAAATTGGGCCCAATTTCCTTCATTTTAGATCTAAAACCTTGCTGAAAATCTTTGAGGAAGCAGTTCCAGCTGCACAGGATGCGTTCACACCATGTAAACCACGCAGATTCATTACATCCAATTCCATAGTGATACTGGCCAAAACGCTTTATTTCTAAAGCAAACTAGGCACAGATTCACTTTTCTCTGATGCAGAGAAATTAAGTTTTGCTTCTTGCCAAATAAATAGAGCTTCTATTTTTTTTTTTTTTTTTTTTTTATAATTATCTTCCAATTCCCATCGAAAATATAAAAGAAATCCTGGAATTTTAATTCAAAACGGCTGTCTGGTCTGTATTTTTAGCCAAACATAAACTAGAAGACTAATGAATGAGCAGATTTTTTGCCTCGTTTTCTTCAATCCCTCAAATGATATCTTCCACTAATAGTTGAGGCAGAGATTTGGGGCTGCAGTGTGGGAGCACGTACTTGCATATTTCATTTTTCTGCGCGCGCGCGCGTGTGTGCGCGTGTGTGAAAGTGCAGCCAGACTTTTGCTGCAGCAGACCGCCGCATGAGCCAGAAGCATATAAGCGCAATAAATCGGCAGCAGAAGTTATCTGAGCGGTGATGAATGATTCCAGCTGATCAGAAATGACAGGGCAGGGACCCGCAGAGGCCAAAATAAGCCAGCGGCCTTTCATTTAAACAGCAGAGTAAGGATCAGAGTTTCAAGGTCTTTGAACTGAGAGAGAGAGAGAGGACTGCTCCTCTGAAGGTGGAGGCGCGAACCTGCGTGCGATAAAGAGCACGAAGAAGAAAGGGAGGAAAACGAATCGGTCGCCCCCAAAAAAAAACAACAACAAAAAAAAAAACCCCAAAACAAAACAAAAACAGTTCGTTCAGGCTGTGGGATGAGTCGTCTTCAGAGTGACTCTGCGGCTTCACCAGGACAGATTATATGGTACTGCCTGTACTACATCACTACAAATTAAAAACAAAAAAAGATAAAGAAAGCCATCATTAGGACTCCTGGGCTTTCATCCTCCCCCCCCCCTCCTGCTGCCCCCCCCCCCATCACTTTCAGTAATGACTCCAATCTGTTTTGCTGCGAATTTACCATGCGGTTCATCCCAGAAATGGCAGACAGATGTCAGGGAGTCCGACGCGGAGGAACCCTCTGAGGATCCCGACGCAGCGCCGCTTGGATCCGTTAAGAATAAAATAAAATAAAAAAAAATAAATAAATAAAAATTTTCAGGGGGAACGGCAGCGCTTGCCCCCTCGCCCCCCCCAATAAAACCCCCTGGAACATCGAGCAGGAATTTGATCCACAAAGCAACAATTACCTGCTTTGTTTGTTTCTCCAAGCCTCAAAAATGTGGGGATTTTTTTTTTTTTTTTTTTACATCTGTGTCGTTCCTGATGGAAGCCATTTGCTCGTCGAGACACTTCTTCTGTCTGAAGTCTAATTGCTTGTGTTCTGTTCCCGCCGCCGCTCGTTCGGCGAGATAAGACGGACTGCTCCAGGAGTTTGGCACTTTGGCTTTATCGCGTTTAATTTGCAGCTTTAATTGCTTCTCGTTTTTTGTTTTTGTTTTTTTTTTTCTTTTTTATTGGGATGATTAAAGTTGGCTAAACTTACACGGCTTCCTTAACAGCTCGAACAGCACCGAGAGCCGCAGTAAAAAAAAAACAAACAACAGCTACAGCTGGACATTCTGGTCCTCCGAATCCCCGAATGAACGCCTAAATAACCGTCAGTTCTGCTGTTGATTAAGACGAAACAGGATACGAAATCGTGTAATGTTCGGGGAAACCAAAAAAAAAAATTGAAATTGAAAGAAAACATCTGTAATCACATTAAAAATAATAATAATAATTAATCATAAAAAATATATATACTGAATCACTTGATATTGAAGAAAATATGGAGTCACGGAATTTTCATGAAAAAAAAAAAAATCTTGAATCAGAAAATATTACAAAAATAAAAATAAAAATATTAAGGGGAATTTGCTTAATATCGGAAAAAATGTTACGGAATCAGGTATCACCTGATCTGACAGGACAAAAAAAAATAAATAAAAATTACATTTTGAAGATATTGAGGAAATATTAGAGTTGCACATATACTGAAGTTATTAGGGAGGTTCCACAAACAATCCTAATTCAACTTATTTTCAGAAATGAAATGACGGGCTGATTTGAAATGATTTGATAAAACTGTATTTTAAAAGCCAAGGACGAAAGTTTTGAAAAAGAATATAGAACGGCGGGATAAAGAGAAAAGTGTGAAAGGAACACAAACATGGAATCACCTAAAACTAATAGGAATCAGTGATGAAAACAAAAGATGATGAAATTACCGAATTTAACGGAAAAATGTGAAAGTAAATAAACATTTTTCAGGTCTGTCTGTTCATCAGGCAAGAGATTATTCCTTCAAGAATTTGTTCCATTAGAGAAGGAATGCTAAAGCACACAAACTCGTGATTCCAGATGTTTTCTCCATCATCAAAGTGATTCCATGTTTAACTTCCTGCAAAAGCATTTCATTTTTGAAGCCTAATGGATAAAGCAGGGATTGAAAGGTGAAATCGGGTCTGACCCTTTGGGATGGATGGAGTCGCAGGTTCGGCGGGAGGTTGGGCTTGCGGGGGCGCGGCGCCGCTGACCGAGTAGTGGTAGCTTCCTGCCAGCTCCTCCTTCCCGTGGCTGACGGTGCGGTCGGGGGCGTCGCCGATGAAAAAGGAGGTTCCCTGAGCCGTGACGAAGCTCTGCTCGGGCGAGGTGGCGGCGGAGTGCGGGAGGAGGCTGCTGCCGGCTTCGTCGAGCTGCAGGAACAAAAAAAAAAAAAAAACCCGGGTCAGAGCAGGAAGTGGGACGGAAGAGCGGCGCGTTTCCGAGAGGAGGACCTGCTCTGGGGGGAAATCCGGAGGCGAGCCGCTGACGGGCGTGCTGCTGCAGGGCGCCGCCTGATGGGCCACCTGGACCACATGGTCACTGCCGCACTCCGGACAAACGCACGCTGCTCCTGCACACGCACAGCAGAGCAGAGCAACCCGTTGGGAGAATCTGGGCCTAGTCGAAGTCCAGATTCTGCTCAGATCGTGTGGTGTGACTTGACATTAACAGAGCCGATCTCCACAACGCTCACCTGAACTGCCGTTGTGATGATCTGCCTCCGTCCGCTCCTCCCTGCACTCCTCCTCGCCGTCCCGCAGCATCACTCCCACTCCGCTCCCGCCGTCCTCCTCCTCTTCACCGGCTGCCAGGTGAGAGCTGAACTCTGACCTGCAGCGGAGGCACTGCAGGCGGGAGGAGGCGGAACTGGATTTGGAGTCCCGCCGCTGGTTCTCCGCCAGCACAGCGGACAGGATGTCGCTCAGAACCTGCAGGGACATGATTCATCATGGCGGACTCGGTCCCCGAAGAGTCCAGCCTGTACACCGAGCGCCTGCATGCTGGAACGCAAGCTGCTTTCGCGTTTTAAATGGCTCGTGCTTTCTCTTCTGGAACATGTGGTCATAAACGCGAGTCAAAGGAACAGATCCGGATCGCGTGAGTAAAGGAGGGTGAACCTGTGCTGCCTGATGGGGGTCGTCATCCAGCAAAAGGTACGTCCGCCTCCGTTTGGACTTGGCGATGTAGTCGAAGTGAAGCTCCACGGCAGGCAGCGGCTCCGCCGCGTCCTGAGGAGGAGAAAAGCAGAGCCGTGTTGGGACTGTGCCGGGTAGGAAAGACGACAGAAGTCTGCAGATCCTCCCAGGCTTCAGGCGGTTGTGGAACAGAGCAGCGGCTCAGTCCAACTCTGGACCGGTGGAAGGCTCACCTGTGGGGTCCAGATGGCCCGTGTGGTCTGGACCCGGGCCAGGCTGTCCAGCTCCAGCCGGGACATCTCCACGCCGCGCTGCGGGTCCACCTCCACCAGGACGCCCTGCTTCACCCGCAGAAACACTTCCGTCCTCTTCCCCGCCTCGCCTTCTCCGTCAGCCTCCTCTCCGTTGGGCAGGATGCCGACCAACAGGGGGCGACACAGGTCAACTGGAGAGACGACGGAAAGAACCAGACTTAGCGGTGGAATTTGAAACTTTCTGTCAAATTAGAATACAGCTGGAAGACTTTCTCTCCCTACCTCCGGTTTCGTCCTCTTCATCCGGGTAGGTAGCGCCACTCGACGCCCTGGCAGACCTTTGGGAGCCGGGGCTGGACTGGTGAGAGTCGGCCGCCTCCTGCTTCCCCACCGGGCCGTCCACGGTGCTGGTCTCCAGAGTGGAATCGGTTTGCTGGGCGCTCGGACTCAGCCACTCCAGCGTGGAGTCTGTCTCCGGGTCGTTGGGCTCCGGGGACAGCAGTGGGAGGACTTCCACAGCAGCTGGCCCGTGGTGACCGGGTGTCGCGGAGGCGCTGACGCCGTTGGTTAGCGGCTGAGGGGTGGACGGGCTGCTGGTGGTGGTCGGAGCCCCTCCGTCCAGATGGTGCTGGTACCTCAGCCAGTCTTCCCCCAGCTGATCTCTGAAGCTGGACATGCGCTCGATCTCCTGTTGGTGAGGAAGAGCAACGTCTGGCGGAGAGACATTGGAGAACAGTGAGCGCGTTCGATATTTCTCCAGCAGCTGCTGAGAAGACTGCCGTCACCAACCCTGTGCAGAGGAGAAGGGTCTGGGCTTGTGGTCAGTATCGCTCGGTTCTGATATGCTGGCTCGCCGAACTTTGACCTTACTCTGAAACACCAAACACAGTCACAACCGTCGTTGGGTTGGAGCCGTTGTCTTTTACAAAATGTCTCCTGGATTCACTCTTACTCGGGACTTCTTCTTCCTAAACCGGGACGTCCCGGCTTCGGCGGCGGTCAGGCCGTCGCTCAAGTCCCCCGCCCCGCTTGACGGCTCCTGGTTGCTGCGCTCAGGCGGGTCGCAGGGTGACGCCACGGACGTCTGAACCTGGATGATCAGCTGGCCCGCTTTGGGTAGAACCTGGAGGCAAATGGACGGAAGGATGAGCTGACCCCTCGCCCGTCTCTCGACACACGGATCCGACTTCAGAATCAGAATCTGTCCCCGAAGCCCCCGGGGCGGAAGCTCTCGTGTCGCGGCTGCAGCCGAACGCCGGGACTTACTGATAATTCAGAGGAGGACAGTGGGATTCCATCCAGCCTCATCTGGAAAGTGCACACAAAAAGGAGTTTGAATGACGGAGCGAAACGACAACGGTTCAGTTTCAGGCGGAGTCTCACCCTGAGGCCGACGGCCTTCGGGGACAGGTGCGGCACGGTGCAGGTGCGGTGGCTCTTCTGGAAGTACAGCGGGTTCCCCTCCAGGTTTAGCTGCAACGACAACAGCGTCACATGATCCGACATGGGTTCTGGGTGAGGCTGTGGGGGATTAAAAAAAAAAAAAAAAAAAAAAGTCAGCGCCTTACGCTGGCGAGGCCGTGCAGCAGGGAGAGCGGGGCGAGCTGGGCGTGCTCCAGCAGCAGGTTGTAGGCCAGGTCTAAACGCTGGAGCGAGGACAACTGCTCCACACCTGCACGAAAACAAGGGAACAGGAACAAAACTTGAGCGCTCAACGCTGGTTCTGGTGGTTTGTTTTTATTTCTCGGATGACATCACCGCCCCGAATGGGCACCGTGACCTCATCAGCCAGACTCTCGGTCTGGTCGGAGCCGCCAGAGTTTCAGGGCGAGATAAGAGACTCGGCGAGTAACGCCAGCGCTCTTTACCGTTAATGGTTTCCAGTTCGTTGTTCCTGAGGATGAGCGTGTGCAGCTTGGCCCTGGCGCTGGGCCCGAGTGTTGGCGCCCTCTGCAGGCAGTTGTATCCCAAGTTTAAGTGTTCCAATTCACTCAGAGGCTAAAAAAAAAAAAAAAAAAAAGACAAAAACGACTATATATTAGCTTCAACGGAGACATGCTAAAACGAAAGAAGAAATAAACACTCTACCTTTAGGAATTCTCCGCACTCTTGGATCTTGTTGTGGCTCAGGTCCAAGGATTTCAGGACGTTTAGTAAACTCTACAAGGAAAAAAGTGGGCACAGTTGGATGCTGACGGTAGCAAGGACTGGGACGTGAGGGCGGCTCGCGCTCACTAGCGACTGGTCGAGGCAGACGATGGCGTTGTAGCTGAAGTTCAGGGTGTGCAGCTCCAGCCAGGTCAGCGCAGAGCTCAGGTCACCTCCACAGAGTGAGAGCAGCTCCTGGCAAACAAAAAAAAGACACACACAGTTGCTACGGAGACGGACGCAGGAAGCCGAGCGTCCAAACTGCACCTACCTCCAGGGAGCTGAGGCTCTTTGAGCAGGTGAAGACCTCAAGCTGGGAGTAAACTCCTCGGAGTCCCTCAAGGAGGTGAGCTGGGATTCTCTTCAGCTGGAGGAGAACAAGGGAAAAAAAAAAAAAAACACAACACATCCACAACTTTAAAGAGTTCTACTTAAGACTGAAATGATTTTGATATTTATATTAAGTGTGCGTAAACTGCGCACGAGTGTAAAAAAAAATAAAGCTCAGATTTGACCTCTAAACACTTGAGAGACTTGAAAGGGAAGATTTTCACCGCTGACTCCAGCCTCACTCCAGGCGGATGGATGAGCTGCGATTGCAGAAACACAAACTGAGCAACGGGGTTTATGTTCACATCTTAATGTCAGACACCAGGGGGCAGCATCCAACCAGATGAAGTAATATTAAGTCAGGATTAACTTTATCTGACAAATATCTGCAAACAGTCGTTTGCATACTACATAAAAAGAACATTTTCAACTGTAAAATTCTCAAAATTAAACTTCAACCCTTAAATATCAATAAGCACCGTTAATATATCACTGGCCCACAGCATGACAGACTTGGGAGCTTTTCCCTCATACTGATCCTTAAATCCACACCACCTCACAGGAACTTGGTCCAGTCAAAGCCCAAGCTCAATACAGAGTTTCCATTGAGCTAGCCTCAGAGATGCTCCACTGTGCAGCGGGGCTTTTCTTCACCTTGAGCGAGAGCGTCTTCTGCAGCACGTCGAACAGGAGCTGCAGCTGTAACAGAGAGGACGTGTCGGCCGGATGGGAAGGAAGCGCCAGGAAGCCATGCTGCTGGCTCCTGGACAACAAATACTGCTCGAAGAGCCTGGTGAGCTGCTGCAGGCTGCAGGCGGGGAGGGTCAGCGTGCTGCTGCCGTCCAGGACGACGTCACCTGCAGGGGAGAAGGGATTGAAAGCGTGAAGAAATCGACAATCGCCATCGTCTCTTCTGTCCCCAGCTTTGAATTCTTCCTCGTTGAAACTACAAAGTCTTTTCGTTTCCTCACACCAGCTGGTTCTGATTGGACTCAATAGCCTGTAGTGAAATTCATTGATCTCTGCTTTGCAACATACACATTTTTAAAAAAAGATATATATATATATGCATTTGGACATACCATTATTGCGGAGAAGCGTGGCCAAACTGTGCACGAGTGAGAACTGGCCCGGGGGAGCCGCAGCCATCCTGCAAAAAGGTCAAACAAAATCTGGACTACAACTGGACTACAACTCCCAGAACACACGAACAAGCCTGCCGTTTGTTTCCGTGTAGCTGCTTAATAACGTTCTCGAGGTAAATATACGTCCTTACAACGTTGTCTCTTCTTTTTTTATTCATTTATTTCTTTTAAATGAGTGAATAAAAAACCTTCAACATTCTACAATTGCAACAATTCGCACTTCTTCGGGAGCTAACGCCGCGTTAGCTTATTTTCTCCTGGAGACAAGCCAAATAGCTTACCTGCGCGGTGACGCCGGAAAAACAAAGAGCTAACATCCGGTCCTCACTTAAGTGTTTTGGACGCCAATTCGTAATATTTCCACGTCAAACGCCACACAAAAGCAGCGGCGCAGCGGCGAATGCTAATGTCACAAACAGCTCAGTGATGTTGATGTTTTTCCTCCCTACGTCACATGACTAAGGAGGCAGACACTTCCTACGGTGGCCCCGATGTGTCAAAAGTCTCGCCCGCAGATTTTTGTTTGTTTACTAAAAACCACGATTTGGACATTTTACGCGAGAATCTGGTGGAAGTTGGAAGTAGTTTTTTTTTTGTTGTTTTTTTTTGGTGCCAATTTTTATGGCCATGCTCTGGATTATTATTTACAAATGATTTCAACTTTTGAATAAGATGAGCAGCAATCTGGAAAAACAAAGTGCAGTATGTAAAAATGCCTGTTTATGAATTATTTAATTCACTTCTTTATCATATTGGATAATCGGGACAAAACAGATTCTGCACATTTTCGCAAAGCATTATGGTTGCAATAGTTTAAAAAAATTTTTTTTTTTTTTAAAAACAGAAAAAAAAGACTTTTTGACATTTCTTATAATAATCACTTCTTCTTATAATGATCTATTTCATGGCCGCTATACAGAAGTGGTCTTGGACACGATGTAATAATGTCAATAGAGAACATGAAGCATAAATCAATCTCAACCAGGGTTTGTCTTGTATAGATAAGAACAACAATCTATTTGAATAAAGTCGATTTTTGACCCTCAGGATGCCTGCTGAGAGGGCAAGGGCTAAAAAGAAGTAAAAAAAATAATAATAATTGCCATGGTTTGGATCACACCCAGAGGAATTCAGCTGAGAGGATATTTTTGGCCGAGAAGTGTCAAAAGCAATTTATTTACGCCAATTAGCCGTTTTGCTTTACAGCAAAGCATTCATTCACTCGATGCTAATTCGTGTGTCGTTGGTGTGATAAGTTCCTTATAAAGCACTTTCATTCAGAAATACTCTTGTTTTAACTACAGTATGTGTTATTAAAAAAAAAAAACAATAAGATAGAGAGTTGTGGGTTTCTCTGGCGACTCAGATCTTTTTGGGGTAGAAAATCTAAAGACAAGAACTCCAGCTTTTGACAAAGGCCCTGTGTGAATGCAAAAGTTATGTGAAAAACATCTGTGTGTGTGTGTGTGTGTGTGTGTGCGTGGTTGCGTGTGTGTGTGTGTGTTTAGGTGTACTGTGAATTACAGCTCTGTAAAAGAGCATTGGACAATAGGAGTAACCAAGTTTCTACATCCTAACAAAGTGAAACCAGCCTTTTTTGATTAAAAACAGCAATAATGATGATAATAATAATAATAATAATAATAATAATAATAATAATAGTAAAATGCTAGACGCCCAACAACATTTCTACCAAAAACATCCATCTTAAGACGATTCCTCCATCAGTCTGCAAGACTTGCGTACAAAACTTTGGACAGATCGGCCTTTTCGTCCAAACCTTACCATTGACGAGCATTGGAAAAAAAAAAAATGTGACAACTATTTGCATCCGTCGCATAAATGACACCTTGTGATCTTGAAGGCCGGAGCCGTCTCGCGTTCTAAAAAGCGTCCTTTATGAACGGTGAGGGGAACATGCCGTGAGTGTTCCCCATTCATCACCGATCCTCCGGTCGTCCTCCCATCAATGCAGAGTTTATCCAGAGTTTGTGTTTGTTCAACAATTCCACCGGGAGGGATTGAAGGAAATGACCTCGGTGGGAATCACTCTGCACACACTGGCGGACCCCGCGGCCGGTTGGGTCTAATTAGCCGGTGACCAACCTGGACACAAACCCAAATAACGTGGAGTCGGGGTGCAGCCGCGACACAAAACAATCAGCATTTGTAACCTGCGGTGTTAGGTTTCACATACCAGAGTTATTCCTGGGTCCCACGGATAAACACCTATTAGTGTGCAAGCACTGGACGGGGTTAACACGGGCTGTTTGCAAAAAAAAACAAAAAACAAAGTGTCGGAAAATTCATATCTTTCACCAAATTAAATGTCACTAGATACTTACTGTTATGTCTAATACTTTTGTTGGTTGTTTTTTTAACAGCTATTGTCATTTTTTACTCTAGTCCAGCTATTCATGGTGCAAAAACAGGAATTGAAAGACTTCTGTACAACGAAAAATCTGAAATGTGCGGCGTGTTCATCCGTAGGGCGCACGGCTCACGAACGACCAGAGGGGGCCGACACGGCAGCGCCATTTCACCCACAAATCTGCGGCAAGCAGAACTGGAGGAAAGTCACGTTTGCAGTTTCGCCGAAGCCGCTAAGATTGACGGACGTGCAAAAGACTTGGTGGCAGGAACGCTAAAGCCGGAGAGCTGCAAGTCGGGCGACGGAATGGTCCAGTCAAAGCCGAGGTGTTGAGGAGCAGGAAGCGTCGACTCGGAGCAGATGAATGCGAAGGCATGCCGCGCGCTTTTCAAGGATCGGCCCCCATCAGTTTCCTTCAAACTGATGTGGAACCGGACGCCATTTTCCAGATGAAATCCCCTCGCTGCAGTTCAAGTTCAAATAGTTTGCTCTAGCGGTGAGAAGTTTTTGTTGTTGTTGTTGTTTTTTTTTAATAACTATATTAAACAGAATGTAGTCTTCTCCTCCCCCCACCATTTTATCCACCATCCCCGACTATAAAGAGTCGCGTTCCCTCGAATAACAGATCCCAAATCTGGGAACTTGTAGGACCCAGCAGCCCTCCCCTCCCATTCACGGCTTCACCTGTTCGCATTTTCTCGCCTCCTTTTTTTTTTTTTTTTTCTCCCTCCCTCCCCAGTCGGGATTGTCTCCTGATCAGGCCCCCGGACGCCATGACCCAGGTCCGCACGCCTCCGACTCTGCCGCCGCGGCTCGCCGGCTGCAGCCTGCTGCTGCTGCTGCCGCTGCTGCTCCTCTCCGCGCGCTCCGCCGGCGCCTCCCTGTCCGAGATGGTGTTCCGCTGCCCGGGCTGCACCGCGGAGCGCCAGGCGCTCTGCCCGCAGCTCGCCGAGCCGTGCGCGGAGATGGTGCGCGAGCCGGGCTGCGGGTGCTGCCCCGCGTGCGCCCGCCGGGAGGGCGAGGCGTGCGGCGTCTACGCCCCGAGGTGCTCCGCCGGTCTGCGCTGCTACCCGACGCCCGACTCGGAGCTTCCGCTGGAGCAGCTGGTGCAGGGCCAGGGCCAGTGTCGGCGCAAGGTGGACGCGGAGACGGTCACTTACAGCCCGGAGCAGCGGGAGCGCAGCAGCAGCGGTCAGTCGGTTCACTGAGAAAAAAAAAATAAAAAAAAAATACCTCGATCAATTTTTAATGACACTGTCTAGACTGCAGCCTATTGAATAGACTGCAGTGACCTCTCGTGCATTGTTTTATGACTAAAATGATGAGTGGGGAAGTGTTTAGTTGAGTGCATTTAGTTTTGTGGAACCATGTAACAGATGCTGTTGTGCGTTGAGTTCAGTTCATCTCAGCTGCTCTCCAAAACAGCTGGATCTCCAGCCTTTTCCCCTCCCGACAACAGAGAACAAGTCGCCTGCTAAAGAGAGAAAGAAAGAAAGAAAGAAAGAAAGAAAGAAAGAAAGAAAGAAAGAAAGAAAGAAAGAAAGAAAAGGGAAAAAAAAAAAACTCTCTGAAGTTGTACTTGGATCGAAACAGAAAACATTGAAATATTGATGTTTCCACAGGGGAGAACAGGGAGGGGACAGCAACAGGAATGCTGCAAGGCTTGCAAAGCTGGACCTTAACAGCTTTTGGCTGGCCTAAACCCCAAAAGCAGTTTTCGACCACAAGGCAAAGCTAAAGTGTGGTGCATTCACATTTTTTTTTATTTATTTATTTTGGGTGTGTGTGTGCGACAGAGAAACAAAATGTACTCCCGACGCACCGAAATTAAAAAAAAAAAAAAAAAATTCATATGGAATCTTATATTTTTGAGTGGAATGTGACCCCATAATAGGCGCAGAACAATATGCCAATTCACAGATCTGAAAGTGCAGCTAAAATAGCTAGCCGCCGCGCCGCTTGATTGGCCAATCCAAGAGCCGCGTGTCATTTTCTCGCCGCTGATTGGTTGAGAGAAGGACGACCGCCCAATTCTCGGCGACTATCAAACGAAAGAGGAAAAGCAGACAGAAAAGAAAGTATCCTTCGACCGCCCCTGCCGACCAATCAAAACACAGGAAGCCATCAAAATAGTCGCCTTATTCTCAGTTGTACGATGACCAACGTTTGCGTCGCTGCGATACCACGTTTGCGGACGACAGTCGCATTTATCGAGGGGGGGGGGGGGAAAGCTCCCGAAACCTAATAACCGGTTTCTGCCGTTTGCAGGGAACAACTGCCATGGAGCCTGTGCAATAATAAGTCATGAGTCTCCAGAGGAGCATTACTGAATCGCTTCCTGGCAGAAATGTTTTATCCAGCCACACTGGGAAGGTAAAGAACTTTGTGCTTCAAGCTGAAGCAACGGAACAATTGATCTTTTTTTTTCTTCTTCTACATAATAGGGTTTCTGCATCGACTTTTTCCCCCCGTCTTCTTTCGTTTTGCGTCGATCTTTTACGGTCCAGATGACTAAACCCATTTGGGTAAAAAGTCTTGTTTGTTCTAATGTCGGGGAGTCATTTTTATCCTCAAACGTCCTTCTATACAAAGAAAGACACATTTCACACAGGCTTTTTTTTATGCAAAAGACTGTTTGATAGCAGGTTCCCAAGGAAACCCATATCCGAGCGGGGTGAGCTTCATCAGATCCGAGTGCTGCTTTGACCAGAACTTTACCGAGACTTCGAGAGAGATCAAATCGACTTAAAAAGACCGAACCCCAACCCCAACCTTAACCCCAACCCTACTCCACGGTCTGGCTGAGGTCGACTGCTGATTGAGCCTAAAAACAGCCCTCTGTCAGGGCTCATTTTCACCCCGCTGCGATTGGAGTCCATTTGAGTTGGCGATAATGAGAAAGAAAAACATGACGTTTTGCTGTTATGGTGAGAGTTGCCATGGAGAAGGAAAGCCGGAGGAAACAAAAGGGAGCTAAAAACAACCCGCGCCCTCGGCGGCTGGAGTCATTCATTGAGAAGAAGTGGCATTCCTGTGTACCTGCGGGGGTGTCCAGGCGGATCTGGCGGTGCCTGAAATAGCGGCGGGATAATCTCCCCCGCCCCCCACACAAAAATCCCGTCTAAAAACGGGTATTTGCGCCGTCGTCCCCCTGAGGCGTCCACTTTGGTCACCTCCATGCCAGGGATCTCCACAATGAAATATTTTCCCTCCGTGTCTGAAATTCGTTTTGGCTTCAGATCTGAAGCGACTTTTTTGACGTTTCGGTGATCGGAGAGTTAAAAGTCTGCATTTCGTCCCATGTAGAGCCCGTCAGTTTCTCAATGCATGCAAGTAGTTTACAAAATTATGAAACTGCATCCATAAAAAAAAACAAAAAACAGACTATTTGACTCTGGCCAAGGCAGTTGGTGGATGGATGGAAACCAGCAAACATTCGAGAATCGTCTTAACTCCTGTTTCGAAGCACTTCTGAGGCGTTTAAACGGGTCACGTGCCGCGGCAAGGCGAGGCTGCATCGATTTGTTGTGGTTTCAAACCTTTTACGAGGCCTACTGGCGGTTATTTCAAGAGACGGGGTTCTAATTTGTTTACCTCCGAGGCGTTTTGGCCCACAGACGTCGTGGAAAAGCAGGCTTTGGCACGCATCCCCGCAGCTGCTTCCAAGACCGGGCAGAGCTGCCTCTGCAGGCACCGCTAGATGAACTCTGGGGCAATTGTGGAGGACATGAATTAGCATGGGATCTGCAGCGGGCTCAAACACGCCGAAACACGAACCGCCATCCACTTTTGACTCTCGCCTGCAAAGGAAAGGAGATCAGATCTTGCAGAATAGTTCAGCATTTTCGACGAGGACGAGCTGCGTTTGTTCCTTCCTACTGAAAATGGGAAGCAGTCAGACGGAGCAACGCTGAGCAGGATAATTCATCTTCAAATAAATGAATTTCTCGTACAGCCACTGCAGGTTCTACAATTTGTGATCTATGAGAACCGCCAGCTTAGATTGACAACTATTTGTACTTATTTTAGCGACGCTAAGACTAGTACGCTACTTATTTGTCTGCTGTTTGCTAAGTCGACCAGAATCCGGACAATCAGACGGTGTCACCTCTGGCCTACGTGCCACCTGGGAATTCGACATGGATCAGATACAGAAAGGAAGTCTCTCCGGGCCTTTGTGTGAGGATTAAGTCAAGCAGTAGACTGGACAGTAGGCCTGCTGCTCTGTTGCTTCTGCTGATCCTCAGCCCGCTGCTGTGAAGCAGCTTGTTCTGCAGAGGCCTTTGCACCCCCTGAAAGTGGGGCGCTGAACCCTCTGTGTCTGGGTGCGTAGAATCGCCCGGGACGGTTGCGAGTGGCTGCTCGGCACCGAGCGCTTCGCGCTTCGCGCGTCCGGGTAAGCGCGCACCTTGACTAATCGTCTCGAAAAGACGAGGCCAGGAGGGCTGTGCGCTTTGCGACCTCCGAGGATTACGTAAGCCGGCAAAACAAAACGGCGCCCCCCAGCTTTGAGCGTGCTCTGTGTTTATCTGCTCGGGTCGCGGATCGACGCACGTGTGCAAGTCAAGACACACTTGGCTTCAATTGACCTTTGCCCCCCCCCCTGCTTTCCTTTGTTTCGCAAGACGTCTTCAAAAAAGGTCCCGGAGAGAACTCAAGTCCAACAGCTCCGGATCAATTCGATGGTGAAAGGCGCCAGCGCCTTGTTATTGCTCAGTTTGGAATTTCCTTTCTAGACGCTTCGCGAACTGGACGTCACATTTACCTCTTGCGGGGGATCTCAGATTGGCTCCTCAGTGGACCGTTCCTGCTAAAACACACACACACGTTTTCACTCACTTTCCTCTAGTCTGCATGTTGGAACTTGACCTACATAGCTCCGAACTGTCTGCTGCGTGGCCGGGCGTTTGACCTTCTCTGCTGTCCTGGCTTTCCTCCCGCCTGTCGTTGGTGTGCCCAGGAAAACCCCGCGTCGGCGAAAATGCGTGCTCTCCTGCAGAGATTCAGCAAAAAAGAGTGGCGTTCTGGCACATTTATTTGCTTTCTGAAATGTTATTCCTCGCAGCTACAGTGAGCCGAAATGGGCTATGTGAAGAATTTGTGTCAACTGGGATTTTTTGGGGTTTTTTTTTTTCCCCATCTCAGGTGAAATCAGCTGGTTTCCTCTTCCGCTCCTTTTTTTCTGTGAACGCCTATGTCCGAGGCAACAACCTTTAACTCTCGGAATATCCCAGTCCCAATGCTCCAAACATACCTTAACATGCATCAATAAAACCCAGTGGAATTTGTCTCCTAATGCTCTGATGTGTCGGATCAAAGGTGAGGCTCTGGAGCCGCAGCCCGACCCGGACGCCAGCGAGATCCCGGCCGTCCGAAAGCCCGGCAAAGACGCCGCCTGGCTGGGGCCCAAGGAGAGCGCCGTGCGCCAGCACCGGCAGGAAATGAAGACGAAAATGAAGACCAACAAGGTGGAAGAGGTGAGACCTACTCGTCCGAAACAGGTGAGTGTCTGCTGAGGAGGACGACTCTGGGATGAGCCGCGTTGTTACCTATCCGTCTGCAACGTACAAAAATGATTGTTTCCAAGTGTTTCTGCTCTCGAACGTTTCCTTTTGCTTCAGTTTTTCTTTCAATAACACTTCCTGCTCGTAGGAGATCTCTTAATGTCCCCTTAAACAGCCGAGACAATTGAAGAATCGTGTTGCGTTGGCGCCCACTCGCCAACGTTTCGTACGATTGGCTTCCTTTTCAGGCGGGCTGTTTGCAGCCTACCTGCTCTGCAATCAGCTCTGTAGCTCTTCCGCCCGGCTGTGTTCTATTTTTCAACCGTCGCAAAGTCGCTCAGAGGCCAGCTCTCGAACAGAACACGTCTTGGCAGGGCGGCGGGAGGTCAACCAGAGCCCTTTGGCAAGATTTGATACGGTTTCTGGCAAGAATTGAGACGAATTTGCGCCAACCAGGAAGCCATTTAGCAATATTGTGTGTTTAATATGGGGTTTTATAGTCAACAGTGTTCAGATTGCTTGGCAAAGCTGAGCTGGTGTTGATGTGTCCTGGTTTTTAAATGAGGTTTTATATTTTAATTAAAAAAAAAAACAAAAAAAAAACTCATTGTTATTATTATTATTATTATTATTATGTATTATTATTATGTAAAAGTAAACCAGAACACATCTCAGAGGTTAGGGCCGCCCGAACATTTTGTTCTGAACGTTTCAACCGACGCAGGAAGCGGGCGGCGCCGGCGAAACCCGAGCGCCTCTGCGTGGGCCTGAAACGCTTGTTCTCGTTCTGCTCTTGTTTTCTCTCAAGACTCAGTGTCAGCAGGAGCTCGACCAGGTCCTGGAGAGGATATCCAAGATGCCCTTCAGAGATAACCGAGGTCCTCTGGAGGACCTCTACGCACTGCACATCCCCAACTGTGACAAGAGGGGGCAGTATAACCCTAAACAGGTGACTAGTGTTTTGGCTCTTACCGATTAGAAATAAGAGATTCCCCATTGAAAGAAAAACCAGAAATAGAAAGAGAACACATAAAAATAATAAATGATCAAACATGTGGGACACAACCTTTCTTCAGTCAAAGTATTTTGCCGAATCCAGTTTGGAATCTCTCCAAAGAAAACTGCAATTTTCTTTGGCGATATTGCAAGAATATTGTAAGCAATAATAAGATGACGTTCCATGTGACTGGGGGGAAAAAAAATTGATGGACAGCAAGACGTTTTCCTGTTCCAGCAGCCGTTATGTCTCAGTAAATCCACCCCTTGGGTTGCGTTGCAGGTGAAGGGGTGTGGCTAATTTTGTTACCTCGCAACTTTGCTCATTACTAAATAATAGAGCAAGACAAAAAAAAAAAACAACAACTGAATAAATCATTTCGTTTCAGTGCAAGATGTCGCTCCACGGTCAGCGGGGCGAGTGCTGGTGCGTGGACCCCCACACCGGCCAGCGCATCCTGTCAGCTCCGGCCGTGAGGGGCGACCCCAACTGCAGCCAGTACCTGGGCGAGCTGGAGCTGCCCGACGCCACCCAGATCTGACGTGGCCAAGCGTTGAGAAGAAACCAAACTGTAAACCGCTCGGGAGCAACCCGAGGAAGCTATAAGCTATCTGTGTGTCTGTGTGTGTGTGTGTGTGTGTGTGTGTCTCTGCAGCCCGTCTATCGGCAGTTGCATCTCAAATCTTAGCTTCCTACAAAAAAAAAAACCAAAAAAAAAAAACAAACAAAAAGGTTTGGATGACGGTCACCAACTTTGTGGCGTTCTGTTTGTGTCTTAGAGCCAGTGATTATGCTTTACTAACTGTAACAATGCTCAGACTGCTTTGTTACCAGTGTTTTGTACCGTTTGAAAGAATGGAGAAGCGTTCAGTGCGTGGAATGTTTTTAGGCGTCTTTCCGCGCTCTCGCTTGCAGACTAGGTTTTTGGGTGTGCCTCATTTGTGTTGCCCAGTAAGTAGCAAGGATCTGACATGATAAAGTGCTAATGCAAAATAAAGTAGAAACCTGTTGACTGTGTCATTCTCTGCTGTTGAACATGCTTAGTTTTGATATGAAATTCTCCACTGCCCCCTATGGGTGAATCTAACGCCCAGAAAAAGTGACCAGGGATTTTTTTTTTTTTTGTGGCTTTTTCAGCAAAAACTGGATACTACCCGCATGGAAAGTTACATTTTTGTTGTCACAAAACACTAAACATCTGACTTAACGTTTTGCCACCTTAATCCACTTTCCCAACACAACAGGCTTTTTTTTTTTTTTTTTTTTTTTTTTTTTTTTTTAAGTGAATACAAGAAGTTTATTAAATAGTGATTTAACTTTAAAAAAAAACAAAACAAAACAAAAACAAACAAACAAAAAAAAAGGAGTACATCAATTATAGGTGCGTTAAATATTCCATCAGAAAATTCACATTGATTTTTAGTTTCTGTGGCGTTCGTAAAGTCACCGTTTTGCGTTTGGAGGAGCGCGAATCGACGGCAAAAGAGAAGAGCCTGGTCGGGGAAAAAAAAAAAAAAAAAAAAAGAATAATAGGCTGATGTGCCACTGCAGAGCTGGAACTACATGAAACATTGCAATTTCAACAATACAAGAGAACACAATCCTGTCCCTTGTCATTACATATTTAGCAGCGCTGGATTGGAAGATCATAAAATTTGCCAGCAAATCCCATCCACATATTGAATCATTTCCTTTTTTTTTTTTTTGTTTTTTTAAATGTTGCCCAGGTCGCCCGCACGATGCCTCCGCATGCAAATCCCGATTCAAAGCAGTCTGGGGCAGAAGGCACTTCATTTACGTAAAAACTCTGCGACCTTGCTCCCGGCGGGGACGGAGGGCCCGGCGAGCCCGGCGAGCCCTGGGAGCGAGTCGCCCGCGGATTTGCATGCGGCGGGCCCCGGCGGCGAGGGCCCTCCGTCCAGCGTGGGAAAGACGGGGCCTTTGCATGCGATTTGGGTGCGGGCTCCCGGGCTGGGGCGAGCCGTTTCTCGTTCCTGACGCCGAGAAGCGCTCGTGGGGGCATGCAAACATTCTGTACAGGCATTTAGAAACAGTGACTGCAGCTCCGACAACCTGAAATAGAAAGAATTCCAAGTTTAACAGTACAATGAGCTTTTTTTTTTTTTTATATGACTGAGGTTTTGTCCGTTTTGCTTATTTCCAAAAAATAAAAAATAAAAAATTGTTCCCTGATTGTGGTACAGAAGGTCCCAGAGAGTGTCAGAAATGATTAGAAATTGCTATTAGTGAAGGTTTAGAGGTGATCTAAACGTCGTCTCAACCAGCTACATTTTACCGAGATTGCTAAAAAAAAAATCTATATATTGTGATAACCTGGGAATCAAACTAGTGACCTGTGGTGCAACAATCAAAGCCTTTTGACTCACTTTGCACAAATGCAGGCCTACAACATAACAGAAAAAGGTGTTTGCATCATATATAGTTACGCATTAATGTTGGAAATTACAAATATAGCATCAATTTTATTACCTGACCAAAAAAAAAAATCTTTGGATATTAACATTTTGAAATGATCGCCACCAGCCTGAAATCGTGTTTTGTACGACTCAGTTAGCCATAGAAGTGATGCTAGTTGCAAATTAGCACGCCCCCCCGTTAGCCTTGTCTGCTAAACGAAGACCACAAGCTGCTAGTCGCAGTCAAAGTCGGAGAATCTAGAAAAGAAAACGGTTGCAAAAAAAAACATCTTCGCTAACAAATTACGGGTATGTTCCAGCAGCACTTTTCCTACAACGGTTAATATTAAGAAGAGCTTAAGTCAGATTATGTTTGGTATGTTTAAAACTGGACTGTATCCGTCGTGTTGCACCTGAGAAAAGCTGCTAATCGGAACAAAACTCACTCGGTTTCTGGCAGATGTCTGCTAGTTCCGGTGGCCGCGCTCCCTTCTCAACAACATCAGGAAAATCAACTGAAAAAGTATTGGTCGTTAGCCACATTTAGAGTATGTGTTGTCACCTTTTTCATCGTTTCCAAAAATATATATATATGTATATAAACGGCAACAGACTTTATGAACGAAAGAAAAACTCTCTCTATGTAGGATATAAGGTTTGCCTCCTCTCTACAACAGACAATGCAGTCCATCACAATCAACAAAAAGTAAAAAGTGTTTGTGCCATATTCTCCTGATTGTCAGTCATAAAGTGTGCTAGCTTGTTTGGCAGGTTTTAAGAGGAAGAAGTCGGGCTCCGGAGGCGGTTTGCTCTCAATCGCTGCTGTTGTTGACGCTGTCAAGGTCTTTGCACTGCAGCTCTCCGCGGGGGGAGTTGCTACCTGGGACTTTTTTGCCGAAGCGGTCCACGCACCAGCAGACGCCCCGCTTCCGACCGCGAGACGGCTTGCACTGCAAGAGGCAAAAAAAAAAAAAAAATAGAAGGTCCGATTGGGTGGGCCGCACACTTTTGCGTCGCCGAATGAAATTGGGAGCTGTAAGAGATGCATCCAAACCTGCTTGCGCTTGAAGAACCCCTTTTTGTCACAGTTGGGTACGTACAAAGTAACGCTCAGGACCCGAGAGGCGCCATGAATGAGATGATCAAGTTCTCTTTTGCAAGGCCCCTGCAAACAAAGAACGTTTGGAGGTTCAAACCAAACACTACATTGAAATTCTTCAACATCTGTCATTGTTAAGTGGGCTGCTAAGACCAATGTGCACTACCAATTATGCTGCCCTTCTTTGTTTTAACCCCGAGTTCAAGTTTGCATCGTCACACCACTCACAAATTCCGGCTCCGCGTTGTCCAGGCCAGACGGTGGGAGCTCTCGGTTGTTGCTTGATCCAGGCCTGGCTAAATACTTCTTACGGTCCTTGGCTAGCCTCATGGCGTGAATCTTCCGACTGCTGATGTGATCTCCATATAGGGGCACCTTGGTTTCGACTGGGTCTGTGTCACATCACGGAGATATTGTGTTTGGAAAGAAAGACGCACAAGAGACGGGAGAGTCATTCGTCAACTTAGAAGCCACGTTTACAGTGAAACCCATTGTCACTTTTCAAATATTTTCACAGTCTGATACTGAAACAGAAGTTGCTCGAAAGCCGTTTCGTGAACACGGTAGGAAATATATTGCCCCGGTCTTGCTGACGGTTCATTTACTCAGAATTACTGATATGGACAAAGAAACGGCAGGTATTTTGTCACGGGACTTCGCGAAGATTAAAAGTCCCATCGCCAATTGTCCCTCGGAGGCGGAACATTAGTCATTAGCCAGGGCTTCGAAGCGTTCTGTAGGTCATAAGACGAGCCGAAGACGGTGGGCGGGGGGGGAAACCAAGAGCCCTGCTAACTGGAGCTACGCCTCTTAAGAAAGACTAAAATCAAAAAACAAAACTTCATGCATGCGACCACAAGTCAGGAGTGTACCCGTCTCGAAACGTCACAACACAAGGCGATGATTTCACTGCAGCAGCTAAATGCTTATTTAGCACAGTTAGTGGCTACAAGCCAGCTTCAGATTGAATGTGTTGACATAAGAGAGGACAGAGGCTACATTTATGGCATGTCAGGCTGCCAGTCTGGAGTATATGTAGACCAGGGCTTTTAAAACTTTTATAGCAAGTGACCTAAATTAGACATTTAGTCTCAGACTGGCACCCAGGCCTGTGCAAACATACTATTACCCCTGTCATGTGGCAAACCACCAGAAGCAACCACAACCCATTTTTGGGTCCCACACCCCCTCCCCCTAGAAACCTTTGCATACGTTGGCCCTTTCATCCCTCTTGCAAAATGTCGGGGTGTCGAACGCAGACCTCAGCGCTCGCCCCGTTCCCTTATTGTCCCCACCCTCGATTCAGGCGACCGCAGCTCCTTTGCCGACCACAGACGGAGTGGATGTGGCTTTCGGTCCCGGAGACTTTTTCAATCTGACGCATCGTTTGATTTACAAGCCCTGGACATCAGCATGAGCTGCGAATCGTGGCCCGAGCTCTGGCTGGCCCGCTTCCACTGCTGTGTCACGCGCTCGCTTCCGCTTCGTTGCGGCGACCTCTGACGTCATCGCTAATCTACTGAGCCAACCGACTGATGAAACAAGGCCACGGCCTCCCTGAATACGTGCCTCTTAAGACCTACCAAGCCCCCCTCCGCCAATGACAATGGCCGACGACGTCATTCATCCCGTCGCTGTGACGATTCCAATTTTGTCTGCACTTGGGAAATTGCTGAGGCAGGTCATCAGCCAGTGTTAGTCCAATCAAGTCTTCACTTGCTAATCCTCATGCTGCTCTAATCTGATCTGTCATTCTTCCCTCTCTTTTCCCTGCAAAACCTGGTTGTTGTTTTTTTTTTGTTTGTTTGTTTTTTTGGCCATCTTTTGGCTCAGCTTTTTTCATTTGACATCTGGATAATAGGAAGGAACCCATCCTACTAAAAGACGCAACTGAATTTCAAACACGCTCTCTGGCTCGGTTTGGAGTTCTCCTCGAGCGCCTGCAGTTTGAAGACGTCTCCGTTTCAGCAACGGTCCTGCACCGCGGGAGCCAAGTGGGGGAGCCGGCTTACGGGCAGACAGACGGCGGATGTGTCAAGCCACGCTCAGCCTGCGTTCTGCTGAATCACGGCGCAGCCTGGCATGAAGAGGGGCGGAGGGGCGGCATGACGCGGGGAAAACGGTCAAAAAGACTCAACCTGTTGCTCTTGTTTCGGGATTATTAATATTAAAAAAAAATTTTTTTTTAAATCCAATCAAGAATATTACATTTTAGCCTTCATGTGACAACTAATTCCTCACAAACATCCTTATAATTTAGTCAAATGATGAATATGTGCAGCAGAGAACATTAAGGTCAACATGATTTTTCAGGCGTATGAATGAAAACCTGAAAAACAAAGAAAAAAGTTGATAGTTTAAGATGGACTTAATGAATATTTTAAATAAGTCGACATATTAGTTCACAATGCAAACGCTTTGCAGATGCAACTACTGCCTCTAAATTCATTCAAAATGGAACAAAAATGCTTACAAAAATAGCACCCTTGATTAATTTATTTAATACCTACTATTATGTTGGGTTTTGGGGGGTTTTTTACAGTGTAGAACCAGAAAAAGTGCAGGAACCAGAACCGAGAAGGTTGAGGTGGGAATGGAAAGAGAAAAATAATAATAATACAGGGGGGGGGGGGATGAAGAGGGACGGTTGCCAGGCAGGCGAAAGAGGAGAAGATGCTCTGATGGCGGGAGAACAAAACAGTCGGGGTCAGATGTGAGGAAAGGCACAGGTGGCGGATGGGTGAAAGAGGGCAGGAGTGACGAGAAGGGACATGGAGACCTTCTGAACTCTTTCAGACCAACATCTGCAGCCTCTGCCAGACCGCTGAGAGAGTTCATGAGGTCACGGGAACAGAGACTTCTGGGTAATACGTATTTGCATGATGGCGTTGCAATGGCGTCGTTACCTTTGGGTGGATGCTGCAGCTTGTGCAGCTTCTCGTTGGCGCACAGCCCGCGGCCGTGCAGGAGCGCGTGCAGCGGCTTCTCCTCGCCGCTCTTCGGCAGGCAGCGGAGCCCGCGCGCGCACGGCCCCGTGTACACGCCGCACGCGCGGCCCTCCTCCAGGGCGCACGTCAGGCAGCAGCCGCAGCCGGGCTCCTTCACCGGCTGGCAGCCGACGGGCACCGGCGGGCACATGGACAGGGCTTTCGGGTCGCACGGCTCGCAGGGCACGAAGGACGCGGCGCTCAGCAGAGGCAGCGCCAGGAAGAGGACTCCCAGCAGCATCGTGCAAGCCTCTCCTCTTATGCAGGAAGATGAAATAAAAGCACAAAAAACAAAACAAAACAAAACAAAACAAAAATAAATAAATAAATAAGCAAAAGTAAAACCGCGGGTTGGTGGAGTGCAGGGAATATCAGCCGCGGCACGCAGGGATTCCTGTGCGGATCCAGATGGAGAGGCGCATCCACAGGTGCATCTGAAACCAGCAGCGAGTCCAGAAAAAAAAATATTAAAAAAATCCTCCAAAACGATCCAGATCCGCTCAGAGTGATGCGCCGCGTCCCTCCCGGCTCCCTCTGCGGCTCTGCAGGTTGTTTCCACCCGCACTGAGAGCAGAATGGAGACTCTGCGGCTTTGCGCTTCTCTTTTCTTTTCTTTTTTTTTTTTGTGTGTGTGTGCGCGCGTGTGTGTGTGGGTGTGTGAAAGAAACTGCCTCCGGCGAAGCCTATAAAGATGGGCTTGTCAAACAACGTTGTGGAGAGAAGGGGAGGAGGGGAGGCGCACTTGTCAACTCCGTGCGCCGGCGATGCTGACTCCTCAGAGGGGGCGGGGCCTGCAGTGATGTTCCTGCAGGCGACTGCATGGCTGCAGGAAGAACAAACTATAGGCACGTTGTCATTTAGTTGCATGCACGTTCTGCAGCTTTTATTCGGTGTCAGCAGTCCAGTCTTGAAAATAGATAAGATTTGAGGAAATGCATTTGGACGCTTCCCTCCCCAAGATGGCCACCTCGACTCCTCTAAGGTACTTGTTTTGTTGGAGCTCAATTGTCACATATGCAGTTTGGAGTTAGTTTTGATGTCACCCGTGATGGTGCGCTCCAACAATATGGACATTTAAACAAACAAACAAAAAAAAAAAACCCAGTCCTTACAGTTTGGTAAAGGTTAACTCAAAGGATCGCAAAAAACAAAAATGTTCAGTGTCTTCCAGAGTTGAGGGAGAGTTCCTGCCCGGGAAACGAGAGCGCTTTATAATTCCCCTCAGATATCATTTGGGTTCGCTGTTCTGCCAAACTATTCCTGCTTTAAACATTGAGACATTCCAGCTCGACGATAACAAATGAACTCTCTAAAGACGCGCGCCGAGTTCCAGACCGGGCTCGCAGGCTGCACTCAGGCCGACCTGCTTTTATGACTTGGTGAGGTCCGGCGAGATAAGTGCTGCGCTCCCATGAGGGGGGATCGTAATTCACTCGGTGTTTTGGCAGATGCGAGGGCTTTCGGATGATGAGCGTGTTTGCGCTGCGAGCAAACAGTCTCTGCGCGGCCCGACTGTTGACCCGTCCCGAACTCCGCTGCGAAGGGTCGCGGCGTAATCGTGTTTTGCTTTGGGTCGCGTCGCCGCGTGGATCCGAAGTCAAGTGTTTGCGATTTCAATTAGCACTGAAACTGACCTTTCAAAGCCGCCCCGACTGAAGCTTTGATTCCTTTGTCCACTCGAGTTTCGCTTCCTCTTTGAAATTTTGTTGGCAAATTCTCCTCGGCTCATTCGACTCTTGTTTGCCTTCGGTGTTGACCTTTAGGCCGTATCGGGTGTCGAGGGACGTCACAGGCGACGGAGAGAGGAGGGGGCAAGGGGGGGGAAAAAAAAGAAAAACTCGGTGTTTAACACCTGATCGTTTACGCCACGAGACTCGATTCGAACAAAACTTCAAAAGACCAAGAACAAGGCCCTCGCCTCAGGCTCAGTCAAAGTACGAGAAATGCTTTTAAAAGGCCTCCAGAAAGGCCGGAGACGAACCGGCCAGGAATTTGAATCTGGAACTCGGTGGGAATTCGGGGTCTAAATGTTTTAACCGCGTCCAGCAGGAGAGACGCAGCTCAGTGCTGGGAGCCCGCTCAAGGCAGGTGCGGAAGGTTTGGATTTCTGCCGCAGTCAGGCTTAAGATCGAATATGTGCATACATGCTAGCTGCAGGGTTGAAATGTTACCTAATATCTTTCCCTTCTGAACACAGGCTGGATTTTAATCCAACGTTACCTGAGCTCAACCTTAGTTCAAGGATGCTTTCTTCTTTTTGGTACCGTCATACCCCATTATAACCAGAGAAGGTGACTCTTTCTTTCTTTCCTTCCATGCAGTGGAAGACGTGCAGTGAAGGGTTCAGGGGCCTCATGTGTGACATTAAGGGACGCTGAGAAAATACCGGGCTCGTTTTTGCTCCAATCTCGGCTTTGGAAAACAACAACCTGACTTTTACTTCTCGGTTGTTTGAGTTCAGCCTTTGTCAAACATTGTTTTTGTTTGTTTTTTTTAATCCATTCATAGTCCAGTATCTCACACGGTGACATGCAAACAAAGAAGATAAACGCTGCGTATTTGCAGAGTGGGAACAGTTAACCAAATAACTTTGTTGCTTTAACCAAACCAAACTCTGGAATGGTGCAACACCTGGGTCTTAAGGAACAAAGGCCTTGGATTATTCCACAATCACTCCTTTCAACACAGCTAATACTGTCAAGGCCCACACTTGTCATACTGGGAGTGATTAAGGACATGTTTTGCTGTCCTGAAAAATTTCCAGAAGAGCTTTATATAAAATGACAAACGTCAATGATAGTCACTTTGGACTTTATGCAGAAATTTCCCACTTGGATCACCGAGATGATCTATCACAGTCTACCGTTTTCCTGGAGGAGGTGGCATTGACTCGACCATTCCTCTCCTTAAGAGTAAGAGTCACCTGTGCAACACTTGATAAGTCATGTTTCAGTTGTTGCCTCCAACACTGTCAAAAACACGGAACCGGAAAAGTTACCAGCGTCACTGACATTGACAAGTCAAGCAACGACCGGAGACACTCCGGGAACCTCTTCGATTGTGGCCTCGACTCCTGCGGACCGTTGAGGTAAACGCCATAAACTGCGGAGAGTGTCAGAAGATTTACAGCCAGGAAATAAAGTGCGAATTAAAACACACTTCCAGCGGCCAAGTGATGTCATGTTGCTGCTTCTTGCACGCTCCCCGCCCTGCAGGGGCCGGGCTGGTTTCAGCTTCTGTGGCACCAGAAAAAAAACAAAAAAAACAAAAAAAAACACACAACATGGAATGTATGCGATGGGCTGAGAGACGTGTGTGTATGTAAAGTTTCAGCTGATTGCCTGAAGAGTCGCTCAGAGTCTCAGGGTTTTAGGAAAAGTACATTCCTCCCGGGAGAAATATCCAAATCTATACAAAGAGCGTTTGTATCGAGTTTCAAAAACTCTTATGGGAAACTTTCTTCTCGGAGCTCTAACGCCAACAATAATCTTCAAGTCCTTAATCTCTCGGCTCTCTCGTCTTTGATTCCCTCCCTGTCCTCCGACATTGTTCTATCCGCAGCTCGGCTTTCATTCCCTGACCTACTTTATTATCTGTCAAAAGACGCTAAAGCCGCCGTCGCAGTCGCTCAGCGAGACAAATGGAGCTGGAGTCGACTCGGACGGCGTCTAATCAAAAGCAGAGAAGAGACGCGAGCCGAGCACAAAAATGCTTCGGCGGACCGATACGATCTCTGGGAAACGGCTCAGAAGTGTCGTATTTCTCCGATTTGGCTGGTTGTTGGGCCGACGTGCTCCGTTACAAGAGAAGAGATGACGGGGAAATGTAATCCATCGTGAGGAGATTAAGTTGGACGGTTCTTTCACGGGTTTACCAACCAGAACCATGCACGTTCTATGTTGGAAGCAATGCATCATCTTGTTAGATTCGGACCTTCTGAGTCAAAGCTTTCCAATGAATTGTCCAACATAGTTTGACTTCCAATGCAACTCGAGTTCGAACAATTAACAACACGATGGAAACGACTCAAGAATGCGAGTTTGCATTTCTGAGAACTCCCGCTCCGTCCAGCGCGACGACTTCGAGGAATTTTCGCAGACCAAGATTCGAGGAATTTCTAATTATTGGACACCGAAGATCATCAATTTAACAGATATGAAGATGGGATTTTTTTTTTTTTTTTTTTCCCCCCTCCCTCTTAGGGATTCATATTTCTGTTTCCATGTCGCACGTTTTGATAATAGGGCCGCAACAAAAACGAAAAGGTACCGACTCAGGCACCGAAGATCAAAACGGACACGGATTCTCCACTGTGTGGAATCTTATCATCAGTGGATTTACAGTAAAAAAGCCTCAAGAATCCCCTCGTCTCAATTAATGTGTGTGGACTTGATTCCAGGCCTTTTGATGATTGATGCTCTCGCGACACAGTCAGAGCTTTACTGTAAGCAGCAAAGACAAGCAAAACTGTGCCGAACCAGCAAGTTTTATCCCCCACACCTCCAAAACATCAGACTCATTCATTTGGACAGACCAACTGAGTTTCTGAGTAATCCAAGAATGTCTGTCTCGGCGACAGCGACTGAAACTTGTGCATGTTCACCGAGGAAGAGGTACGCTGGAGACTGTCTTACAGTCTCACGTGTTTTTATGTTGCAACCATAAACTTCAGCACGTTTCACAGCCAATCTACGAGATGGAACAGCATGGAGAAAGAAGTAAGGGAAGTAAGGGATGGAAAACTTTTGCCAGTTTGACTCTTTATGGTAGCAAACCCTCTGCTATCTGGCAGCTGAGGCGTTCCATGTTTGCTTTTAGTTAATAGTTGAAGTGGGTAAATCCCTTGGCCTCCGGTCCACCTGCAGAAGCTCCGGCTCTTTTAGGGGAAATTCCCCGGGGGGGGGAGAGGGATTTCATGGGTCATGACCAAACCGCCAGATTTCTACTGTACGTTCGGGAACTGAAGTACAATTAAAGCAGATGAATGGCTGCGCAGCATCAATGATGTTATTGTGTACAGGTCACAGCGGAAGATAGGCAGCAAATCATTCGTCAGACAGAACTTGCGCGTTTGGGAAGCGCGAAGCCGCAAATCAACAGGGGGCCGGGATTTGCGGAGACGAAGATGGGGGTCGGAGGAACTGCAGCAAATGATGCGTTTAAAGAGGGAGCGGGGAGCGATGGGGGGTGGGGGGGACGACGACAGGGAAACAAGGAATGAAGTGAAGACGGATGGACGAAGGGACACAACGAGGCAGAAGGAAGGAATGAAGGACAGCAGGACACAAGGAAAGATGGGAGGAAGCAAAGAAGGACGCAAGGAAGGACGGAGAGAAAAAAGGGAATTTTAAAAGCTTGAATAAAAACAAAAAAACGAAAAAAGAAAAAAAGGTTGGAAAGAGAGAAGCGCACAGTGAGGGAATGAAAACAGGAAGGATCTGATCGATCAGCTGCTGATCAATCAGCTGCTGATTGATCAGATGCTGGGGAGAAAAAAAAGGCAGCTCAGCTCATGAGGCAACAGTTGAGTTTTTATGAAAACGAACGACCTCTCTCAGTGAGACACATTCAGCTTCTATTTGAAAGAAAGCCTGAACTTTCCTTGAGAGGCTTTACAGCAACTCCCATCAGGAATCGGTGTAAATAAACACATAAATAAATCAAAAGCAGGGACTTGAACTAGTCCCCAACTCCACCGCGGCTCTTCTAGAGCGCGAACGCCGGAAAACAGCAAAGCAAAAAAAAAAAAAAAAAAAAAACATTTCCAGGAAAACCAGAGGCCTGGCAGCAGCCGCGCCGTCATCACTCATGTCAAAACGCTTTCTCAGAATCTGCGGTTTTCCGCTCGCATGAGATCGGCACGCAGAGCATCTCCCGAGGAACGACGGGTGAGTTTGGCGCTCGACGCTCTCCCGAGGAATCGCTCTTGATTTACAGCCGGGAGCCTTCGGGCCCTCGTCCGGGGGCCCCCGGACGCGCCGAAGCTGAGGTTGAGCTGCTTCCCTTTGTTTCGGTCCAGCTGGCGTCGCAGCACAATGCAATAAGTGATGGTTAAGCTTCTGTAAAGGGTCTTTCCCAGAATAAGTCCCGCTGTGGTCTTTGGGGCTACTGTGACTCCAACAGACTAAACGAACTGCAGCTACACAGAGCCAGAAACTCTCCTTTACTTCTTCTTTTTCTTACAAAAATAATGTACTAATAATCCCCACTATTGGATCATAAATACTCGACTCTAGATACAGAAATATTACTGCATTGATTTGCATTATCAAACGGGAATGTTTCAGAGTTTCTCGCCTCAAGGCCGAAAGAAAAAAAAAGGCTCTTAGTCGTCCTGTGTGTGTTTTTCCCTTGTAAAAATAACTTCGACCGGCTTAAATCATGCTGCTTTTCTTCCACGCGACCTTTCAGTGCTGCAAAGAAGTGGGATTGCGACTTTTGATCTCGGAGCAATAAAACAACCGCGCGACGGAGCAATCCAGATTTGTTCTCGTCTAAATCAAACCTTTGTGATTGCGGCTCGCAATCATTCGCTGAAGTCATCCTCGCACACCTCTCTGTAACTTTCAACCAAGCAATAAATATGTCACTGTTTGGTTCTTGTGAACGTTGTGAGGGGTGTAATGCCAAATGAGGGGTTTCGTTTTGTTTCACGCAGAGAACAGAATCTGCCCCAAAGTGAAATCGTTTTGCTCAGGATGCAAATGAAGCCAAGGCTTTGCCCCGACTCATCGTGGCAGACGCACACGCGCCTCTGATGTCTCCTCAAAACCCTTCGAGCTTTGCTTTTCACGTCTTCCGGCATCGATTGTGTTACATTCGCGCTCTTGTACGAACTTGTGCAAACGCCGGTTCTCGTTCGGCGCCCCCCCCCCCCCCCGTCTTTAAGGTTTTGTACGACACCGTACCAGAATGTGGGAGGAAAAAAAGCGGTGGCTGCACAAACTGAAGCCATCTGCGTCACTCATTGTCCTTGAAGAGGAGAAGCCGAGGGCAACGCAGCAAGCGGGCGGATGGAAAAAGTTTCCGTGAACGCTGCAGATTCCTATCTGGAAACGTGCAGATCATCGCTTCTGCAGCTTTGGGCGTCAAGATGCGGCGATTGTGCCCGGATGAGATTCTTCCAAATGCTCAAAAAGGACTACCGTCGCCTGACTGGCATACGTGTTGCTCTCTTTGCATCTGTTCCATCCCATTTACCTCCTCGCACGTGCAACCCGGACGCGTGTTGCCCATTTGCCCTCGGATTGGATGGATGGTGTCGGTTGCACTTGCCTCAGACTTGGAGCAATTTCAGTGTTTACAATGATAACGTTGCGCTTATCAAGAAGAAATTTCCACAGCAACAACTTGCAGTCAGCATCTATTGAAACTTGATGCTGAGAGACGTTTTCTCTCTCTCCCTCTCTTTTTCTGGAACAACAGAACGATCATTTTGTTCTTGCAGCCTGTCCCTGACATCATCATCTTGTGTGGGATCCAACAACTTTTCGTGCGATCGGTCAGAACTTCAAAGTGGGCGTGGTTAGTTCATGGAAGAAGCTCCCATCTCGGTTTCTCGCGAGGCATCGAATGTCCTGGATAGAAGGCAGGATTGGCATTAGCGCTTTCAAATTAATGCCACTAGAGCCAAAAACAAAACCTAAATAAATGTCTTTAAGTTAGCGCCACAAAAATCGGTGATTTTGACAGCTAAAAAGTCCGAGACAGTCCCAAAGACCAGGATGAGCGTGTGTTGATCATACAGTGTAGAAGCCGAAATTTGTGAATATTTCAAGTGCAGATGAACTGGAACCTTTCACAAAGCTGTCAGTTACCCACAATAGACCTGACTTAACACGCCACACGTTGGGTCTGAGCCACACTTCTTGACAGAGAAGAAGCTCTTCTAATCATACTCAGGAGTTGACAGAAACGTCTGCAGCGTGAACACAGACCGGATAAGACGAGTGCTATACGGAAGACGCTTGAACGTTTGCGGTTTTGCTGTAGAGTCGCTTCGAGTCAAACTTTCATCTGTTCTGTTTTTGTACATGTGAAAGCAATAGCTGTAGAGCTTTCCGGGATTACAGCTTTCGGGCGCTGTAATATCTCAGGGATTACGCTGCCTGCACTATTTTTGGGGCCAATTGGAGTGGCGCACTTGACCGTGGAGAGGATGCAGGATTATACGGCCCTCTGACAAAAGGAATGGATTACAGAACGTACAGCAGCACAACTCTTGCAATCGTGTACAAAATGCGTAACTCAAACTTTTGTGGACAGCTGAGTTCAATTACGACCCCGACTTCGATTTCTGCCACTGCGCTCCATTTTCCGGGGTGAATTTTGACAGAACAGAAGGAGCCGTGACATCAATTTTGTTTTGTAGTTTGGCAACGGGAAAGACATTCAGTCTTTGTTGGCAACGATTAAACATACCGATCAGTTAAAGTCGGAGCAGGAGGAATGTTTAAGATATTTTACTGCTGGCAGACATGATGCTCAGCTCGGCATTACGTTTGCTTAGCTGTCTTTGCAGTTTAGCTGCCGTATGTCGCGGCTAAATGTTCGCGATTGCTCAAGATCACGTCCGATCGTTTCACATGTCAGCAGGCTGTTTTTTTTAAAGCACACGGGAGTCCAGACTCTCTGAACGGAGCAACGCGTCGGACAACGCCTGATATTTAAAGTTGCTCATCTTAACCAATCAACATGACAGGAAATCTGACTGTTTCGGGTTCCACATTGGGATCCAGAACTTTGTTTTAAATAAATACTGTGGATTTATGGCCGTTTCCTTTTGCATAAGCATCTTTTTAGTGGCGCAAACTCTCACTAACGCACGGCGCTCTTCCTGACAAATCCATCCAGCTGATTCCGCTCAACCAGGCCAGTGAAGCAGAGTTTCCACTGCTCTCTGCTCTCAAACCAGCTTCCTTCCTCCGGTGAGCGGTGGAGCGAGCTACAATGAATTACGAGGAAATATTACCCTTTCGCCAAAGGTTTGCACCAACGCCAGTATCCAAAGCAAACAGATGCCGTGTGTGCCTTGTACAACTGTCATGCCAACCACAGGCCCACAGATCCCGTTAGAGCAGATCGGGAGCGGAAAGACGGGATGTTTGTTGTCATGCCTGGAACAACTCCATAATTCCACCCCCATTTCATTTTCACTTTTGGACGGCTCAGCAAACCAAAAGCGCAGCGTGAAAAGACGGGACTTTGTTGCGTTCGCCGTTGTGCTTTGCGATATTCACAATCCCGGAGTTCTCCGGACAAACTTGTGCCTGAGGAATACTTTCCGATGTGCTGCGCGATAGCAGATGGTTGAGTGGGAGGGCTGCAAGTATGAAAACATGCATAACGACATATCAACCTGTCAAAAACAAAAAAAAAAAAAAAAAAAAAAAAAAGCCTGGGAAGGGAAAAGGAAACATCAGTGCTCTCTCAACAAAGCTACAAAATTCAGTTTTCTTTCATCATAAAATTTAAAATCACGGAAAAAAACACCACAGAATCGCAAAAAGAGTTTATGCGAAATTGCCTAAGCACACTTGAAATGAGGCGACTTATGAGAAAACGGTCAGCAATAAAGAGGCGCTTAGTTTACTAAATATCTGTGAAGCAGGTCACAGAGATTAAAAAAATAATAATAACAGACAGGAAGAGGCAAAAGCCCATCTTTCTGCTTATTATCTCTCCCAGGTGGGAGCTACCGAGTAAAACTCTTTCAGTGTTGACGCCTGTAGGTGCAGAGTGCGTTGATCTTTGCAGACGCAAGCCTCTCAAGTGAGCGTGTTTGGTTTCCATGCCACGGCAGGAGTTTGTGTCGCCGACGGAGTGGATGACCAACGCCGCTGATTCATCTGGGGACTTCGGCAGCTGCTGAAATTGCCGGCGTGAAGAGCTTTCGCCGGTTTTCTCAGCGGAAGCTTTTCCAAAAGAAGAGTGATTTTCGTGGAGTTACGCAACATGCTTAATAAATGAACCCAGTGTCTGTAAGTTCAGATCGAATGGTGGATTCAATATGTTGCCTTAGTGCGCTTTACAAGCAGTTTAGTCCAGATTATGTGATAAATATTTAGAAGACCTTGCAATTAAAAGCAGCGATATTTCCAAATTGACCACTAGATGGCAGTTATCGTTGGAGATGCCTCCTTTAAATCTGAATGAATTTTCCTATATTGAAGAAATGTTTGTACAATTTTCAGATTTGTGTTTTAAGTTACGGGGAAGGAAAGATGAAAAGTGTAATTTGCAAAGGACAAAAAAAGCAAAAATATTTTTAAGCTATGTTTTTTTTTTTTTTTTTTTTTATAAATCAAAACATCACGCCCTTTGCAGGACAGTTTCTCGAAAATGAATTGCGCCCCTTTAAATCGGCAGGAATCGGAGGAGACCCGGAGGTGTGTTCAGACAGACGGTTTGCAGTTCTCTGGCCTCATCATCATCTCCCCGTGATTGCAACGAGAAGTGTTTGTTCCGCCCTCGGATGAGATCGTCTCGGGTTTTATTGCCGTTGGCAGAATTCGCAGACTAAATGATGATTGTGTAACGGAATCTGGGCTGCCTTAAACGGGGAGGCTGGACGTGGCGGTCATATTCATTCACGATGGTAATTATCTCTTGCCTTTTTGTCAAGAAAAAGAAACACTCCGGCAAATCCCGTCTCAAAGAAACGCTGGAAATACAATACAGAGACTGTGTTGCGATGATCCAGAGTTGCGACCGCTTGCGCTCTGAAAGTGAGGTCAGTCCGGGTTCATGTCCGTGTTTTCGCTCCAAACGAGACGGTCTGTTCACTTGAATATCGGCGCGGGCGGCTTTCTTTTATTCTCGATGCGTTACGGATCGTGTTGCGGAAAATGATTTCAAGGATAAAAAGCAGCACATAAACCTGCCACAAGAATATCGTCTCTTAAAGGAAGCTGTTACAAGCATCTGAAGAGAATTGAATTGTGATCTCTGCCTGGCTCGGACTGCAAAAAGGAAAATATTTGCCCCGAGAGTGACTCAAAATTCACGTTTCTGACCATTTTTGCGAGCTAATACTAATGACAGATCAAACGTCTAATAAACAGAGGACAGACCTCCTCTGAAAACAATGAGACCCGTCTCATTTGTTCAAATATACCTTAAGCTATGACTCAAAGACAACCATGGCATGAGATTGAAAACAAGAAGCAGAGCTCCAGACATGCAGTGAACCCACTGAACGTCACTTCTTGTTCCTCACAAGACCAACGGTCCAAAAATCTTCATCATATGAACTCTCGTTCCAGTTACAGAGCTTGCTGATGCGACCTTTGAGGTGTGCAACGAAACCTGAACGTTTCCTTCCAGCGCCCAAGTTCTTCACCCGACTGGGAAACCTGCTCCTACTGGGCGTAGGATCAGATCCGAATCTCTGCATGTCGAACTTTTGAGATGTGTCTGGACAAGCGGACTCGCACGCGCACGAGAGCCGACGAGACTCCAGCACGCATTCGCTGTTGTGGAGAGATTTCGCACGAGCGTGAAGCTCAGAGGGAGTCGGTGAGCTGTTGCGGGGACGGGGCGAGCCTCGCCGAGCCTGTTTTGGCCGGAGAGCGGCTGGCTCGTCTCGGGGCCGAGGAGTCGACGGCTTCTTCCTGACCGACGTGTGGATGTGAAGCAAAAGCCGGGTGTGGGAGAAGCCCAGTTTCCACCCATATCAAACCTGACCCCCCACCCCCGGCTCTGTTATCCTGAGGAAAGCCTCGGGAGTGGTAAGTTGGTCAGAGAGCGGATGTGACAGGAGGTGGGGAGTGTTTTTTTTTTTGTTTTTTTTCCAAAGCAAACGGGCCAAACCAGGGCTTCTCCTGAGCAGATTATCCCTGGCTCAAACAGCCCAGTTACATCACTAATTCACTTTTAATAATTCCCCAAAACACTTCTGCTTAACATCAGGAGTGCACAGAGAAAAATCAGAATACCAAGAATCTCTGGAGGTGTGAAGAAAAAGCATCACAAGTGTTCAGCACCCTCTGTTCTGCTGCGAGAGATTACATCTGTGACTCCTGTCTGTTGAACAAATATGTAGTCAGGTCTCTTTGGGAAGTCGGTGACGGAGATGGAGCACAAACCTAAACAAGCAGGTTGATTTTTCCATTCGATAAGCAGGCGAAGGGAATTTCCCCCCCCCCGTGTTTGAATATTTACAGTCCAGTGACACCTGAATGTTCAGGGGTCAGGTTTTTCCAAAACGAAGGAGTCTGCTCCGTGTGGGAAGGTTACACCTGGGTGAGACCTCTGGCAGACTGCTTGGCTCCGGACGACCGTGACCTTGTGTGTTCTACAAAAATACGTTCGCGTAGTTAGTGGATTCGTGAACTTTGGGGTAGGTTTTAAGAAAATGCATTCCCAGATTTTGAGGAAAGCGGCTCAATTACGATGTTTTCAGTCTATCCTATCTTGTTCACTTTGCTTCATCCGGACGATCCGGACCGAAATGATCGCTTCCTGGAGGCATGCGCTCTGTTGACGTTTCGAACATTAGAATTTGTTTACCCAATCGTTAACGAGGCCGTGACGGATGGAATGTGTGAAGGAAGCTGAGCTATGAAGCTTACCGGAAGTCGGGTGTGTTGTAAGTGATAGAGAATGTAGAATCTAGTGGATTTAATGATCCCAACATGATCTTTTTGCTACAGTTGTCAAAAGACAGGATTGGGTTAGGGTAGAGTTTGGGTTATTTATGGAACTATGTCACCTCAGCTATAAAAGTCAGGTTTTCATCCCTCAAGTAGGTTTTTATGAGGAGTTCTTGCTTTGTTTCACCAAACTACAGGTTTTTACAGCTACAAACAAGGGAACCTGCTGGAAATCGAGAGTATAATTACAGTCAAACAGAGGTCACCGATAAATTCAGTCGACTTGAATCGATTGCGAGCGGCTGTGACGCCGCCCTCCGCTCTGCCCGAGAGGCGGCGTGTTCTGCGTACATCAGTGATCTCAGCCATTCCCTCCCTTCCAGCTCCTAATGTGACACAGGGAAACGAGAGCAGCGGCGCCTACGCCATCCGTCAGAGGGGAAATGTGTCATGCATATTTTGGAGTTTGAACACCGTCTGCAGCCATGAGAAAGCTCGCATTTTCTTCGTGTTTCATATTTACGAGCGCCTTCCCTCATTTCTCTGGGCACTAGTTAAGTAAGGCGAGACTCGAGCTTTAAACCCGGGCCGCCGCTCTGGAGCTTATTCACTTCAACGAAGGGGAGTTTCTGTTGTGCGGTTCTGAGGTTTGGATAGATTCAGAGTCATGGCTGTCCGTCAGGACGTTGCTGCTCTGAGTTTTGCTTTTAGTCGTTTGTAAAAATCCATTTGGGAAGCTGCTCAGTTTCCAGTTTATTTATTTCAAACTGTGAAGCTTCTGAAATGCAGGAAATTCTTCTCTTAAATATAGCCAAGACGCCAACACAGATCAGGAACAACATGAACGAGCTAAAATAGATCCTTTCCAGAAGGGAAAGGCTCCAACCTCCATTTTCACACTTTTGGCCTTTCAGGGCTTCCATATTGTGAATCGATTTTCAGAGAAAGAAAGAAAAAAGAAAAAAAGAAAAGCACACAGACAGCTCCAATGTAACTGATCTGTATTGCTTTAATGTCTTTTTTTTTCTCCTTAGGAACAGGTAAGCCATGACAGTATAATGTAAATGATAAGAGCAACAAAATCTGAGACTCTTTTGTACATCCAACACATTCATACAACAGACAAATGCCATCTGTACAAGAGGTCAAACAATCTGTTTTTGTTTTTTTTTTTAATTACATTTGGTAACTCTTGACTCAAAGCCAACAGGTACAATGCAATCTAATATAAATATTCATTTAGGCAACATTTAATTATGGCGTGGTTTTTTTTCTTCTTCTTCTTCTTCTTCTTCTTCTTTCCAAATGGCTACAGATGGGAAGAAGTTTGTTAGTTCTCGAATCAAGCCCCGTCTGCCCTCCTCGCTGTCAATAAAGCGCCGTTGTACGTTCCGGAAAAAAAAATAAAAAATCGCTAACGCTTCAAAAAAGAAAGTGACACAAACGTGACCCAAAAGAATAAATAAGAATAAATAATCCGCTGAGTCTCCAAAGAGACCTCTGGCAGTCGGTACGAAGCTTTTAGCGTCGCCGTGAGACACGTCGGACTGTATTTACCTCCAGCACCGACGCCCATCGCGAATTTATGTCGCGCCTCTCTATTGTGGACGGAAGTGCTTTGTTTGTGCTCCTCCGATGCACAGCAGGCTTGTTTTTTTTGTTTTTGTTTTTTTTTTTTTCCTCAACAGGCGACGGAGGCAAGACACATTTTCGGAGCGCCGAGACCTCCGCATGAACAAACGGAGAAAAATCAAAAAGGAAAACTTGTAGCAGAGTGAGTAAACTGCGCGTCCCGTAATGCTTGTGTGAGTCTTCTCCTGTTGAGAAACAGATTTAATTGAAGGAATTGGAAACAGAAAAGCGATCTGGTGTAAAAAAAAAAAAAAAAAGAAAAGCGGCACGAAAAGACGCAAAGTGACAGAATCTTTGGCTAAATGATAAATGTAACCAGCATGAGTGCATATTGCGTTAAGCTTTGGCTTCTGAACTTCCTTTTTTTTTTTTTCTTGTTGTTGGAAAAAACAAACAAACAAACAAACAAACAAAAAAATCTAAACTCTACAATGCATCTGCACGCGAGAAAACACTCGTCGGTTTCTGTCCATGCAACTCGAGCTCATTCATGCCCCGCCTCTTTTCTGAGAGAAAGCGAAACGGACGGAAAAAAAAACAAAAAACAAAACAAAACAAACAAACAAAAAAAAAACGGATACAATGAGCCGAAAAAGAAACGCACATGTACAAAGTAATGTACACCATATATTCAAACACATCTCAAAATCCTCAGACTTTGAAATCATTAGCCAAAATAAGATTTTTTTGTTGTTTTCGCAACCCATTTTTGTCTTTATCGAGACTGTACAATATAGGTATATATTAGTAATCATGAGGGAACAAAGCAATAAAAAATAAATACTTTTTCGCTATGTCACCTTTCAAAGACGTATATCTATGTACATTTATACCAGTATCAACGTTTTTTTTTTTCTATTAGCTTATCGTGAATGCACGTGGTCAGCAAGCAGGTGTTGCGCACAGTGTGTCGTTTTTTTGTTGGGGTTTTTTTTTTCCCCCGCAGAAGTTTAGCGAAACGTGAAATCTGACAACACTTAAAAGTGGAAAAGAAAAAGAAAAAAAAAAAAAAAAAAAAAAAAAAACTCACTTTGAACTATACGGTACCAAAAGTAAGTCTGGCTCAAATCGGATGACAGCCGAGTCGATGTGTGTTCAAGGAGCGGGCTAAAATGAACCGCCAACAACAACAACAACAAAAACAGAACTTTTGAGTATCTGAAAAACTGAAATGAGTTCAACACTTCTTATTTCCTAAAATGTACCAAAAAAAAAAAAAATTTTTATTTTTTTTTTTAGCATCAAAGAGAAATTACATATTTTTTTTTTTTTTTTTTTTGTCAATGTTCTCAATAAGCATGTGAAATACATTTTTTTTTTCCCCTACATGGCAATATAACAACATGATGGGAAACCTAAACCCTAACTCTCTCTGGGTCTTATTAGTAAATATTTTTCAATTATTAATACAAAGGAGCAATTTGCATGTCGTTTTATCGCATTCGGAAAACCTGTGAACTAAACACATTGTGCGTTTTTACTTCTTTTCCTAAAAGGCAACAGAATCTGCAAGGACTGATCTGGAAAATTTTTTTTTTTGAAAAATCTTAAAATGTTATCGTATGAATACTGTACTGTGAAAGTCTAAGCGTGTTAAGCATGCAGGCTGTGTGCAGTTCTTTAAATTTTTTTTTGTTGTAAGCATCCTTTTTGCTTCAAATGTGAAACGTGGAATTAATATTCATGAAAGGAGCAAAAGTCGAATTCCCTGATAATCAGAAAGACGAAGAAAGAAAAGAAAATGGATAATTTCATGTGTTTTTTTTTGTTTTGTTTCGTTCTATAAGGTACTAAAATGTCAAATTTTGCAGCGTGGATTAAAAAGAGAAACCCAAAGCCGTACCGGGTCCATATAGTTCAGGCGAGTTCTGATCTCGGCAGACACAAATGTAGAAATTTGGTTTTTGAAAAACGTTCTTTTCCAAATGTCCTGAAGAGTTAAACGTGGGAGGAAAGAACATAAAAATCGGAACTTGGGGCTTAAATGGAGCAATAACAACAGGAAATAAATAACTGGAGTTTTGACACAAATGGAACAAAACAGGACAAAAAAAAAAAAAATAAATTAAATACAAAATAAATATATAAACTTGCCATCATAATAGCTACTTCAGTATCTGTCAAATTTTCAGAACTCTGAAAAGACTAAAAAATGTCTATTTCATGCAGTTTTTGACAAGTTTAACTCTTGTCTAAAGGTAGATATTTCTTTATCCTTTTTTTTGTTTGTTTGTTTTGTTTTTTTTAAATTGTACACACATGGCAAAGAATGTTCTCAGTGATGGAGGTGCATTTTGGGACAATAACATGCATAAAGAACAGTGCATAGGTCCAGGTCATTGGGCCGGTTCCCGGTGGTTTCCAGTGTGTTTCTGTGGCAGCGTCTTACAAACAGATCAGTTACTGCGAAGCAGGTGCTGATGGAAGAAGTCCGCAAGGAAGGATAAGCGGCGCCATCTTGTGGACAGACTGTCTGCGCGTCTTTAGGCGGCTTGATGATGTCAGGCTGTAGTTCTTTTTTGTTTTTTTAAAGGATTGGACGCTGAAAGAATGCGAGCGTGGTTTGCACCGACACAAAATGACCCTAAAGGTTTGTTTTTTTTTCCTTTCTCCTTTTTCTAGTAGATGAGGTCTGCTATGCACAGTTTAGATCAGTTGTTTCACTGCGAAGCCCTTTCCAACACACAGCAGACCCGTAAAATGACCTCTAAGTAGTTCACGTTTACTTTTTCTGGAAAGTAGAAGAACCGAGCTTAAAGATCAAGCTAACATGCATAACGTCTTCAGAAAGTTGTTTGTTTTTTTTTTAGTTTTTGTTTTTTTTTCCTGAAGAATCAAAGTTCAAGAGAAACCACATTTCTTTCATCTCGTCTTATTTTTCTTTTGTTTCGCTTCATCTTTTAAAAAGAGAAAATATTAATGGCTTACTAGCTACTTCATTCTTGCGCTTGTATTGCAACTACCTTTGGTAAATCAATAAAACGAACAGGGGGGGGAAAAAAAAAAAAAAAAAAAAAATCCACAAGTTCTTACATGTTCCCGTCACTCAACATTACAATGTCGCGCTCCTGTCACGTGCTCGGCTCCACTCCACACGTCCGCTGGCTCCGCTCTGCGCCGACGCCGACGCCTCCGGCTCTCGAGAAAGACCCGCCGGCAAGGCAGAGAGGAAAAAAAAAAAAAGAGAAGGCGAGAACAAGGGAATAAACAAACGAACGAGAAAGAGGACAACGTTGAGTCCTTTTGAAAAAGACGCCAACGGCGATGGAAGATTGCAACCCGGCCAGTGCCTTTCGAGGTTGCAGGGTTTCACCGCTTCATCGTCTTGGAGACGAAGCCGACGATGGCCGAGGCGGGCTGATCTGGGTCCAGCTCCGCAAACAGGTGGCTGACATTGTCCGTTGTGCTTCCTTGTTTCCTTGCGACGAACCCAAAAAGCCTGGAAACGAAGAAACACCTTAGCTTGAACTCTAAAGTATAACAATAACTCAGCTGTTGAAATGTGGACTTACCTTACTGATCCACCTCCTTCTTTTACCCATCTATTGAACAAAAACAGGAATTTTATATTGCAACTTGGTGGTCGTCAACATACATGCTGCTAATGTATGTTAAATAGAATTCTTACTTTCTGTCTTGGGGGTCCAAATCACAGTATGTGACTGTGTTAAGAGGATAATGTCGCCGGAAGAAAATTCTGTACCAAAAGACATAAATGACCCATTACCAGAGACTTAAGGCCCACATGTACTCAAGGCGTTCTTTACTCTGCGGACTCAAAAGTGGTGCTGGTGTCGTGGCATTTATTAGACGTCACGGTTGTTTCCTTACTTTCTCTGGCTGTCGGTGAGGGTGATGCCCTGCACGGACACCTTGAAGTGGACAGCGGCGGCCGCTGGGAGTGGGTTGGTTGTCAGTGTCTGACTGATGGCCTTGGCGATGGCCTGCGGCCCCGTGAGTGACTCCATGTCCACGGAGTTGATGAAGAGGACATTGCATGCTGCGAATCAACAAAAACGGGAGCAGGTCAGCGTCAGCTGGTGGAGGATGACTGGAAGAGCAGAATGTACTGTATGAGCCGATCATGCACTTTCAACAGTCAGATGTGAGTACTTTTATGCCGTTTCCCAGTAATCAAGAGCATAATCCAAAGTGCTTCAACAGAAAGCTATTGTACTTCTTATTTCTTGAAGATCCTTCACATCTGATTGTGCAGTTCTCATCCTGGGTTTGGAATATCAGGCTTCCGAGATGTAGGCAGAATAGAACCGATAGAACTGTCAAGATCCTATTAGTCGTTGACCCAATGACCAATGCGTCAATGAACCACTGAGCCATTGTTTGACTCATTGTCCCTTGCAAAATGCTTCTCACTAATGCCAACATCTTGTTACTTTTGGTCACATATCTCAAGGTTGATGGTTGATGGTCTAAGGTTCAAGATCCAAAAGTCCGAACAAGGACAAGGAACTCAAACAACCTCACAACCTGTGGATGTCCTAACAGTGAAGGTACTCTCAGGTTCCACCGTTTTGCACACCTGGAACTCATCTACCCTGGCAGTTTTATGTGTGGATTTCCATCACACAGGTTGCTGCAGTTGAGCAGATCCCAGAGCAAACGAGAAGATGTGAACTTGATCGCAACCTGAAATAGGGACTACAACAACTGGATGAGAACAAGAAGACCTTCAACAAACAATAAGTCAGTTGCTTTCTATTTAGGAATTTGGGAGGCTTTACACTCGGATATTCTTCCACTGTCACTCGTATGCATGTCTTGTCCGTGCAATAGTAAATATCTTCAGGGATAATTTAAAGCCAACTTCATTACAGCATGTTCATAACTACAAAAAACGTGCAAAACCAGTATTTACCATAGGCTTCCTCAGGAACCTTCTGAACTGTAAAATAAGGGCAACAACATTAAAGTCAATGTTTCTAGAATATATTGTCTAATTTTACTCTGTGCATATGAGCTTCACTTTCTGTAAAGTCTTCTTTGCCAAATAAAATAATAACAATAATAATAAAAACAGTTTCTAGAGACTTTAACCAGTGCTTGCTGCCTTGTTTGTTTGAAGGTTTGTTTCCAGAAAGTCTCCCAATGCAGTGACTGGTTAAAAAAAAAAACACAACTAGTACTATAAAAGGAGTGCATGATAAAGCTGCAGAATCCCTCAGAAATGCTAATAAAATGGAAATTTCTACTCGTAATTTCCACGAATCCTTACCAGCTTCCTGTTTGAGAAGCTCAACAACTGGATCGGTAGGTGTAGCAAGTTCCAGCGCCTCTTCATTTGGATCTTTAGGTCAGGAGATTAAGTGGTTATTATCGGAAATCAACTCCTAAGTACATCACAGAATGAAGGCAACAATCACTGCTTATGAGAATCAGACAGTGTTAGGGAGTTCCTGACCTTTGGTGGGGATCATCAGCTTGCAGGGTAGAGCCAGAGGAGTCATTGCATGTTGGTACACCAGAGCAGAGAGACATCCTGCAAATACACACACAAAAAATGATCTTTGTGTGAAACTGGACCGCTGGATTCAAGAACTCCCAACACGGGCAAAAAGGGTCAGACACCCACCAAAATAGGGTTCATTGGGGCAACCTTTCAGGCGGACGCCTTTGGGGCTGGTCTCAATCAGGAAGTGCCTCACCAGCTCATTGGTCATGTCGGCAACTACCAAAGAATCGCGTGAGTAAAACAGGACGCAAACTTCATAGAAGTGCCCAATATGTCACTGAGTTTACCTTTTTTGTTTTGCTGGACGGTTGGTGGGGGGCAGGCCACCTTCATGGCCAGACCGTAGGCTCCACGGAAAGAGTGGCTGTCCCGAATGATGAATGCCCCGGGCTCCCTGTCCTTCAACAGACTAATGGCTGAAAAGAGGAAGTAGGAAGTCAGAGTACAAAGGAAAATACTGGATAAACCACAAGATATTCACAAATCTGGCATTTAGCAAATCAACAATATTTTTAGTAATTCTAATCTAAACAGAAAAGGTTTGTAATCAAATTAAATGTCAGACAGTGGGGGGAAAAAAAAGCCTTGTGTTTTTTTTCTGTACAGTATTTGTAAATCTTTGGGTTTAGCTGCATTTAGAGCCCTCACCTTGTTCTCTGGAGATATCCGGCTTGTACCAGAACCTGGAAGTGTCCTGGACAAACTTAACATTCATCTTAATGTCTGGATAACCATCTGTTTAAAACAAAACCAACAGGAAAGATGATCACTGCGCACACAAGCCAGCTGCGAGCTAACACAACCCGTCCCGTGTCTCACCATAGATGGACTTGGAGACGTCTGGGAGGGTATGTGTGCCGGAAAGGTTTGGCGTGCTGCCACCGCTGGCTGGCGTCAAGTTCCTGTTGTCTGTCCTCTCCGCGTCGCCGCTGGACATGTGCCTCTTCTCTGGAAGCTGTGGGGAGACGGGAAAGGCGGGGGTGGGAGGCGGCTGGGCGCTTCCCTGACGAGAGGCGGCCCCCAGCTCATCGGGTGTGCTGCGGCCGCTCGACGCCGTGCGCCGCCCCATCAGTGGACTCGGGGGGACGGCGGCGGTTGCAGTTTTAGGGTTTCGACCTATCAGAGGGCTGGATGGGGGCTGGTGTCTGATCAGGGAGGGGCTGGCTTGACCGAGGCGTCTTTGTAGGGCAGGGCTGGGAGGCGTGTTGGTGGCCACTGTGCGGTGCAGGGTGTTCGGGCTGCCGGGGACCGTGTGGACACCCATGATGTTGACCTGGGAGCCCTCAGGGGACGAGGGTCTGTTGGTATATGGGGAGGCGGGACTGTGGGGGGCGCTGTCAGAGGAACCAGTCCTCCTTCTGAAAAATAAAAACACATTTATGTTTTCCTAGCATTCAGGTTATAGAACATCTGAAGTACTGTAACTATGGACCAGCTCACACAAATCTGGTCCATAGTTACAGTTACAGTCCATCGGCCTAGTTATGGTCCATCTTGACCATAAACTGGGCTCAATTTTGGAAATTGACATCATGTCTGAATGTCTATCTTTTGTTATATTTCTAAATACAACCATTCAGTAACCCAACACTCCTGTAGGACAAATGGTACTGAATAAAGCAAAAAAATGAGTGCAAGAAAAATAGAATGAACTGCAAATGATATAAGACAGTGCATGGAAGTTGGTTAAGCAATCCTACACTACTGAAAATGCTTGTGTTCACGAAATTGCGGGAGGTCAGAGTGGAAAACCTCACCCATCAGTGGTGTGGACAGGACTGGCGAAGGACAGAGGAGCTGTGAATGGTTGTGGTCTCGAGTCCCCAGCGCTGCGATTATCTGAGAAGCACAGGGCGAAACGAAAACGTTTACTTGCAATAAAATACAAGGTTGTCATAAAACAAAACCATAAAAAGTTTGGAGAATGTGAAACCATTTCAAAGCAGAAGTGTCCCTACCTTGCTGTGCATTATTACAGTCGGAGTCTGGCGGCAATGCAAGTCAAAAAGGAAGGACAAAAAAAAGAAGACAGTAGCTCGTAAATTTAAATGAATTTAAACAGCTTTTTCAGCATTTTCACATCATTGTGGAGGAATCTTGGAGTTCATTAAGTGAGTTAATCTGAGGGGTTTTCGAGTATAAAAGCAAAAATGTATCTCTTTGAGATCCTCGAGATTTTTTTTTTTTTTTTTTTTTTGCAAATACAACAGTAACTTTTATTTCTTTTGACCTTCAGAGGTTTTAGGCCCTACATAAATAAAATCTGTTGCCATCTGAGTGAAATCAACGTTTGCTTGACAATCAGATACAGAAAAGGAAAGCCTATAGTGTTGATCTTGAGAACACTGACCTGATCCACCTTGTTGATGAGGTTTTAGTCCCAGAGCAGACAGAGGCGTCTTTGTCAAACCTGGAGTAGATCGAGCTAAAAAAATAAAAATAAAAAAATGAATAAAACCTGATTCAAACCACTGTTACTGCAGCAAAAGGCTCTGTTTCTGGACACCGTGTGAATCTGGAAGTACTTCAGGAAAATTTTGTAGAAATTCTGGAGAATCTTTTGGCACTTTGTCCTTGATGTAACCCTGCAACCAAGTGTAAATTTTGATGCACTGTCTTTTTATATTTTTTTTTTCATTTTTCAAGGAATGAATCAAGAGGAATCCATTGAAGTCAAATTTAAAATCCTAATTCAAAGAGTCAAAAGAATTCTTACCACTGCTTTCAAATGAGGAACTATTGCCATGGCGACCAGTCTCATCATCCTCAAATGCTTCCCGGTAACTGTGCATAAGACCCTGAAGAAAAAAGCACTGTCAGACGGAACTTCTCAACAGTCATTATAATCTGAGAAAATACCATTAAGCACATTAAGTGTGCTGAATGTGCACTAATATACCATTGTAGCGCTATCACAGATGCTAACATCCAACGTCTTCCTTAAATCCACTCTTAATACAGACAATTATTGACAAAAAAATACAAAAATAAATGGTCCTGCTGGTTTGGCTGCTTTGCAAACACCAGCTTCTCAAGTACTGGATTTGCTTTTGATCATTTCAGATGTGGCCTACAAAAATAGTTGCAGACAGGCAAATTTTCCGCAAATAATTTGGAGTTAGGCTCCACAGAAAAATCTGCAAACACTAAACAGCAAATAGGCAGCAGTTTACTGTCTACGAGTTTGCCAAAAGCATTATGTCTGACTGTACCTCTCTGGGTCTTCCGCCTGGATTCAGAGCCAGATTGTTGGCGAAGTCCGGCGAATGAGACGCCGAGACATTATCATGACCGCTCTGGTAGTGTCCCTCGCTCGTGGTCCGGCGCCTGCCCGTCTCCTGCGTCGCCTCTGGGGTCATTCCTCTGGAACGGACTCCTGAAACCCACCAAGATATGCTTTCTCGAAAAAGCTTGTAGAACATTTTGCAATTTTCTAAGCCACAAGGACCTAACTCTGGTAGAACCAAACTCAAATTCTTGATTAGAATTTTATTGGGCAAAAAAGAAGAAGGGAGTCAAAAGTAAAATTACATGATTAGAGAAAATAAATAAGCGAGGCGGGAGAAAAATACATCAACGACACGAGAAAATTGAAAGTGAGGGAAAAATGGACAAACCAGAGAAGGAATAGGAACGATGGCGGTCAGATTGTTGGGATGTCATGCTTTCACTGATGCCCCGAATACGAGCGTTGTACTCTGTTCCAGGGGAGGAAAATCAGGTGATGGAGGGGAAGCAGCAGGTGAAGGAAGAGGAGGGTGAGGAAGGTGTAGAGGAAGATGCAATGACGGCAAAAGGTTTTCCACGAAGATGGATTAAACAAAACAAAACAAGCAAAAAAAAAAAAAAAAAAAAGGAAAGAAATCAAATATGGAAGTAAGCTTGGAAACCCTTCCTCCACTAGGAGGCACCAGAGAGCTTATTTAAATGAAAGCGCATTCTGAATGCAGATAATGAATGGAAGCTCCTGCGTGCTTGGCTATTCTTACTCTTCTTCCCATCTCTACTGTCACCAGCTTTACTTCGTTTCAGCTGCAGAGCTAATTTTATGTGGCCAGGTCAGAACTGCGGTGCAGAACTCCACCGTGGATCTGGAATACAAACTGCTGAAAGCTGCACTGCTCGCGTTCAGGTACACACAACGTGAGTCTTCTTTAAGTCTGTCAGCACTTTGGAAGCATCACTTTAGCTGTATCACTTTAGTGACATAATGCAGAGTCCTGCACTAGTCCTATATCCTGTTTTCAGGATTATCAACCGTTTTTTCAAGTAAACATAAAGAAAAACATCTTACAACAGAGAAGCTCACTTATACACTAAAACATCAATGTAAGTACATTGTAAACACCTCAAGTAAACTCCAAGAAGGAAAGAGAAAAAATGGAAGACTGAATCCTGATTTGTTTTATTCCCTCGGGTTTAGACTTAATAAAAACCCATGTTTCAGTTTCCCAGAACATAAATATTGTTTCGGAACACAGGTCTGCAAAGAACTCTGTCTTTAGAAACCCTTTTTTAATGGGTTTTATGGAATAATCTAAATTTTCTGGCTTTCCTTTAGTTGTATCATGCAAACACTGCAATCATAAAAATGAACAGAAATAAACACTTGAAATAAATCACTCCATTTGTAGTGAATTGATCATTTCAACAACTAACATAAAACCTGAATCCCTTACCAGCGATACGGTGAGCAACCAGGCCTTCCAAGTTCAGAGTCTCCTCCTCTGCATCTTGCTCTCTTGGCAAGGGAGAAGAAGACATTTCCTTGGGTTGGGGTGTGAGGGTAGGAAGAGGAGAAGAAGAGGTGCTGTATCCTGGGTAAGGAGACGGCCCCTGTAGGTCTGGGGAGTGTGAAACTCTGCTTGTTGAGTTTATTAGTTTCTGGGGAGACTGCTGGTTGAGATTAGCAGAAGTATCAATGGGATAGTGATGGGTTACTTGGCGTGTGTGGAGGTAGGGCTCAGGAGTGTGTGTTGGTGTGGTGTTCTGGTATGGGTAACCAGTGTTGGACCTTTGGGGTGAATATGTTGGAGACTCCGTGACGGGACTCTGGTTTGGCACTGCTGGGACCCTCCCAGGTTGCCGCTGATGAGAGGTGCTGTTCATTGACCCTAAGTTGTTGTAGCCATGGATGGCAGAATCCCCTTGGTAGGATGGCCTAGCCAGGGTCTGGGAGAATGGTATCTGGGATGAACTGAGGGTGTTATCTCCAGGTGGTGCACTGTGGGACTTAGACATGTGTGAGTTGATTGGATCTAGATCAAGCATTAGCATGTTTAGTGCCTCTATGGACTGTTCAATGTCTCGCTGTGAGGCAGAGGTTGGGAAATGAGGGAGGCTGTGGGTTGACTGAGGAGGAGGCCCAAAAGGATCATCTGGAAGACTATGCTGGTGCCAATGATTAAGACCTCTTTGAACTGCCTCTCGACTACTGGTACTCCTCTCAGGGGCCTTGGGCATCATTTTAGGGTTGGTCTCAGGGCTACTGGGTGGCTGATTCCCAAAGGACTGTGAACGGTACATTCCTCCTCCATTTTGGTAGTTGTTGTACCCCACCTGCGGTGATGCTGAATCTACAGATCTCTCCTGCATCGCTGTAGGAGTTCGTACTCCGTGCACTGGCATTTCGTTCAATTTTTCCCCAAGAACGTTTCTCTCAAGATATGGCCCGTCGTTCTGGCCACCAACAGGTGTCTGTGATTGGTAGTAGAGGCTCGCTGGTGTTGCCTGACCCTCTAAAGATGAGAGTGTACCCAAGCTATCAACGCTGTTACCCTCTTGACTATTAGGAAGCTCGTCGTCAAGGATATCAGTTTCACGCTCCTCTGTTGAGGGTGCCCTAAGAATCCTGGTGTGGCCCCCGTTGACATGCACTTGCGCAGGAACCAGGTGTCGAACCCCTCCTCCTGGACTGGTAGATGTAGACAAGTAAGCCTGGCGCTGAGTTGGTGGCTCAAGGCCACTAAGAAGCTGGTCTAGTTCTCGTTTCTCCTGGGGGCTGAGTGTTGGGTGGGCTGTTGTTGAGTTGCTGTGACCTGCAGCTGTGTGCAGGGAATGGCTGTGCTCATCAGTGCGATCAGTCTTAATTGATGCGGTAGAGTTGCCTGAGTCACTGCTCACAGAAAGGGTATGATCTACGGCAGGAAGGGAGGTGTGGCCTGCCACTGGAAGGGACTGCTCAGTCTTTTGGAGGTGATGGTTAGATTGCTGCAATGAGCCCTCTGTATTCGTCAAGGGGTTTTCTCGGACTGGAAGGCCATTAATGGTAACAACTCCCTCCAGGGAGTCTTTCTTTCGGACCCGGGCATAAAGACTTCCATCAAGTGGACCTTGAGTATGACCAACGTCTGAAAGAACAAAAAGGAGAAAAACAAATGAAAAGTAGACGTCAAGCACAAGTACAACTTTATTCATGATTTGCTCTAACCAGAAGCATAGTGGCCACCCTTTTGCGTCCAATGTTTGCAATCCAAAGATCCTGCATGTGTCCTCTCTACCAGCAACACAAACTCTCCAGCTCTATTAATAGCCAATTTGTAGTTCTAAAGGTCCTGTCATGTTGCGTCAGCACAGGCCCAAAGGGGCCAACATGAAACAGCTAGGGTCCTGCCCTACAAATGGAAACATTTTAAACAGTGCCAGCTGGAATGCCTGGAGATGAACTTGGTGAGGAGAAGCAATCTTCCTCAGGTTGACTTCTGGCTGCTGAAATATATTAGTCACGTCAAACTGGTTACAAACATTTTGGAGAACGTTTTACTTTCTGCTCCATTTGACTAGTTATTGGCTTGGGAATATAGAGCAAGTACCAAAGATATATTTGATCTATGTTTCACTTAGATCTGATAAAACTCAGTTTATCAGAAATTCCATATTACTGTTAACTTAAAGAACCCTACTGATATAATTAAACAGTAAACCAAAGTTGGCTTCAACAATACAGATTGCATTTGCAAAGTGACAGAAAATATTAATGACACTGGCTCATATGTGGGATGTTCCAGATTGAGTGACCCCCTCTGGGGCCAGATGGTGGATCGCTCGGACTGTAGCTATTTCAAAACCCATGTCAACAACAAGTTCTTGGATGCAGTAGCAACAAGAATAAGCGGCACGAGAGGAGACTGTAAACACAGTTTGTCCCTGTGGTTGCTCTACATGTTAACACATTATGAAAGTATAAACCTGGGTTTAGATTACAATTTCTCTAGGAATAGTCGGGTTTGGGCCACCACATAATTCACTAATTACAACCAGAACGAACACGCCTTCATGATACAAAGTAGTACTTTTAGAATGTAAAAACAAAATCACAACAATCCTATGCCATAGTGATAAACTCAACAGAAACTTTCTTCTTACCTGCACTAGCAGAATTTTTAGATCAATGTATAATCCAAGAATATTTCCTCATCTTGAGGCAGACTGTACATTAGTCGATCATTCGGCTCAGACGAACAAGACTTTCTCCCTCCGTCCTGAGTCACAACCCAACATCGTCTACCATGTGCTCCGCTGGAGTGAGGTAGAACTCTACCACTGAAGCTGACAGGAGGGGTGAGCTGGCACTCCGATGATTTCTTACTGTTCCCGGCAGCTGGGGAGGGGACTCCACCACTGTAACCACATCCAGCATTACCCAGCTGTCCGGGAAGGTATGCTGTTTCGGACAAACTGCGGATCCTACGCCGATGCCATTGGGGGTTCCCTGTACCACGTGTCAAGAAAATCCAACTTATCTAATGCTTGCCTTTCCTTTCTCCTTTACATTTAAAATATTTTTCAATGCACTAAAGTCGTCTCCAATCTGAATACTGTAATGGGACTTAAAAGATTGTCCATTTTGTGAACGGCAACACATCACTGCTCCCACATTTTTTAAATGTAATGTTAAAGCCGGATGGCACTGCTGCCAGCTATTCTATGCAATGACAAACAAACGGTGCTCTATTAGAATAGGACAAATACCTTTCCTCTGATGTCAGTGAATAACTGAAGCTCAGCCCAAATTAGAGCTGTTGACTCACAGCACAAACAGCTAACAACTTGCTTCCTTTTCGAGAGAATGAGTGCAACGTCTACAGCATCTTTGTGATTCAGAGAACCGAGCTACGTGTACCAGTGCACATTTTAACACTTCAAACAATTCAGTTTGCTTAGGTTAAAAAAAAAAAAAAAAAAAAAAAAAAAAGTGACAAGTGCTTTCCTGTTTTTGTGAAGGTGCAATAATTTTGCGTCACATACAAAACCTCCAAAAAAAATGAATAAAAGCAGTGCTTGTAACAATTATATAAAGTCAAAATGGGTCCATGTGGTTGATTTGAAATCCCTGTCAGGATGTACATGAGCTATATTTGTTTCACTGGATTTGGTGTTTGATTTCATGCATGCCTGCACGCTTATAAATGAAATGTTGATGTGTTTATTAGTTACATTGTAATTAGCCATGTGCTAACTAGCCTTTTTGGTTTATGACTAATAATAATAATAAGGCATTAACGATTGATAGAATGATTAACGTGCTAGTGAGTCACATTGTAATCAGTCATGCGGTAGCTAGCTTCTTTTGTTTAAGGGAAGAAAGGTGTTTTGTTTTTTTTCTCTTAATATTTGTTCATTATTATCCATTATTGCTGCCATCTCACTGAGTCGCTGGGTTGACTTCAGTTCTGAGAAATATCCCAGTTGATTCCTGTAAACATGACACGTAAATCGATTTCAGTAACTTTAAGACTTTACCTTAAAAGAAAAATAAAATAAACATATTGTACAAAAAAACAACAACTAATAATCGCTTCATCTTCATTTTCGGTGGCGCAGCCAGAAAGAGACGATCCCGTGAAGGACGAGGTGACAGCCCATCAGTGAAAAAAGGTGTCATGGCCGCCGTATCGGTGACTGGCGCAAGGACAGCTCCTGCGGTTTTATATTTGCAACGTCTGCCTCTCGGTGTGTCTGTCACCGTCCAGCTGTCACGGTATGCAGTGACGTGATGCGACTCTGTCTCGAGTCCGTCTCCGAGATTGCTTTCAGGATGATGTCACCCATCTGTCCGTCCGTCCGTCCGTCCGCCCGCCCGTCTGTCTGTCTGTCACCTGAGTGGCTGTCATAAAAACCTACCCGCTGGACCGTCTGTCACCAACTGTGACTTCTAGCCATGTTGGACTCCCTAAAAATCATGAGACACAATGAATTTGAGCGAAAAACGTGCACGAAACTTAATGCACATGACAAAAGATTAAATGGAGCCAAGCGGGATCATATGAGGGTATTTGGTCTGCATGTCTGCCCCTGTAGGTTCTGCTGGCTCCCAACTGGAGTCACTTCCCCCCCTCCTCCCCATGCATCTGTCCATCCATTCATCTGTCTTTCCCTCACGAGGATCCGTCGCCTGTCAAAACTCTGCATTTGCTCGCCGTCGACCTACATGCCGGATTCTCTGGGAGCTTTGAAGAACCAAATTTACCCCCAAGAGAAATTTACAGAAATAAAAAAATCTAATTTTTTTTTAAAATAAAATGACTGAAGTACACATCAGAAGCAATTCAATTTCTTGTTAAATGTAACTATTTGTAACTGCAGTCAATACGTGAACCTTATTTACACATCCATCTGTACGCTCCTATCTGTGTCTATGTCTGGTCATCATTTGACCCTTTCACCGTCCTTTACCAAAGTACACTGAAAAACAATTCTTTGTGTGTGGGAAAACCTTGAAAATGATTGGATATTTTCTTGTTTTAGTTTACAGCAACCGGTGTTCACCAAATCACTGGGGCCACATTTATTAGGACCCCGATTATTCCTCTGAAACGAATAAATAGGAATTCTAATAAAAAAAAATGACTCGTGCCAGATCTGTTCACATCGCTCCAAAATGGGAAAGACAGAAAGATTTGTGTTGATTCTGATTAGGCAAGTAGTTATTTCCTAATTGATTATCCACATATCTAGAGATAGAGCAAATTGTGTCCATATGGATGCAAAATTGAGCTCTTATACGAAAGACTGTTCCATTTTTCCATTACAAGCCATCAGGATTGCAGAAAATGGAAACGTATCTATTAAGACGTGACATCCGACGCGTTCCGACACGACTTCATGGGACAAAACGACAAGCGGAGCGGCGGCGGGGCAGCGCGGCGGGATGCAGACGTGCAGTAATGAAAAGGAGGAAGTTGGCAGGATTTGTGGGGTTGATCTGAACCTGCAGCTGGAGCTCCCGATGCTGCCAGCGGGAGCTCCAGCGACAAGCATTACGCGCTCGGCTCGTATGGAGAAACCCAACTTACTGAATAGACCTTTACCGATTAAATGCAGGCACGTCGCTTCCTTGCAACGGACTCGATCGCCCCGCACTGCATCTCACGTTTTTCACCGCTCTTTCAGACTCGGCTCCTCGTCGCTCTCCCTGTCCTGCGGCCCAAGGTCTCTGCACGCACCAATCAGCGCCTCTAATAGTTTTGGCGTACCCAAATTGCAGCCTTGCTCATAAAATGTTCCACACGCAAATTGCTTGCTCCATGACTCATTTGGTACCGTATGGGCCGCCAAACACACAGGATGCAGCGTCGCCAGGGAAACACGATAAACAGACATGCAGGCTCCAGGACGGAGCAGAAAGTTGAACTGCAGCATTTCTTTTTTTTTTTTTTTTCTTTTTTTTTTCAGAAAAATGTGATCGAACTTTTCATTTCACATCATTTTTATTGCACGTTTACGTCAGCAGCCCAATTAAACTCCAAAATATGACTTTGGTTGCACTTACCAGAAAGTCCTGTTGTCAGCGCCGCTTCATGATTTCCTCCAACTCGTATTGAAAAATAGCCCCAAATTTCGATATCGCATAAAAAAAAACAAACAAAAAAAAAAAAACGCCCTCACTGACGACACAAAAACCGGGAACGCTGTTCTGTTTTCCCCTCGGAGCCTCACTGTCCCTCGTCCCTCTCTGTCTCTCTGTCTGTCTCCGTCTGTCTCTGGGCAGTTATTCCAGACATGTTTGAGGGCTCAGCCCCAGCCAAATATGGGCGGAGGGCAGTAAACAAGGAGGCACAGTCTGCCTGCATCGTCACTGATCTACTGTACACTACACACACACACACACACACACACAAGTTTGTATCAACCGTTCAATTCTGGAACTGTATTTACACAGAACCCGAACCATTACCAGTACATTCCTTTGTGTGACAAAAAAACGGAACACAATTCGGCAAAATGACATCACCAAGGCAAAATGAAGAACATGAAAACGTTGGAAGGCGGACTCGGATTACGGCAGCTCTGGACAGTTTCTTTAGCCTCGATTTAAAGGAAGTCGGTGTTCCAGCTGTTTTCCCCACATGTTTGTGGTTCACAGAAGAGTCGCCATGTTTGATTCCGGTTCTGGACGCAGAGCAGAACCGTTAAGATTTGAGAGACCTGGAAGGTTGATCCAACAACAGCAGATTTGGATGCCGTTGAGTGATTAATAAACCAACAGATTGACATATTTTAAAGTCTGTTCCCTGAGCTGGTGGAAGGTCTTTAAACCAGTCATGTGCTCCTTCCAGAGGATGACCCGGTTTGTCTGTTTCGAAGCCCATTTGCTGGTGTTGGTGGTAAAACGAGCCCCTCCGGGGCGCAAGCAGTGGCCTTCTGACCCCGCTGACCTCCAGGCTGGCAGCTGCTGCCAAACTACAGGACTGCCTATGAAGCGATGGAAACACACAAACGGTGTAGCGTGCGCACACACTTCAGCAGAAAATCACAGCGAAAGATAAAGTGGTTCGATTTATTCACTATGAAAGATCGTTTTTTTCCCCATCACTGCCTTGGAATTCGTTAAAGTCGGCCACTCTGGGAGATTCAAGTAATTCACCCTGATAACTAAAATTATATTTCTAAAACTGCCTTTTTGGATTTTGATTAGCTTGATGAGCTGGAACATCGAAATGGGACAAAACAGAGGATATCCATAACCAGACAAAAACTCTGCGCGCTTCAGAAACCACTCTGACTCCTAGAGGTTAGAAATGCTAGAGCTAATGCTAGTGCTAATGCTAACAGTTATAATGCAACCCCGAGTTGAGACGTCATGCTCTCCAAGCATGCAGACACGTTGAAGTTCGTCATCTTTCAGGGTTCCGTTCGTACAGAACCCCTCAGGGATGAAGCCGAACATTTAGCACCTGCGCAACTAAACGGGTCGGGATTCTGCAAGCGACGCCTGATAGCTGTCCTCTGAGCGGTAGCTTGTAAAAATAGGCTTCTCTGTTCGCTAGCCCGGCATAGCACAAAAATAAAACCCAAGTAGAGAAATAACTGAACTGATGAAGAGTTTAGTTATTTCTGAGGACGCTGCAGCCCCCTCTGCTGGGAGCGAACTGGGAATCCTGACAATTCCCGTTGACCTTCTTCGCAACGTAGCAGCAACCTCAACGGCTCCCTGGGGGGGCGGGCATAAAACTGAAACGGCTCTTTGGAAACGAAACAAATGGCGCCTTCACGAAGAAGGGGAACGCGGTACAGGGAGGCTGGGGAAAGGCTGCCAAGTCCGGCTCTGCTGAGGCTCGCCAGTCCTCCTGTCTGAGCCGCTTTTTATGGCGGTAATCATGGAGCTCATCATCACTGAAAGGAGCCCAGGGACCTGGAGAGATCATTAGATGCTAAGAGATGGCAGAGGTTCACAATTGTTTTTTGCACCTTTTTTTATTTTGTCATATATTGTTAATTGTCTGTTTCTTATATTCAAATGCAAAATATTTATATATGGGAAAAAACCCCCAAAAACAAGTTATTCCGCTCAGTTGCAGATCTTGTATTTGACTAGGCCCTTTTTGAGGACTGCATGGTATTTTTATGTTACTTAACAATTTGTACAGCACATTATTAATTCTATTTTTATTTCAAATCTTGTTTTATGTATGTTTTTAACACAATTTGATTTTTTTTCTGTGTGACTCGTACCTTGATGCTGCTGCTGCACCTGAACAAACCTATTCTATTCCGCTGTTTGCCACTAGAGGGCTCTGTTCGTGAAGAACTTGCAGAACTCAAGAGCTGCGTGGAGCTTCCAGGTGCACCATCAGCTGTTTTTCCAACATATTTAGCTTCTATTTAAATTCTCAAACTCCCGACGGAAACATTAGCCGTGAGCTCAGCACCTCGTTGGAGCTGATCCGAGTAGGTGTTTCGGTTTACAACGGTCGCTCCAGCCGGAGGGGGCGGGTGGTTTGGCTTGTTGTAGGGTGACTGACGCCCCCCTATTTCTGCAGTGGCTATTTAAAGAACTCAATGACAGGACAGAGGAGGACAAGCTTCACAGGCAACAAAAATCTGGAGCTGGCTTCTGTTGCTTCGTTTCAGTTTGAATTCTAATAATAATTTGGTTTTAGTCCCTTCATAGGGGGCTGAAAGAAGCGTTCAGGCCTTATTCTGAATTGACAAACTTTTGTTTTCAAGCATTTGCTAAAACAAAGTGGATAATTAACTTGAATTATAAAGCTGAGGACTTTCCGAGAGAGAGAATGTCCACGTAAGGAGTGCGTGAGGACATACCGTTCTCGGCGTCCACTGCGTCCTCGCCGGGATGGCTGAAGCTCTCGTACGAATCCCAGCGGATCAGGGGGTCCTGGGTGTTGTAGTCCACACACACGCTTGGCCCGTTCTCCAGGTGGTCCAGACCTGGCGGACCAAATTGAAAAAGCACGTGCAGTTGAACCGTCTCCGTATGGGTAAACGAGGCGTTCAACGTGGCTCGGAAGTCGGAGTACCTCGGATTTTTTCTGGTCCGTAGGAAAAAACGAACTCCACCTTCCCGTACTCCGGAAACCTTTCATCTGTACAAACACACAGCAGAAGGCAAGCATGCGTCTTTCTTTTGATCACTCTTTTTTATGATCTCTTGATTTTGCTTGGCTCCATTAAAATGCAAAAAAAAATTTAAATCCTAATAAATCGTAAACATGCGTTTTCATAAGATCCTTATTTTTATTTTGTTCTAAAAAAAAAACAATTCGCAGTAACATTTCAAAGCTTTGCTAATGTTATCTTAATTTGAAGCTGTTGTTCATCACAGACAATAATCATATTAATATCTCGAAATGGCTCAAATTTTATTAAAATTGCATATCTCAATTATTTCAATTGAAAATGGAAGATGAAATAATGTCAATAAATTTGAGAAAGAATTTAAATATATATATATACATATATATATATATATATACACATATTTATAATTCATTTCAAACAAAATTGGAAGAATTTTTATCATACAGAAATAAATAGCATTTCATAATTTTAATAAAAATGATGACGCAAAATAAAACCAGTGATACTTTATGGACCAATTAGCTTTTCAATAGTGCTGTTTGACCAGAAGAGGGCACTGTTGATTATGAAACTCTAGGAAACCTTTCTCCTGCAGTCAGACAAAATTAAGCCGTTGACTTTGATCTTTATGTCCAAGTATTTTATGATTCATGCATATAATTTCACTATTAATAACAGATAATGACACCTTTGAAGGTCTCATCAAGCTCCGACTTCCCAAAAACCACCCCAAGGTCGTGGATGGCGCAGGTGTGGAACTGGACCCTGAACACCACGTCTCTGGTCGGGTTCCTGTACCTCTTATGGTAACACTTCAGCTACAAAGAACAGAATATGAATTATTACAACACATGGAATATAACAATATAAGTATGAATATAAGTAGTCCTACCAGGATGTCTCCTTTCAGAAGCAGCCCAGGTTCTATGGTGATGCAGATACTGGTGTTGCTGTCTCCCTGCACATTGCTGCCAAAACCAAAGACAGTAAAGCTCTTTCAGTTGGGAATCCCGTCAAGTGTTAGTGTCTCTGCAGACTCGAAGCCAAACCACACTGAACTGGGAGAAAAGTTTCCGTACTAGATTCCGGATGTGTAGACTGGCTGCATCGCCTGGTAGATCTTCAGGAACGGCCGGCATCCTGTCGAGAAACGGCAACGAAGGCGAGTGAGACGCGGAGACGAGCTGCGTCTCTCCTGCACGCCTTCGGCTGGGAAACTCACCGCCTTTGGATTCAAAGTTGGGGATGCCGTGCATGATGACATGGTGCAGGAAGAGCGGCTTGTTGTTGATCTTGATGTGTCCGGACAGGAGGCCGTTGAAGTACTGCACATACCTGCAGACATACCATGGGCATCCTCAGTCTGCCCCAAGGCTCCAATCAGCTCCCCTGTCTCCACTCACAGTAGGTGCTGGTTTTAAATAGGGTCAGTTAAGAGACCAACATTAAGAGACCAACTTTCTATATTCTCGTTGGATCACCTTTTAAATTCTAACCCAGTTTCAGTCTCGATATGATGTTGCTTTACCCTCTTTAGCATCCGCTGGAATAGACGGATGTGTACGGAGGAGCTGCTAGGTGTCTGTTGAGTTAGTATAATCTGGTCACTAACGACGCTGATAATGATCGTGCCAAAGGCGACCTGGACCTCCAGGTCTCCATGGACGCTCATCCTCCTTGTCCTCCTGTCAGTGACCAGACGTTTTGGTTTCTGGGCACGTCAATTAGCCCGAGACGTCACGGGAAGCGGCGAGACGACGAGCGAAGGAGCCGCAGCTCCAATTTAGCCAAAAATACCACTGATCTGTGTTGTCTCTCTGTTGGAGGGTAACGGTGGTGCCAATGCGCTGATTGATAGTGGCACTAATTTTTCATTTAACGCTTTAGCATTTTTGCTAACTTTGAAAAACGTTGAGTCGTAACACATTTACTCAGGCTATCTTGGTAGAAAAACATTTTGTTGAGGATGAAAATCATTTAAATAACTTTTTTTTTTTTTTTTTTTTTTTTAAAAGGGGAAAGGTGGTGAGTTGAATTTTTTAAAAAAAAAAAAAAAAAAAAAGAAATCCAAACTGCCTGTCAGGATTTGCAGGATGTGTCATTTTTGCTGACCTGAGGGTGTCTTCATGTTAGTGGAATTAATAATAAAAAGCAGTTATAGAAAATAAAGGGCGTTAATCGTTTACCTTCTCTGTGACGGCTGACCGACAGAAAGAGCTTTGTCCTCGTAGAACCGCCTCATGGCGAACCTGTCGAGCGCCTGGTCAGCGCTGCATGGCATGAAATCACACGTTATTATTCTCGATTTCAATTCAAAATCGTCCCCTTTTTTTTTATATATGAGAAAACAAAAATTTTTTAAAAAAATAATAAAAAAACAAATTTAAAAAAAAAAAAAAAAAAAAAAAAAAAAAAAGACTCTCTGGCTGAGGCCCCGTTTCATAACATCTGGTTGTTTTAAACATGGAGGACATTTTTCCCTCGGAATGCCAGGAAAATAAACTAGCGAGGACGGACTGCTAAGCTAAAATATCACGTCGGGGTTTAATATTCAAGGCCTTCGTTTGATGGATTGTTACGCCTGTCCTCGCGTCACCCTAAAAAAAAAAAAAAAAAAAAAAAAAAGGGGGGGGGGGAGGTTTGGAAGATCAAAGCACTCAAAAGGCAGTTTTTGGAAAAGCGACAGCCTCAAATCGTCGACCGTCGCATTGTGAACTTCACACAGAAGCTTAGGAAAGAACACAAGCAATGACGTAATGCGTACCTTGCAGATATGTTGCTGTAGTGCATATACGCAGCCACCACTACGCCTGTTCGACCTCGGTTCCCCTGCAAAACCGCCGGACACCCAAGAAGACTGAGTTAAAAGTGAAGTTCATGTTGGAAACACTGAAACAACTTCCTGAAAGTTCAGAGAAGGATCACGACGAACGTAAAATGAGGGAGAGCGTGAGAGTTTCCTGCACTCTTGAGGGGACTGGGAGGAAAACTATAAATCGTACAACGAATCCAGACACACCGGCTGAAAGTAAAGGGAAATATCTACGATTTGGTGGATAAAGTCTTTGTGTAGTGTGAAAGGTGTCACAGTGAGAAGAGTTTGTTCCCAAAAATAAAAATAAAATAAAAAAAATCAGCAGTGTAGAAACTGGGCTCGGCAGGAAGCTTGATGATGCATTCAGGGACAATTGTTTTTATGATGTCACACCGGGCAGGAAGCAGTGTTTTGAGGTGGATGTCCACAGGTACACCTCCATTTCTGTTGGATGTCTTCAATCAGCCAATCAGAAGCCATCAATGCCATTTCTCAAATCATTTAATTATCTTAGAAAGCAATAAGATAACTGACATCTAGCTAATAAAACAACAAAAAAAAACTTTTTTAAAGTGCAGCTGGTGTAAAACTGAAGTTTATTCTGATTTCAAAAATGCTCTAAAACAAATAGATTGTTTTAAATACTTATTTATTTTTGACAAAACATATTTTTCCAAATGCTGTTTGGAGATTATTCTGATTTAATGTCAAGGAAAAACAAAATGTCTGGAGTTCATGTAAGTTAAGTAAAATGAGTTCCAATGGGATATGTAATGATATAATAAATTCATAAAAATATCTGAATGTGTACATATTTTTTATGGCTAAAATATGCATTCAGAAATTTTTATTTTATTAGTATAAAAATTCATAAGAATTGACATATTTTTTTTTTAATTCTTTGCGTTTTCACAGATCTCTCTGGATTTGCTTCTGATGAGTGAGTGTCTGGTCACCTTGTTGTGCAGCAGCACCACGTTGCGCTGGTCTCCGCTCAGCCACGTGTCCATGGCTTTGCACAGGCTGCAGATCTTGTCCAGCGCTGGAGCGTGATGATCCGGCCAGCCGAACTCCAGAACCTGAGCCGGATCGATCGGGGGGGGAAAAAAAAAAAAAAAAAAGAGCGATCAGAAAGCGCGAGCCCGTTTCGCTTTCCCGCGTTTCGCTTCGCTCCTCTCGTCTCAAAAGCGCGGCCGCTGCTTCCACCACGCCGCGTCCGTACCTTGTGGTTTAACTTGGTTAAGTCGTTCCGCTGCTCGCTCAGGTTGAGCACCTGAGGTAAACGAGACGAGAACGACACGTTAAAGTGGTTCGGCTCGCCGGGAGTGGGGGGTGGAGGGAGGCGGGTTCTGCGCCCGGACTCGTCTCACCAGGTAGTGGGCGCCGTGCTTGGACCGCAGCATGGTGGCCACCTCTTTGAGGTTGTTGGTGTAGCTGCGCTCGTCGGCCGCGGCGGGGAAGGACAGGGAGATGATCCTCTCGGTGATGTAGACCAGGTCCACCTCATAACTCTCCTCCATGGCCTGAAGCACGCTGTGCGCCGGAGACACACAAGAGTTTTTTTTCCACAGTTTTCCCACAACTTTGAGACATTCCTCTTGGGAACGGATGACAAACATCCAACTTGATCAAATCTAAGCTTAAGTTTTGTTCTAGCCCACTCTACAAACAGTACAAAAAGTGGAGCTGATTATTCAACGTTGAAAAATTGTTCGAAGCAGGCGCTGGAATATGCTGGACAAAGTGAAAATAGAATATTTACCCTGACTGCTTTCTCCGAATCTCCACGCTTTTGCAGGACCTCGTCGATCCCTAAGAGAAACAGAAGGACGGGAGAGAAAAGATTCACCTGCAAACGTCGTGCCGCGTCGCCTGGCGATTACATGTACCAACAGCTTGCCGTAGGTTAGTACGGACGAGTCAAGGAACAGCCCTTTCCTGATCTTATTATGGGCCCGAATTGGAAAGGGGCGGGGTCCCTGGAGCTGAGGGCCTCATGCACGCCAGAACTGCCGCTGCTTCAGCCAGTCTCGATCAGTGATAATTTGATACATGGCGCTGCGTTTATTTGAACTTTTCTTCCCTCCCTTTTGGGAGGCATTCCCCTCCGACTCCATACGCCGTCCCGAGTTGCGCCTCAGTGTGGAGAAACTGATTGAGAATGCCGAGAATGTGAGCGGAAAAACCAGCGGCCCAATGTCCCCCCGTCTGACGAGCTTCGTTTTGGTCCGCGGCGTCTGGAATTAGGAGTCTGGCTCATCTGGCCTCGGCGGAGCCGCCATGGTCACAACGGGGCCGTTTCGGCACCAAACCACCGTGAACACATCCTGCTGAAACGAACCCAACACAACCTCCACCTTCCCCGCAGACGCACCAGAACCCCCGGGAGGAAATATCCAAATGAATCGGAGCTTCTTTTTGAGAGAAAATGAAATTTGTAAATTCCTGTCGCTGAGGATGCAGGAATGTTAATAATTACTGTCTTTTTATTATTATTATTATTATTATTCTGCAGAGTTTCGTGTGAGTGTCTATAAAAGCTGGTGAACAAAGGGAACCATCTGTGTTTACGCTGCTGCTCTGAGTCATCGCCGATCTAATTATTCGGGTAACATCTGACACAAACGCTGACTCGTAAGAAACAAAGGCAGAGAAGGCGAGGGATGCGAGACATCAGCGCCGCTTTCATGTCTGTTTGCTCTCCTCCGGAGAAACAAAAGGGAAGAAAATTGTGTTTTAACAAATGTTCTGGGGTTTTTTTTTTACATAAACAGTTTTCCTTCCGCATTAGCAGCACAACAAGGGTCAGGAAAACGCCTCGGATCGTGTCGGAAGTGAGTGTTCCTTGCATATTTGGACGGATCTGAAACATTCGGTAATGAATGAAACGACTTACCGGCGTATCTACATGCTTTAGCGGCAGCTGTGGAGTGGGAGGCTGCAGAGACAGAGGAAGGGTGAGCAAATCACTGACCTCATTCCACCGCAAGGAACAAACAACATGTTCAGGTCAACAACAGAAGAGCAGAAATTGGAATAGAAGGCTCAAAAGGTTGAACGTCTACTTTGGTCATCACAATTACTTTCAAAGCTCAATAAAATGAAAATGAGTCAAGTCTGTGCGCCACAGAGCATCAACCATTTTCTGCGACCCTTCGGAAGCGGAACCGCTTTTATCACCTCTGAAGCTGAACATACTTTGTCCGCTTTCAGTCTGAGCAGACAGGAGGAAGCGCTCATGCTTATAGACGCCGACCTTTGCCCCATTTGAGCTACAATTCCAGGAAGTCCCTTTCTGGATTAGTGTGGAGGATTTCGGGGCCAGAAACATGCCGGAACATTTCCTCAAAGGCCTCCGGGTTCGCACTCACCGGCTCACAGCTGGTCGCAGTCTGACATGACGTAGTGACCTGAAGACGAAAAGACAGCTGATGAGCGAGGAGAGCAGGCGCGTAAAGACAAGTCACAGAAACGGCGAACAGTGAAAACAGAAGCTCAAAACGACAGCAACACTTTGTTACTTCAATCTGTTTAGCACTAATTATTAAGTTGGCTTCATGTTGTTTTTTTTTTTTTTATATGGAAAAAAAGGAAGCAGGTAACAATGTTTTGGATACGGAAAAGCCTTCATTAACAGAGAACCTTTTTACATGTACAGTAAAAAGAATTGGCCTCAGCACTGAACCCTGTGGTGCTCCACGATTGTGGTTCTTGTCAAAACACTTTGCCGTCCGCAACAAATTTAGAGTCCAGCGGAAAGTGGGAGTGAGTTCAACTGGCAGGCAGGAAGCCCTTCCTGCCGGTGAAAGATTGATCTCAAACATGCCAAAAAAAACCCCAAAGAAAGCTGGAATGAAGGTGTTGGGTGCATGGTACAAATATCATCTGTCTGTTAGTATGTATGTCGTTACCTCAAAAAATATATAAAGCACACCCGACCCGTGCAGTATCGCACATGCAATACACAGAAATGGGGGTTTTGAGTGTTTCCACTTCCACTCTATTAATTGTACAAGCTAGCACTAGCTAGCAAGCTAATTTGCTAAGGCGGCACAGTAAGAGTTTAAAACGCTTGTGCGACAAAATTAGGATTAGTTATGACATCTTTTTATTGATTTCTGTCATCTGGAAAATGATCTGGGAGATAATTATAATAACTTTAACAGTGCTGATTAGTAGCCAACAGGACAGAGTATGTGAAGACCTAAAGCTTAAATACCAAAGATACAAAAACATCTTTAAAGCAAAGCCTTTCTTGGTCCCCCTGGTCTGCATCCGCCTCCAACAGCTGCTCTTTTTGTGGTGTACTCTTGCATGTTTTGCTCTCTTTTTTTGCAACCGCTGTCCTTTCTTAGCTGTTTTTTGGTGCATAGCAAGTTTTCTGTAAACAGCAGAGCAGGCCTCCCAGCAAATGAGACTAAATGACACACACGCGCACGCACGCGCACGCACTACTGTGTGAAATCACAAGCCAGTTTCTGTTGCTAGGAAAAGTATCAGTTGTACCCTAATTTTACTGTCACCTCGAAGCTCGCGGGGTGTTGATTTCCTGACGTTGCAATGCAACATCTTTTAATAGCAACCTGGCCATCACCGGCCCATGTGGATGTCAGAAAAGTTTTCTTACATTACCCACGGCAAGTCAGTGGCTCCCAATAGTCTGGATCTCCCCCCTGTGCCTCAAATCACTGATTATAGAGCACAAACGAGTATTCTACGGCAACTTATAGCTTCCATCGGATTGTATTTACTTAAGTGTGTGCAGATAAACATGCACAGGGGAAGTTCATAACACCTGGTATCCCGACATGCTGTGAGCTGACGGCTATTTACAACCACACGGATGAGAGCGCGCTATCAACTGATAGCAGGCTCGGCCGGGAAGGAAGCTGCCATAATTATTTGCTGTGGGAAAACAAAGAGCTCATTGACTTTGCAATCAAAGTTATCAACAGTACTAGTAGCTGGATAAAAAGCAATCACACCCATAGCATGAGATCGGCGAAACTTAAAGAGTCGGTCGACAAGTCGTCGTTGGTGTGCGGCTTGCTCTAAAGGAACAAATTTTATTTGAGGCTTTGAGGCTACAGCTTGCAAGAGAAAAAGCAGACTGGAATAAAATTCCTTGGACGGATAAAAGAAAAACTGAATGATCTGGACACCATTGCAGAGGTTAGGTTTGGTGTAAACCAACTACTACCTTCTAGGAGAAGAACCGTATAGTGCCTGTGACGCAAGGAGCTGAAAGTATCGTGGTTTGGGGATGATTTCCTTCAGCTTGACCGGGCTAACTAGAAACCACAATTATTTAGTGTGTCAGAGGTTGGTTAAGGAAAAAGAAAGGGTACCTGTGAATCCCTCAAACCTCTGACAGCTGAAAGTGAGACGTTTCAGGCTGATGTCAGAAGCTGGTCGATGGGAACAGGGGCTTCTTATGAAGAGTATTTCAGCTGAACAAGATTGGACCTGTACGGTGTCTTATATGGGTTGTGAAGCTTAAGCTCTTACTTTAACATAACCTGAGCAGACGGAACACTAAACTCTGTCACTTTAAGGACTGTGAGGACTTTCCATAATTACTTCCCAGCCAGTCAGGAGTGCATAGTGACTAGCAGATCACAAACAAGTCACAGAAACTTGAAAAGGCAGCTTATACTCTCATTGGGTCACAAGGGGCGTCTGAGAAGGAATAAAACAAGAGGTCAAAGGAAAGACCCAAGGGGGGCTTCTGGAATCCTTGACTGGATAAGAGGCCCCATTAGGGGCCAAACAGAGGAGAGTTAAGGCCGGTCATTGTTCAACGCTAAAGGTCAAGTCTCTCAGGTGAGATTCTTTCTACTTTAGTGCTTTTCTCCCGAACATTTAGGTTTCGACTACAAAGCTGTGACGTTCCAAGACATTTCCTGCCCTCTTGACCTGCGAGCTCAACTGTTACTGTGATCTTAGCACATCGACATGACCCTAGCTGATGGGAGAAAGCATGCGTTTGCCACCGTGCATAAATCATCCCACGGGTTCCACTACATAAGCCCGCCGTTGGTCCGACCGCACTGAGAATTCCTCAGGCGCTCCTTTCTGCCCACACAAGAGCTGCTACCACACCGATGGCGGCGAGCCCAAGGAAGAAAATTCTTCTCTTTCTAAACTTCGGGGCCAAATAAGGACTGAAGCTCAACCGGGTCCGCCGCGCAGGGATTTATACATTGACTGGGTTTCTGTTTTACTTGGAGGTCTTTGCAAATTTGGCGGAGAGGGTGTTCTTTTCCGTCTCCACACAATGTCAAACATGCAATACATGTTTGAGATGTTGTTACAGAAAAAGGCCGTTTCAGCGATTGCTTACGGATTTGATCTTCCTCAATCTAGGAGCAAAATACTCAATTAATGCTGATAGAACTATCAGCACTATCATAACAAAAGAGGAAGTTTCGAACTGAGTGATTGCACTAACTATTTAATGTAATTTAAAGTCAAAAATATGACTTTTTGTTTCGTCTGCTTGGTTGATATAACTAGTGTTCAGTGTCTACTAACATTATGTAATGACTGGGCAATAAATACACGGGTTGTTTGTATAAATGCATATATTTTCTCCATAATTGTCCATGTTTTAGATGATTGGTCAGGAAATTTAGACCAGTAAGAAGTTCAATTGTGGGCATAAATGTCACCTGTTTTTTGTTTCGAGGCCTACATCGTAATTCAATGATGATGACGATGATGATAATCAAATAATTATTTAATATGAAATTTTTTTAAAAAGCTTGCAAAAAATGTCTTTTTTTACTTTTGTTAAAAATATATATGCATGTCATTTCTCACAAATCCTCACACATTTAGACATACCAGTTGTCTGTTTCACAAACCCATTGTCAGACTCTTGGATGTCACCAACGCGGATTTGTTTTTGAAACGAGAACTAAATGACTACCACATGGCTAACACTCCATAAGCAAGCATGGAAATTGGTGACAAGCAGCGCTCGCGTCTCCTCTAAACGGTTCAGACAAAACTTCGCCACAACTTACAGGCGGTTATTTACGACGTGATTCATCGCGGCCAATTGCCGTGGCGGTGCAGCTATTACGAAGGCCGGCGAGCTCGGCACTGACGCTGTTCCACCTCCAAACCGACATGCCATTGTTTGGTTTGAGAGCCGAGTGCGGCTTTCTGTAGTGGACACGCAAGAGGCCAAAAGCTGTGGATCACGGAGAAGGCAGCTATTTGATCACCAAGTGAGAGCTGAGCAGGCTGTGGCTTGGCTGTTTTACCCCTGGTTACAGCTTAAATCGCTAGATAGACGACAAAACACACCAATAAACGGGGAAATGATGAACATCAGATGTGTGATTGTGGCTCGCTTTGGATGCAGGTTGAAAACCACCAAATCTGAACGGCTGCCTTGAAATTTCACGCAAGATGAACATGACTGCATATAATCATAGGACATTTGATCTGGGATTCAGTCATGGGAGATTTCCAGTATTTGGCACCGAGCTGACAGAAATCTACCTGATTCCCGTTTCCTTTTGTGGGGAAATAAAAACGTCTGCGAATTTGTCAAACCTTTAACAGCCGGGCTTCTGTGGACCGGCGCATGTTTTGGTCATTACTGGAAGGCGCTGATCGGCATGTCCCGGACAGCCTATCAGTTCCGGCTTAATTAGGGACGACGGCAGGATGCCGTTTCTCGCCTGACCGCTAATTACACGGTGAAGGAAGGGGAAACGACTCCAAGCCAACATCAAAGCTACAAAAAAGCTCAATAAAACGACAAGAGCCGAGAACCTGATGTGTACTTTCACGTTTGATCTGACCGCCTCCGAGAAAAATATCCCAGAACATGTTAAGTCACAGAAGAAAAACTCACTATTCTTCACTTATTGACAGATGTGAATCAGCGGTGAAGCATAAATGCTTATATAACAGTTTTTCAGCATTTATTTTGCAAGCCGGGGGAGCTTGCAGTTTTAACCGAATTTTGTTAATGTTTCACTTTTTCTGAAGCTATTCGGTCTTTGCAGGGAACTGTTGAGGCATAAATCTCTGGGAGAGTTAAAGTGAAGCAACAAATGCCCTTGAGATTTGGCAAATGAAAAAGTGCAGCATCAGGATGAGGTTAAGTAAAAAACATTGGCCAAAGACTTAGGATAGGATTAGAGCTACAACCGTTTCTCTCTCAACTTTTGGCCCTTTCAGTGAAATCAATCATATTTCATTGCCAAGCCTTTATTAGATTGAGGTCAAAGGTGACTGGACTGCCAGCATCCTCTCTCAAAAGAAGAGAAGCAGCACGAGAAGAGATGTGAAGGAAAAGAGTGGGAATGAAATTCCTCCGCAGCGATGCTACAGCCGATTTTCCCGGGAGAAGGGAAAACACATGTTTGCCTGCTGTGTTGACCAGTTGCTCCCAGTCTCTTGCTGACTCCGCTGCCACAAATCACCGCTCGTCAGGTCACGAAACGCTCCCCCCTGGCCTGTGAACTCAGCCTGCCTCGTTCCCACGGGAGAAACTTTCCCATGGCTGAGTCAGAGCAGCCCACATTCAAAACATCCCGAGGAGAAAAAAAAGGGAAGCTTCTACTGGAGTTATACACGATCTCGTGGTTGATGCCGTACAGCTTACCCACCTATTTTACCTGTTCTATATAAAAACCCCACAGAAAACCTGATAACGCATTCCATAAACGCGCTTACCTGCCCGCCTGTACGCCGTCCCGCTCTGACTTGCTGCTACTTTTACATACCCCCTGCCTTCACGCCCCTTCTAAGAGAGTCAAGGCAAGAAAGCGAGTACTGTAATGCAGAGACCGTCCTCCTCCTCCCCCTTACTACAAACAACAGCAGTAATCCCAAACGCGTGCCAGTAGAGCTACTGAACTTGACTCTGCGTGAATGCGGGCTTGTCTGCTCAGCCTCTGGACTGGACCAGGATGCACTCGTTTTACTGCTGGCTTTGGATCCTCCCGTAAACTGCCAAGAAATTTCCAAAGGCACTATATAAGGCCAAGAAAGTGGCGAGGGGCTCCTTAAGACTCCGGTACCCAAAATGAGAGAGCAAAAGTCGTTCAGGGGCAGTAACTGTATCCCTCTGTATTCCTCCTTCTGCTCACACACTCTCCTCCCTTCTTTCCCTCGTAGGTCTCTTTGGAAGCTGCTGACTCTACAGAGAAGGGGGGGAAGGCAAAGCCTCCAACTCTTCCGTTGTTATTTCAGTTTAGCAAATTAGGCCAAATATAGATTCACTGAATTGAAAATGCATTTGATGGAATGCTAGAAAGATCACGAGGTCAGAATCAGAAACATTTCCTCCAAGGAGGTGTGGACTGTTGATTTTACCTGATTGCTGATGTTTGGCCGTAGCGTATGTCCAGCATTGACTCGAGGAGACCCAATACATTGACCAGCAATGAAATGTCTCAAAACATTTGTCTTGCTCTGATTTTAAATGCTCAGTCTTTGGAACCGTTGCCAACACAGACTGAACATCTTCATTCACTTCCTCTGATGCGAAACTACAACCGCTTATAGATAGACTACGACTCTAAAACAACGTGGAAAATCGACGTCATCGTTCACAACTGAATTTTAACAAATTGATCTCAATGGGAGAGATCCCATTCGGAGCACTGACAAGCGATTGCAGAATTGTCTAGGAAGACAACGGCCAGGCTGCAAATGTATTTGTAAACATATTGCTAATCTTCTAAATCAGTTTTGGGGGGTTTTTTTGTCACAATTCAGAGACAAAATTTTTTCTCTTAATGTTTTCATCGCCTGTTTACCAATGAAATATGCAGCTCATGAAAATAAAACGGTTACATTTTTTTTAACGCATTGAAAAGTCAGAAATACGTGTCTGCTGGCTGTTACAAAGACCACCAGAAAGTTCTCCTTCTTAAAAGACGGATGGAGGATTTATGTAGTCGCCACCCTCTGGGTTTTTCAGCTCTTTAAGTGAACTTAGTTCTTGACCTCCAGATGATGACGGAGGTAAATTAGTCCATCAGTCATCAGCTAGCGCCTGGTTATTATAACGTTTATACCATTTGTCTGCCAACACTATCTCTCAGCTACCGGGTTGTGTCTGCGCTGCTGAAGGGTGTTGCTATGGAAGCATGTGGCGGCGGCTCTTTGAAGTGGCGTGTCTCTACCGGGGAAACAGAGTTCCTTCTGTGTTGCACGGCCGAGGAATGAAGAGGTTTGGCTCTGGTTGTTCTGAGCGTGTGCGTGCGTGCGTGCGTGCGCGCGCCGCCGTCCCGTCGTTTTTCTTCTCTCCCTCACGGCCGTACCTTTTTCGCTTTCATGCTCGGATAGGTGCTTTATTTATTTTATTTTTTTTTTTTCATGCCAACATTCCTGAACCGTCCTCAAACCGGTAGAGTTCTTAGTGCAGCTTTTGGTCTCACCCCACTTTCTCTATTTTGGAAGATAAATCTGATGGAAATAAGAACCGTAAATGGAGAAAATATTCAAACATGACTAAAAATAAGTTATGAGTGCCTGTTCAGGGCTTAATCTGAAGAGGGGATTTTGGGATCAGTGATTGCAGAATCTATGAATGTTCTTCACATAACAGCACAGTTATGAAAAATATACCCTTTAAGCCCATGATGATGCTTGCTTGCTATTTAATAATTGTTGGGAAGCAGCTGCACAACGCAGTATCTAAACAAACTATCTTTGGCAATAATGGCCACCATGTTGGCCCGGTGACAAATAACCTAGCATAACACAAGATAACACACAGTTTGAACACAAGATAGCGCTTTAGCTTTATGTCAAGTGTTCTGCTAATCAACAAGCTTGAAGCATACTAAATAATCTGCATCTTAAGCTAAAAATTTCTTACAAATTGTTTGCATTTGTATTGCTTAAACAGATACAGAGTTTTGCGACTCGATGCTGTGTTAGGTGTTAGTGTAGGTTCAGTAAAACCCCCTCATTCCTCGGCAGCAACATTAGCTTGTGGGAATGCTAAACCCAAGACGAGTTTTTACTGCTTCAGCGTGCGTCTCCTTTACTTAACTGCAGACTTTTTCGACAAGGATTTTATTTTAGGGTGTTCGATATTCTGTGTCATGTACGTCAAGGGTGGAGCAGAAAGGAGAAAAAAAAAAAAAAAAAAAATGAAAGGGTTTGGAAATTAAAAGGCAAATAGCTGGTGTGCTCTGGTTCGGGTTGCGTACAATCCTGTATGTGAAACTCGGAGGCGTTTTTTTACAAAACTGATTTCTAAAAAAAAAAAAAAAAAAAACAATAATCACATATTTGTTTTTGTTTTGATGACGCTATTACAAGCGTTTTGACTTGTTTGGTATGACTAATAAAGTTCTACACGAGTTCAGTCTAAAATAATAGCTGTCGTAAAGCAGAATGGAATCGTTTGTGTCGATCAACGTTGGATAATTATCTGCTCTTACATCCCCAGCTCGATTTTAGCTTTTCGCGCATAAAGACGAGACAAAGGGTGCTTTAAACGGCCCAAAGTGTTCCGGCTATGTGTCCCCGAACAACACTTTATAGAGCATGTCATTTGCAAAGCATCTAATTAAAGGCCTCTCCCAGTTTCCACACATCACACAAGCGCGACTGTGGATGAAAATGTCAGGGATGCTTAGATTACAAACTGTTGACCTCAGTGTTTCACCGTTTAAGACTCCCAGTCGAAGCTCAAAGCCGGGGCTCGGCTGTTTATGGGTCGTGCAAGAAAATTCGAATCGTCTGTGTTATCTTTTATTTTGCGCGATAAAAACAAATCGCGTCGTGAGGTGGCGTCTTGGTCGGCGGATCCGTCCACACTTCGTAAAGTTTAGCTGCACATTAAATTTGAACTCACCAACGCCGCGAATTTAAACCCGACCAGTACATTTTTCTTTTATTTACTTTTATGTGTAACTAGTCAGCGTAAAGCCAAACGTGTCAGTTTGGACATTATGCATTTATAGCTCCCTTTTTAACATTCTATTCGTGGATTGCGGCCACTTTGCCACCGCCGTGTTTCATACTGTTCATTCTCTGAAATATACGACTGTAAGAAGTGGAAATTTGTTCTGTGGCCGAGGTGGAATGGGAGCATTGAAACGCGCAAAACGGTCAGGGACGACCGCATTCATTTAGCGAGGAATGCAAACGTACAATAATTGGATTAAAAAAATTTTTTTTTTTAAATGATAAAAGAAATTATTATGGGACAAATTAATCTCCGGCGCTGACAAATATTTCAACTTCATGCATTCTCGCTGGTTTTCGTCCAACCCCTTCCCATCATTCCTCTCTCTCCCCGAGCTTCCCTGCCAAACCTCGCTGGTGTATTCCAACCCGCCAGCCCAGCGAACACGACAAACCGCGGGAACAGCATTCCTGGAGGCTTGTCTGGGATAAATCAGGAGGAATAATGAGAGCGGCTCTCCGTAGAGGGCAGGAGAGAAAAGAGAGGACGTGACCGAGTGATGCTTGGCGAGATAAAACAGAGCCAGTGCACTCTGGGTATTTAATGGCATGCTGTTTGGAGGAGCTACTTGCATAGTTTGGTTGTGTTAGTGCCAAGTTTATGTCAGGCCAAGATCTACAAGATTTTTACATTGAATAAAACCAGGGAAATTAATTATTGGAATCAAGTGAAGCAATCTAAGCACTCAAGCGTTGCTCACTTAAACCGAAATTAGCCTGAAAACACGTGGAAATGAGAAGAAATTCAACGCAAAAATCTGAACTGATATTCTGTGGAGAAGAATATCAGGCTCAGGGTCTTACCTTCACTTCACATTTTTTATGGCAGGACAGGCGGCATGCTGAAACAACAGAGGAAGGTCATCAGTTAATTATTGAGCAGCTTAAAGACAGAAGAACACCAAAACACAAACACATGCATGGTGTGAAAGCAGAACCATTTTTATTGCTAAATAACCTCCAGCTCCAAATTTGAGAGTGGGACGCTACAATGCTGCCCTCAAGTGGACAAAAACAATCAATCACTTTCTTTGTCTTTAAATGTTTTTTTTAACGTTTAGAAATTTTAAAGTGATTTTTTTTTTTCAATAATTTGATGAGGCCAGGAGCTGCTTGTCCCGGCGCTGATGGATGACGCTCCACATGGCTGAGAGAGGTTTCTGGTTGCCTGAGTAGTAGGAAAACACTCCCAGCTTAAATGAGGTAAACCTGTGTCATGATGATGAATGAATTACTTAGTGGCTGTGCTGGTGAAGCACTGCCTGCTAATTATTTCAATCAGAAAGGCAAAACAGAGCGGAAACATTTAGCTCAGCTAGACGTTTCCTAAAGAGCAAAAATGACATATGTCTTATTTTCTTTTTTGTTTGTTTGTTTGTTTTTTTTTTTAAATCTGGTATTTCCAGTCGGGGGCACACTTCCGCTAATACGCTAATGTGCTAACAGTGGAGATAAATTTTGTTTAGCGTCTATGCTAGCTTTGGAAACGTTTATCCCACTCCGCTTCCCCTAAAACAAATTTTAATACGGTAATTTACTGTCATGTAAACTTTGCGTTGCTGTGGAATTACAATAAACTATCTAAAATGATGATGGTCAAATAGGCAACATTAGCAACACAATTAGCAATGACGTCGACGTCTATAAAACTGTTAGCATGAGTGAATGGGCGACACATGATACATGACGTCGTAACACGTGTGTGTTATGACAGAGCATCATGGTCGAAGTTAGCGCACTAGCATTAGCCAAACTAGTGGTTATGATCAGTGCTTTATATCCAGCACAGCTACGTTTTCGGCTACCTGCTAATTTCTGGATGTAGTGTCTGTTGGTTTTTAGCTTGTTTTCTCCTGTGTTTTATGGTGCATGATGATTAATAAAAGAAGATGAAAGAGAACGTAATTCTCTACTGTCCTCATTTTCTTTTGCTCTTCCAGGTCTGACTCCTTATTTCCTCTCTTCTCCCCACATTTTAGCTCCTTTGCCTGCCTCTGCCTCTGCCTCTGCCCCGCACCCCGCTCCTCACCCCCTTTTCCCCTCTCTTTTGCCTCTTATCTAGGCTAATGCAGCAGCAGCCATGCTAATTTTAAACACCAAATCCTCAGCCAAAGCCCTTCACAAGCCCCATCCTCTTTCTCCTTTCTCAACACTCTTCATCTCAGTCTCAGTTAAAGCCACTGTCTTTGTGACGCCGTTGGAAAGAGACGGAGAGATTGACTTAAGATGTGTGAAAGGCGATAAAGGGAGAAAATGAGGAAGGCAAATATTTCTCTTGGAGGGACAATGAAACGTTTGGTCAATCAAAGCATGTTGCATGCAGGAGTTTAGTCACATTTCTGCTCGATCAGAAAAGCAGTATTAGCTAAAGCTGTTTAAATTTGACACATACAATGGCTTTCAAACAATCAATGCGTCTGATGTAAAGATTAGGCCAAATAGATCATCAGAGAAACTATTGATCTAAGTGAGTCAAGATCAGATGTTCCAGCTGGATGTTCACTGCCTTCATCAGGACAATCCATCCATCCATCAGTTTCAAGAGTTATTGCCAAGAGAAGACTTGGGTAAAATAATCATTTTGAATCCCAGACACTCACCTTTACAGATGAGACCCTCCTTAGTGATGGCCTGCTTGCATATGTCACAACTCTTTGCCTTCTTGAACGGCTTCAGCTTGAAGGTGTGCGTGTGGACGCCCTCCAGCTCGTCGGGCTGCGGGGAAAAAACGACAACGGCGACGGAAACGCCAAGGTTCAGACCACAGATATTCACAGATAATTTCACGCATTTAATCACTGGTGTCACTGGATTCCAGACGGAAAGCACGCTTTGCGTCTTTATACGTCTAATAAGTCCTTGGGGCACAAGCGGAGGACCGCAGCTGTGGTGTGTTCGGTGCTTCTCTTTGTAGCGACACTAAACAAGTCCATTCCGCGACTTATCTCATTCACTATCAAAGAAGAACTGTTTTAAAGTGTAGTTTTTCCCCTGCCAAACAGCTGCGTATAAATCCGCTCTGATTTGATTTGCTCAAAGTGTTTCATTCCTCGACAAAAAAAAAATAAAAAAAATAAAAATATCAGAGGTATTGGACCCGTTTAGCTCTCCTCCTCTCTGAGCAGCCTTCTGATGACTCATAGTAATGATGCCATTTCCTGTGTGTGTTTGTGCAGCTGTGCCGCTCTGGGCGCCAGGAGCCGGCGTCTTGTTCCAGCTGTCACCTTGACAGGTTAAATGAGGGAAGGATTCCCTCCGCGGCCGAGCCAAGCCGATTCAGTGAGTCACCGCTGACGGGGGGAGAAAAGCCGGGCTATGCAACGTGTGGTCAGTCAGCGTCGACTCAGGCGTCTCTTTCAGCAGCTTCCGTGATTTGGCGGCCAGCTGAGCGAGACGCACATACCTCCCTCGGCGGAACAAACAACGAATTACTCAAGCTACATATTGTAATAAGCACCGAAACTTGACAGGAAACACAGACAAGCGTTTCGGAAACATTGCACTTCCTCCAAGTGTTAAACGGCCTCAAACAACAACAAGCCAACCATTACAAGGTTCATTAAACATTGATGCTGAATGGTACTCAAGCTCTATAGATATCCCTTCTAGGATTTCTGACCAACAGTTGGTTTGTGTGAATGAGAGTTTTAAAATTCTGAGGTTCATTTTGAGAAAGCAGCTGAAACCCTTCAGCTTGCGAACTTCTTGATAAAAGTTATTGCGCCGTCAAATTTGGGCTCATTCTCCCTTCGGCCTTTCATGTCCCCCCCCCATCCATGTCCCACATCTAATTTGCCTCGAACCTTTTTTCTGTTTTTTTTTTTCTTTTCTTTTTTTCAAAAGTCTGCTTCTCATCGTTTTACTTGCTTATCTGCCCGCATCTCAATGGGTTTTTGTCACACTGCGACACTCTCACCAAAGCTCCGGGGAGAAATCCTGACTTTGGCTGTGCTGAGCTGGACAGAGCGCGTTAAAGAAAACGGCCTGCAAGAAGAAAGTTATCTTCGATTATTGGCGATTTTTGAGCCGTTTTTTGAAAAGTTTCTTTCTTCGGGGTTCATTGTTTATTCATATCCTTCAAATTAGTCGATATTGTTCAAAAATGAATAATAAATATCCAAGTGCTTTTACCAACTCCTCCACGCGCAGGGTTTTTACAGTGCAGGTCCGGTCCAGGTTTATAAATAGAACTCCACAGCCCCGATGTTAAAGATGACCTGGCAGAAAGCCACTAGAAAGCTGAACCAATCACACGCGTCCAGCTGTGTCGCAGCCAGGTGCCATGGTTACCTGACTGCTGTGGCAACCGGGGTCAACCCGCCCCGTCGCACCGCGATGGACGAGGCGCGACGGGAAGATCTGGAATTTGCCGTCGCTGTTTAAATAAGAGTTGATCAGATAGAGTTCAGTCAAAAGAAAACAAGAGGCCAATATGCTACGTAGCTGATTATCTTAAATTTAGCCACAAATAAACTCTTTTCCTGTAATTACCAGTAATTATCTTGCTGCAAAAGTCACTTGGCGTTTCCAAAATTTGGCTGGAAACCCAGGCGCTCCTCCCCTGCAGGCTGCAGGAGATTCCCAGGAGGAACAATGTACAGGAGAGTCACGCTGAGTGGCAAGGAAGTCGAAGCAGAAATGGATGCAGATGACGGGGGAAAAAAAGAGATGGTTTAAAGCGAATTGCGTATGTGCGTGCACGTTCAGAGGAGACCCAGTGAATCAAGGCTCGCTGCTCTTCTCCTGCAGTTGCACTTAGCTAATGAAAAGCATCGCTACGCTAGTTCGACCGCGACCCCACTTAAGAGCCGAAGAGACGGGAGGGAGGAAGTCTCAAAGGCAAGCTCCTTTCCCTCTGCCCAGACACGGACTGATATGAACCCAGTGAAAAGCCTTCTTCCTCATTTCTGCCTGACATTGTATGAATTCAGTCGATTGTTTTCCGATCTATTCTCTGTTCATTTTGAGCTGAACCGATCGCCATCCTCAGCATTGGAGGAAGGTGCAGAGGAGCGCCGCTTTGAGGCGCTCCATCCCTCGTGCCCAACAACAACGTACATCCATTTTCATTCCCATATTTAAACCTTTTCTGTTCCACATGTGGTTCCGTTTACTGCCCAGTACGAGGGGAGTCTTTCTGCGTGAATCGGGAGAATGGGGACATGTTGAAGTAAAGATGTGTCGTATCGTCTTGCATTATGAGCTCATTTGACACAAACCGTGTGGCCCTTCAAACGCTCAGGCAGAATTCTCAAAGCAGAGCTGTAAAGCAAGCACATTTGGGGGGGAAAAAAAAACAAAACAAAACACAACACTGAAGTGATTCGTTTGAGCTTGATTATGTTTTTCGGAGCAATGGGTGGCTGTTCGGCTGCACTCAACTCTCGAAAATGTTTTTAAAACCCGCTGATGATTTCTGTCACTTGAGTCGCAGTCGGCGTAGGGTAGAGTCGCGCAGAGGAAAGTGCTGGAGGTCGTGACGGCGTGAGGGACACGCCGCCGAGAGAGGGGAGCCCGGAGTCCGGACCCCGCCCGACCCGCCGGTCACCCCTCTCTTACTGGATGAAACCGCAGCGCAACACCTGCTTTCAATTTGGAGCGAATTGAAATTCTGTTGGGAACAATGCTGGCCTTTGTGAGACAGCGAGCTGCAGAAAGCCGGAATAGCCAAGGAGAGAGTGAAGGAACCAGATTTCATAAAAGGGAGCCGACCCGGGGAAATATGTAGAACAATCCTGGACATAAATATATATATGTCTCGTTTCTGTTGCTTTCTTTCTTCTTCGTTCCGTTACGTGTCAAAGCATTCCAATCATTTATACGTTCATTTTCAAATTTACATCTGAGGCATATTTCCCTCCATCTTTCTCCTCAAAACGGGAAAGATGAGAGAACATGACATGCGAGTCTAATCTGGGAAATGGAGACAACAAAACTTCACCGCGGTTTCAAAAAGTTCCACTGTGAAAAAATGGACTAATTAAAAGTCCGTTTTAATGAGATGGGAGCGCGAGTCCCTTCCCTGCTTGTTTCCGTGCCTTAAGTTGGCCGTTGAATGGAAACCAAAGTGGAACGGAACGTGTGCGGGCTCCTAAGAGCGTCTGAGACTTTGACTGGAAAGTTAGCACTTCAGGTAGGTCAAGCATTCATGAAAGGAAAACAAATTATATGTGGACAGGCACATTCAAGACTGAAAGACTTTGGACCAGTTACTGATTAATCCAGGAAGAATTAGACAGTGTGATCAGGAAACTGGACGGCTGTGTAAGAAGTAGTGGAACATGGAGGAAAAGCTCATCAGAAGCTACTAAAAAGATTTCTACTTCAATAAAGCCACAAATTAAAGATCCAGCTGTAAAAAAGAAACAACAACAAAAAAAAACACTTGAATCCCAAAATCACTAAGGAACAATTCAAGGAATCCTGACTCGTTTTCAACGAGAACATAAAGACACAAGGAGAGCTTAATTATTCTGGTTATAAGCCCTTGGAGAACTTCTTCATTCTCATTATGACACATTATTGACGAGTAAAAGAATTACCGATCATCATAACGAGCAAGTATCAGAACATGAGAAGGTAAGCTGGCCTCCAAACCTGACAACTTTCTGAGCCACAGGAACAACTTTCCAATCTTAACCCAGTCATATTTGCAGAATTATTCTAAATGGATGACCCAATTAAGGGCGTGTCCAACAAGCTAACGTCCAAACTTTGACAAAAGCCACTCCAGACATCTGCACTTTGCTCCCAGAGGTACTTGGTATCATTGTTCTGCCGCATAACCCAAGTGCGTTAGGGATTCAAGTCAAACTGGTCTCTTCCAAGACGTCCTGCTAGAGAGCTAAATTCATGATTCCCGCATCACAGCTAATCGTCCGAATGGTCAAATAATTAATAGCTGAATTCATCTGAAAACAGGTTTGGATGCCCTCAGTTGGAGCCACTTCAAGCATTCAGTTTTGCAAAGGTGGATGAATGTTCATCAGTGCAGACAGAGCGTGTGCACGGCAGAGCATGAGAGAAAGTAATCTCAATGGGTCCAAACTTGTGACATTGAGTAGCGCTTGCGTCGATTCTAGACGGACAGACAATTCATGATTAAAAGGGAGTAATTACTTTTTCACACCGAGCCAAATTGCTTTGGAAATCTTTTTTTTTTTTTTAAACTCAGCTGAGTGTCATTTTACATGAAAGCACTTACCTTTGAGTGTGAAAGCCTGTCTGCAGCTGTTTGTCCTGTTTGTGCATGTGTGCAGTGCGATCGATATCAGGTTTAGACAGAGAGAGCCAAAGATCAATGTGCTGTGATCATCAAGTCTGGCCTGCTTATGATCATTGCTCTGCAGCTAATGAACCTGGACTTGCATGCTGGCTAATGAGCTCTGCCGTTTCTGACTCTTGTTTCAGGGGGGGAAAAAAAAAAGAAAAAAAAAAAACGACAGAAACTTTTAAAACGAACACAAAGATGTAGTGTTTGAATTATTCATTAAGACGTGTTACAGCTGATGTTCAAACACATACCGCGGCTTTTTACATCGTTTGATCTTGGGAAGCAGGTGCTTCTAGCTTCTTAAATGTCTGCGATAAGATTTCGGGACAGACGGGTCACGTTCAGTTGGAGGCAGATATTTGTAATTGCGGCGTGTCAAAAATAATATTTTCACTGTCTGAAATAAAAATGAGGGCTTTAATGCAACATCTGAAACAAATCAACTTGTTGGTGCACTGAGACAGTACATGAATTACCTGGTTCTATCTGAAGTATAGCCTAATTTAAGGTTGTGAAAAATGATCCCTTTCTGATTTCTTCAGTTTTTGCTTTTTTGTCACAATTAATCCTTTTAACTCAAAGCAACTTTACGATCAGCAAATGACCTTTTCGTAAAGGTAATTCGCAGTGAACAATCTATTACTAAATGACTTATTTCAAAGACTGATTCATCACGATTAATTAGGTCAAGAGCTCCAGCCCAATGACGGTTCATCTGAAATATTTCCCCATGGGAATGTGCATTTACCAGTTCCACGAGTACTACCCAAAACAAGCAGGCAATACAGCTGTTTTGATAAGAGAAGTGCTGAAAATACCGATCAGAACAGCGATTCAGTCTTGATCTACTAGCTGTGTATTTCCTGTGGCCATCCCCATGTTAAAGCTTCACAGTTTTTGACATTTAAGACTTCTAAAGGCAAGAGAGAAACCATCTCATCTGGCAGCTACTGAGGTATGTGGGCTGAAATTCAAAACTGCAGTATGAGAAATGGGGGCACAGCATCTCACAGTGCCCAGGGGAAGGGTGCTAAAGCTGGGTTGAAGGCCAGCTGATGGTGGCCTGGGGGGGTCTGGAGGGAGGTGTTGAGTCACAATGGATATAAATCACCCGGGGCCTCATGCGTGAAGCGTGCGTGCGCACAAAAAAAAAAAAAAAAAAAAAAAAAAAAAAAAGTGCGGCGCCATATTTTACGCACAAGTCGACATGAATAAGAATTTCCTTTGCGTCAAAGCTTGCGCAAATAGACGCAAACTTTTTCTGTGGACGACATCAAACTGTAAAACTCACCTGAATACACTGAAATCTGACTGTTTAGACCAAGAAGCATCAAACCCGATGTTTTTCATGATTTTCATATTTTTTTGTTAGCTTATTATTTAGGAGCTTTGGCTCTTGTGGAGAACTTCGCTAATGGAAGGATTCAGAGGGAGCGACTGATCAGAGGCCATATTGATGATGGTTTATGAGATTGCTCAGACTGATCATCCTGGAGCTCTGAGCAGAACTTACCTAATTTAGATATGTATTTATGGGTGGCTGGGCTCTATTTCCCGCAAATTAGGGTTTATAAAGAAAAGGTGCGGGCGCACTGCTTTATCCGTCCAATTCTTTTTTTGTGTTTGCCGCATTTTTCTAAATTTTTCCATACGCTAAGTTTAAGTGTGAAAACTGCGCACTCGTTTATGCGTGAGGCCCCTGGTCATGAATACACAGAGCGCTGTTAAGCCAGAGTGACAGCAAAAAGTCTCTGAGGAACGTCTTCGCTCCGTGTTGGCCGTGCATTCATGCAGTTACACAAATCAAAAAAAAAAAAAAAAAAAAAACTGGAGCAAGGAAGAAGCTCGAGTGAGAACTGGAACCAAGACAGGACATGACGTCCCATTGGAGACTCATGACCAGAACTGGGTCTCAGTACAATTCTGTCACTGGGAGGACATCAGCATCGAAAACGTTCAGCTGTCGACTTCATAACATCATTAGAATGAGCAACGGAAAATGTGCAAACGAACACTGCAAGCTGAACCGATGTGTGACGAGCTTGTTGAAAACTAGCTCCCTTGTTCTATGCCGTAAACAACCATCAGCCACTGAAAAGACTTTTGCTGAATCCCTTGAAGAGTTTAATTGATGTCATTGCAAGCACTAAAATGTCGTGGGTATTCTTCTTGTTCGACTGACTATTCTAAAGCGGACTAAATGGTTTTGTTCACTTCCTCCAGCTGCCATTGCCAAACCTCAACCACATGTTCAAAGACTGTCACTGCTCACTACTCTTCCTAAAGTCTACTGTTTGGTTCGGTTGAAATTGATCCTTAGAAATCCAATTCAATGGGACAAATGCCAGATGGTGCACTGAAGGGAGATGAGAATCAAGCGGAACTACGTAAGAAGGCAATGGCCAAGACAACATGTCACCAAACATTTGGAAAAAGACAAGTTGATCAATCGGTCAAATGTGATTACCTCTTAGGCTATCAAGAACAAGAGCTGATACCGTTTATGGTGTTCATAAGCAGAATCTGAAACTGAAGTCATCGAGGGTCTCTTCAGGTTCTCACCTTTGCTTTTTGAGGGTAATGTCATTGTGTTGTCCTCTTCAAGCCATCACATTCAACATCGGAGATGTTGGTGACTGAATGTAAAGCAGGAGGGTGACAGTCAGTCGAGGTCGTTGTGTCTCTGAAACCTCCTTGAAGGTTTTCAAGTCCAATCCCAACCGGAGGATCTCGAAATCCCTTCTGGCCTGGAAATGCTTTGGGATCCGCCAGAAGGAGCAACAGGGTGACACTGAGGAGAGGGATGTCTGGGATTTTTCTCCTGTACCCACTATGTTTGCAACTTTATCTGAGAAAGCATCAGTCAATGTCGTGCACTGACAGATGTACAACATCATCAGAAAACCTCCAAGCTTTGCCTTTTAACTTTAAGAGAAAACGATCAACGCGGTTTGTGGAACTCTGATGCCCACGGCCACACATGGAGGATCCATAGTAAATTTATCACTCAATAATCTCTTCACTCAACACAAGCTGATTACAAGGCAGGGCTAGCATGATTACAAGAGGAAAATGGAATTTCTAGAACACGTACACACACGTGCACAAACTCAAACGGAGGTGTCGCACGCGGAGGCATGGCAGGCAGCAACCGTCCGATCAAAGCCTGATTGATTTTCAGAGCTCTCTGGGGATTCTGGTCGGTCAATAAGGGACTCTGTTAGACAACTCAGGACATGATGGATCTGCCATACGTCTTGCCTGACAGTGTTGCAGCTGCCGTGGGCTTGACTTGGACAGAGAATAGAAACATTTATTTGAGCTGCCTTGAAAATGTGGGACTTGAGTCAAGTGACGGTGAAAAGAATAGAGGAACGTTAAAGTAATGACTTGCTGTCCATTCAGGGAAAAGCTCATATAATGGGGATTTGAAAGTCTGTTTAATTTGGTTACCCCGAGGTACAAACGTTGCGATTAATCCAAGTCTGACATTATGTTACATTGTTTTCTTGGTATAAGTAGATTTTATTTACTAGGATGACCGGTTTAGAGATCCACTCCTGCAAACTGAACTTAGGTGAACACGAGAAGCAAATTGTTGAGTTGGGCTATTTTTTTGTCCCCAATATTCTTTTGCACATGTTGAGTAAGTTCCGCTAAGCTGCTTTGCATTTTATACAACAGTAATGAGCTCACAGATGTATTTGACCAGCGCTGTAGGAACTAGCTGGCATTTGTAGCTTCTCCTGTCAAATCTAATATTCTCTCTCGGTGTGTGGGGCTGATAAATTATGAATAGCATGTATTTGAGGAGCTTTCTGAGAAGCAGCTTCTCACACGTCACTCAGCCTCTCCATTCTTCTTCCTCTCTGTTGATGATGTCACACCTCCTAACATCCCCTTCCTGCTCGCCGTTCAACTCCTTTCTGCTGTCGGTGTGAAGCCTCTTGATGCGCTATTGAAGGCTTCCATCTGGACGACTCAAAGCTCTGCTTTGCATAGGAGTGCTTTCCTTCCACCCTGCCTCTTTCCACTTGCATCTAAATAGCTCTGTGCTCCACTGCGAGCTGGAGAAAAGTAGGGCAGATGCCCTACAAATGCCTCATGTACATTTGTGTGTCCCATCATCGCATACTGTGTGTGCACATTCTGCAATCTAAAGAAACCAGTAATTCAATGCTAAAGCTACTGGTAAGGTAAAGAGATGATGCGAAGTCTTGACCTTGTGAAGTGCAATCAATCACTTCCAAGAAAATCTAAAAAGACAGACAGGGGTTAAAGGTCTTTAGCCCAAGTTGATGTGTCACAAATTTCAAGGGGGTTGTTTGGCGTGTTTTTTGTGGAAAGCCCCCGGTTCCTGAAGCACTCAGTCAGTCCCAGATAGAAGAAGAAGGAGATTAAATTATACAGGAGAGCCCAGAAATAGCTCCAGTGCCGAGGCCGCGTGGACTCCAGACGCGAGAACACGGCATTGCAAGTCGCCACAGGAGCAGTCAACTGGATTAGTGCTGCCCAGACCACCGAACGGAGCAGTCTACTATAAATTTGACGTGCGATGGGATGAATGGGAAGGGACGTACGGACCCTTGAACTTCCAAAGCAAATATGGAACCAGATTTGTGGGACAAAAAAAAAAAAATCTTTCATCCTTCAAGTGAACTCATTAGTGGACACTCTGTTGGGATTCCTAAAGCAACTTTTCATTGTGAACTGTTCACTTCCTCAGAGTTTAAACACAATCACCCTCTGAATTGGACATGGAAGCCAACTGTGAAGAAATATCCGTCCTAATTTATGTCTTGCTCGTCTTTCTGAAAATGTTTGACACAAAATGTAGACTTCTTACCCAGAACATGCAGGAGAGGCAGACCCAGGTCCTGGCCCTTCCGGCCAGAGCGGAGGGCAATGACAGAGAGACAGAAGGCATCCTTTTAAAAAAAAAAAAAAAAAAGAAAAACCTATCCCGAGCTCACAGCCAGAATCCACAGTGTTCCCAAAAATTCGGAGCGTTTCCACCCAAACCCTGGTTACACAAATCCATGCCAGCCGTTGGAGATGCACAGAGGAGTAACAAACTCAGTGCTGCTTGGCTTTAGTCAGTCTCCCTCTTGTGAGCGCCCTCCCTTCTCCTACTTCTTTAAGCTGTCCCTCTTATTCTCTAGCTCACTTCTGCCTTGCAGTCCTTTCCTCTTGAAGTGTGGTAACTTTATTCCATTTTGGGGGGAAGGGGGGGAGAAGGAGGTGAGTGCTAACCTTTACTTTTCTCTCCAAAAACTCCCTCTCCTCAAATGATCCTTGTTAGTTAGCCCCTCCTTTCCCCTTCCCTCTCTTTACACACACATGCACATACAAACTCTATTCACTGACCAACCCTCCACCCCCACTTTTAGCTTCCTTGCATCGCATACCTCACCTCTCCTTCCCTCCATTTTTTTTCCTCCTGGAAGCATGCTCACTCATGTCTGCGCTAATGTCACTTCAATTTTTCATCGGCAGCCCCTTCCTGTTTCCAAATCGTCTCTCCTCCTGTGAAATATCTGCAGGACAAACTGGCTGCTGTGACTCTGCCAAGGCCCAGTCCAACTGCCTACACAACATACAGTACATCAGGATAGTTCCTTGCAAAAGATAATCGAATTTGTATTTGATATCATACCCCTGTATGTATTTGTTTATCTTGAATTTAGTTGTTATTGTGCAGAGTCTCTGAAATCAGATTACTAACAAATGTTGTACAGCAATGCCAGGAATTGCTGGTGGAGACCTTTACGAGGATTTCTTGCATATGGAGAAAAGTGTCACCAAGTCTGTCGTCTGAAGGAGTTGCCATGCGATTGTTAATTCATCACCACATCCTCATATCCATCCCTTCAACCTTCATCAAGCCCTCAAAACTAAGAGTCATAGAGACAGTTGTGCTTAGGGCCCCAAAACTCTCTTTCCGTTATGGTTGATATGTTTGCCAGATTATTTGCTGACCTCTAAATCCTACTGTTAGCTTAACTCCTTACCCTTATGACAGTAAACACAAACTACATTCACGAACCAGAATAAACAGGGACAGGTCTTCTTTGTTCCCGCACTCGCTGGAAAGGAATGGCATTCGCGAGAGTAAAGGGCTTTGGACTTCAGGATCTCAGAGTTGGTTGGTCCAAACTTTGAAAGTTTTTCAGCCCTCGAATGAAAGAGGACATTCATTCATCAAACAATGCAGGACTCATGTGGCTTCTGGACTTCCCGCTCCCACTCTGGCACTCGACAGGGTTTTGTGCCCAGTAGGGAGTCAGGATGATGTCACAGCAAGGACCGCCAACTGCCTCAACGAGCTTTACATCAACTACCAATGAAAGGTGGCAAAGCATCCACACCGGGGACATCTTCAGATCCGAAGAACAGTTTTTTGCCAGCTATTGATGATCGTTCAGGAAGTTCACCAGCAGGCTTCCAAGTACGTTCTCTTCATCTAGATGTTCCGAGTTTGGTTGTCCTCTTGGCTCTCAAACTTCAACTACACAAAGACAAGCAGCAGCCCAAAACACTGAACAAGAAGAAGTGCAAAAAAAAAAAAATGTTCCAATTGAAACTGCTCTTCAGGTGGTTTTACAACTGGTCAAAATAGATCTGAAGGAGGAATTCTACATTCAAAAGTGCCATCTTTATTAGAAAAGATTATGACAAGAACCAACAAGTACTGGAATAATATAAACTGATATCTGATTTTCGAGAAATGCCAAGACAGCATGTTTAAAAAAAAAAAGAGAGAGAGACAGAGAGAGATAGAAACATTTCCATTTTAGATCTCACATTAATCTTAAAAGGAAACTTTTGTATGTTACGATTTTCCGTTTTGACAACTTATAGATGATTTCATTCAAACCATCCTGTTAAATTTAACACTTAGCACTGTTGTTCTGGAGCTGGGCTTTTGTGCTGAAATGACAAATGCAAGTCAGCATTAACTTTTACGCTGTGTAAGGCATTTTTAGGGGATTTTTATTTTTTGCAAAATCAAACAACGATAAAACATGAAGGTATTAAAAATAATAAAATTCCATGAGACATACAGGAAGTTCAAGAGTAGCAGCTTTTTTTTTAGTAAGTGTCATCTTTATGACATTTTTTCTAGTTATGATCTTTTTAGGATTATTCGTTACTCATTTAAAACACATTTAAATCAGTTTTGTATGAAGAATATTGAGTCTCTTTGTATTCTGCAGGCTTTATAAATACTAAAACAGAACAGCTAATATCCTTGCAGAAAGGCTAGCGTACCAAATATCCATCCATACGCTGCATTGCACATGGAGAAGAATCGCAGAATGCATGTGTTGGTGTGCACAAACCGCAGCACTGAATCAACATTACCCCAGCTGCACAGGGACATTACATCACTCCACAGTCAGATCCATAAAGGGCTAAGAGCCAATTCATTTTGAGAAAACACCCCCTATTGATCCACGCTGCTTTCCATCACTTCCACTGTAACAGTTACCTCAATCTATAGGCTCACCTGACACATTATCTCTGTGTGTGTGTGTGTTCATGAGCAAGGCGGCCTCTGCCTGTGTATTTACATAACAGGACGGCATTAGAGAAATGCTGGAGAAGTCACTTAACTGCTAGGAAGCTTTGTTCAGATAGATTTTTGGTGCATGTGTTTGATGCATTACAGCCACGTTTTGTTTTTTTTTTTATGTTTTTTTTTTTTTTCCTGCTCTAAACTGGGTTGCTAGCAGCCCCTAGTGGCCTCCAAATAGTCAACAGCAGATTGACTGCATGTTTACTTCCATAGTTAGTCCTCATATAATCACTATGACTGCGACAGACTGGCGACCTGTCCAGGGTGTACCCCGCCTCTCGCCCGGAACGCAGCTGGAGATAGGCACCAGCAACTCCCGACCCCGTTAGGGAGAAGGGTGACGGAAAATGGATGGATGGATGGATGGATGGATAATCACTATGAAGGATACTTCAACAGCAAAACTCACTGATTCCAAAGCTGCTGAGTAAGCTTTGCTTTGCGAATGCACTTGAACCAGTGAAACTCTCGATTCTGACCCCGAAAACGTCGTTAACGATCTTTGCTGCCTGTTCACAGCATGTGAAAACTCAAACTCGCACGCATAGACATGGACGGATTCGTTAATAACCGAAAACGTGTTGGGGAAAGAAATCTATTTGCGAAGAGGAATCTCCTGAGCTGCAGAATCCATCACATTTTAAACATTCATGCTAAAATAATAAAGAATCCATCAAGCTCTGTGGGCCTGGAAAATCCCTTTCTGCTGTTTGGAGGGAAGCCACAGGGGCAAGGATGCATTTATTAAACTAATACAGATGCAGGTAAAACCTGAGTAAATTAGGGAAGGGAAAAACAAGCTCAACAGAATGACGTTGAAGGAGAGATTGCTTCCTTCATAAAGCTGCAGCAGTGTCGCCTTAGTAACACATATGGAGGAAAGCTTCACCCGACGTCACCCCCCCACCCCCCACCCAAACACACACACCCACCCACCCCCTGTCTGCCTCTTAGAAAACCACCGCACATCCACGGCCGAGCACGCATCACGTCTCCTGTAGTAACCCGGCCCCGTCATGTGGGGACTGCTTGAGCCGCGTTGCCATGGAAACTGAACACCTCACAGCAGTCCTCGGAGGAAAGACGTGGAGCCACCATACCTCTCCACTTTCACCTCCCAGTCGGCTGTTCAGCTCGACGGGGCAACGGCCAGACGCTACGGAAATCTATTTGTCATGCAGCGACTTTCTTGAGTGTTGAACTGGAAGTCAAATGTCACGGAAGGGACGAGATGGAAGTGAAATAACCTCCCCAAAAAAAACAAACAAACAAACAAACAAAAAAAAAAAAAGTGATGAGTAAGACTGAGGAAAAAGAATTCCAAGAATGTGATAATGGCACACAAATGAACCACAAAGAGATCAAGAATTAAGAAATGAACCCCCAATGAGACATACATTTCAAGTACAAAGACAGTGGCTGACAAAAAATGACCAAACGAACATCTGAATTACACACTAAATTACAATCAGGAGACAAATGAAGAGGGAAATGTCGATTCAAAAGCAAACAAGACTTATGAAAAACCAAAGCAAGCTGAGAGAAGCTAAACCAGACATGAAATGGTCATTGTATCCTTGGACCTGTTGTGTCCTGATCCATCTACATTTAGGGTGAAGAAAGCTGTCCAGAGAAAGCAGTCTCTCGCCAAACTTATCAACAAAATGTTTTATTTACATCATTTTCTCTCGGTAAAACAAATTCTCACTGACAAACTACATATCCAATATCTATACATCTGTCAGAAGATCACACTGCCCTTACTTAACAACATAAAGGTTCAGACATGCAAACGGATCATGCAACCTGCATGAATATTCTCTCAAAAGACTAAAGGTTGGAGAGTTAAGGTTATGCTTTTGAGAGCAAGCGATGGTATTTTCAGTAAAGCAATCAACATTTTTGCTGAATTATGCGTCATTACTGCGAGGCAAGTAAAAACATGGAAATTATGGAAATTGAACCGAGGGGGGGGAAAGAAAAAAAAAAAAAATAAATAAAAAAAAGGGCCTGTGAGTGGATTTCCACACACAAACGCGACAAGAGAATGTGTCGAAAGGAGGGGCAGAGTGGTGGGAATGAGTGCGGGCGAAGAGATAAGGAGCTGCGGCAATTGGGCGAGGGTGGTGGTGGTGCCGCGGAGGGGAGTGGGTTTTCTCTTGGTGTTGGTGCTGGAAGAGACGTGTGCCTGCAGCACTGCGAGCTACAGCGTCACCAGCAGACTATGTAATGACACTACGGGAGGATCACAGCAAGTTTAAACCCTCATGTTCACAATCCTAGGAAAGTTTCCAAAATCGACGATTTACTTGTGGTTATATTCTGTTAAGGGCGTTTTGCGATACGATAATTTTCTTCATGTTTCCCGAGTAACAGACCATCCACAACATCTGGCACATTCTTCTTGATGTCACTGGAAAAGTTACCAGAACAATAGTTGCTACACGGCTCATTATCAGACGAATCAAATGAATGAAAAATTCAGACTGCAGGTAAGCTACCTCTAAAACATGTTGGCTTGTTGGTTACTGTTCAATGAACTCTGCTTGGCCTTACAAATATGACACATGGCTGACGAAGTATGTTGTGAGCATGACAGACTTGCAAACAGGTTGAACAGGATAAAAATTAGGGAATACCGCAAGTTCTTTTCTATGGAATGCTCCCATGATGGTGCATCTCAGTTCTGCAGGTTTCAAATCAAGGTGACCCTCCTTGGCAGCAGGATTTGCCAGAAGTTTCAATGGCAAATCTTTAAATCTTATCACTAAAGTCCTCCATTCACCTAAAGTTAGCCTTCTAAAGACCTCTTGAACATATAACACTGACCTTGAATCACCACTTGGAGCACTTTGACAATGGTCTTCTAGAGACAATGGTCCGTTGCCAAGCTTATTTTTTGCAGCTACGTCATTTCGGTGGTTTAGGCAAGGCCCGTTGAATGCAAGTCACGGTTGGGTAATTTGATTGAGAACAGAACCAATCCTGAAGTAGACTCCATGCAGATTGATCAGTTCAATTAGATGCCAAAGCAGCAGAGAGGCAGTTGAAGAACAGTCCTTTGAGTCAGTCATTTACTACTACCCTTCGTGCACATTCATCGAGGTCTTACCTTGTTTCGCTTGGCTCCTCGCAGAGGAAAGAAACAGGCAAAGAGGAACTTGCCCCAGCTAATGACAGCAGCCAGGCACCAGTTGAGGCGAGCCATGCCTGTGTCTGTCCCGTCTTGTCTGCCAGCCTTCTTATCTCCCACTCTCGGCACTGGGAAAGGATCCTGCAACCGTCCTCAAGACTATGGAAAGACAGGAGATCCTCTTGTCGTAGTCCCTGGAGCAAATATGAAGTGTCTGAGTCAGACAATGATTGAGGATTTATGTTCCTTTCAGGAGGTTTTGGAAATTTTGGATGTCTGTCTGTGTGTCTGCAATTCCAATTTGTAAGGAAACAATGGGGGCTACCAGCAATCCCTGAAAAGGACTAGACCTTTGAACGATCTTGGAGGACCTGGAGCATTTTTTGAGCTAAAAAATGTCTCCCCGTCTGTTCATCCATTCGTCTTCTCAGCCTGGTCTGGATGAGTCAGTCCTCAAAGTGTGATCAGTACCGTCGGCTGCATAATGCGAAGAGCCCGCTGCTGATCGACGACACCGCTACACCTACGCTGGCATACCCTCACTCACTTTTCCCCCTCACACACGCATACATACGCTCGCCTGCATGTAACGCTGTCCTGGCAAATGTGTTCTCAGGCAGAACAGCCCCCACCCCCCACCCCTTCCTCCTCTCTCATCACACGGCTACCCCTTCAGGCTCAGGATCGCCGATGCTTCGCATTCACACACTCCGCTTACACACACTTGTCCATCTCTTTCGCTCCGTGCTGTTCAGCGACACACACGCTCTTACACACATACATGCAGTGATGCTGCAGCATTTACTCAGTCAGAGCGGGAGGAGGGGAGCAAAAGAGTCAGGAGGGGTGGGGGGGTGGGGGAATGATGGGGAGCAAGGAAAAAAAAGGATGGATTGCGAGGGGGCGGGGGGGTGCCCGCATTTACAGGGATATTTTGGAATTAAAAATGATGACATAAACAAAAGTATGCATCAAGTAGCAACGGACGGGATGGAAAACGGTTCACAGGAGAAAATATGGATGAATGCGAGAGGACGGGAAAGGAAGGGAATGACAAAATGGGAAGCAGCAGGTCGCTGGAAGGGAAGCAGGAGAGGGGAGTGTGTTTTAGAAAACTGAGCACACACGCAGACGGATGGATGAAAGCTGAAGCTGATGCGATGCAGGCGCAGATTGGTGATTGTAGTTTGAGAAGAACTGGGTCGCAGAAAGGAGGAGAGGGAGAAAGGACGGAGGAGAGGGGCATGGTGTTGAATCATTGTGTCTTGGGTGATTATTTCCTACTATCTCTCCCACTCTCTCTCCTTCTGCACACACACACTACTGCAGGTGGTGCACAGCCTCATTCACTCTGCTGCAGTCTCTCTACGCTTCAGTGGGAGCACATTCTCACTGCAGAACGCTTTCCTCTGCTACACCCCCGCCCCCTCCATCCAATCTCCAAACCCCTTTCCATGCAGCACACCACTGCCACACTAATGCAATCACAACACATCAAAGCAATGAGCAAAGGAGATAAACTGTGCAGAGGAGGCTTTTCTGTCAACCAAAGCGTGCGTGGCCTACAGGGTCGATGGGGGAACACAAATGGTTCCGTCTTTGATCCTAGAAAAATAAGTTCGAATCCTTTTGATTTTACTCTAATATCCTGAAATGCAGACCGCCACCTAATGAATGTGTGGAGATTTAATCAGAGAAGCAGCCAAGAGGCCAATGGTAACTCTGCAGAAGCTGCAGAGTCCTACAGCTCAGGTAGATGAAGCATTCAACATCTGCCTTTATGGAACAATGCCAAGAAACCATAACTGAAACCTATGGCAAGATATTGACTGAAGTCAGTATGAGAGTGATTATTACAGTGAAGTGAGTTATGTACCATCGTGGGCTTAAAGGCCGCTCAGTGAGGAAGAAGCCATTATTTCAGAACCAACATAAAAAGACATAGCTTGCTGACTCTATATAACCCAAGAGTGGTGAAAAGGAAGCTTCAAGACTGGCTTCTGTGGAAGATGATTTCCACTCGGAGTATTAATGTATATTCAGGTATATTTGATGTTTGAACTGCTAACATAGGCAGTTATAAGCATTTTAGAGGGGGTCTCAAGCATTGGGCCGTTATTCAGGCTGTGGGGTGTAGAATGGTTGAATGAATCTTATGGACAAAAACATAAAAGAGCCAGTTGATCGGGTCTCGATTCAGGTGATTCACACTCGGTCTCGAAAATGAGAACCACTCCTTTGGGAACAGTATTGTAGACTTGCTAAACAAGGAAGACAAGTGTTTCAAAAGAAAAGTTAAGGAGGCCATAAACCAGGAAGAGAGGTGGTGGCCTCAGGTGTTCTTCTATAAAACAGGCTGGATTTTTCTCCTCAGGGAGGTTTCATAACAATTCACACCTTCGACATGTGACTGTACCACCTCACACGATGTCCTCAATAGAAAGGACCTCCATAAGTAGCAATCACCCAAACGACTGATGGAAACCTCAACAGTCCTATAAGTGCAGTTGTCCAATCCCAGAAACCCCATCCTCTGGTTAAAACTTATTCTACTTTGCCTTTCGATTATCATGTCCTTGATGACAGAGAATCTACTTACCTTTCTTTGCAAAAGATGCAGTGATATTTAACCACAGCTATGAAACCCTATCCCATGCAGTGGAATTAAAACATATTTCTAAGGTTGGTCTGCACAGGTGTTATGCAAACTAGACCTCATTTCTGTTTTCACCAGTGCCGTTTCTCTCTCTACAGGAGGAATGAACGAGGAACATGTTCTGCCCAGTGTGAGACTCTGGGCATGTGTCCCATTTCTGGGAATGTGCTGACCTTACCCATTAGGCATAAGCAACTTGCATAATCACTGCTGACTTCTATTGACTGGCTTGTCACGCTGTCTATGCCTTTGACTGGAAAGCCTGTGAAAAAGTGCTAGTTGCCAGTAATACTTCCACCTAAGTGACTTTTTATTGTCATCTTTGGAAACATGAGAATTTTCCATCAAATGCAGAAAAGAAGGATGATGTGCAATTGAACTCTTACCTTTATTTGTTTTTTCAAACATTAATTGAAGTTTCAAGTCACAGATTAAAACATCCTAATATTATTATTCAACGTGATCATCGATGTCTTCTGTGTGATTATCACCTTATATCTCACCTCAAGCATTTCTGAAATAAACTACCATTGCAAAAACTCTTCAGAAAAACGATCCCAATAATCAGGCTAAGCGTTGTTGCTGTTAGCATTAGCCATCAGATACACAGACGAGACCATTCCAAAACTGTGAGATAATGAAATGTAAAGAATAGCACTAAAACGTGACCCATGTTGACGGGTATTCTGAAAACAGTCAGGCAACTTTGAATGGTGGCTGCAAGACAAACAGGAGACAGAAGGAGGTGGAGGGTTTAGTTTTGTGCACCGGCAGCCCATTCACATTCAGTGCACAAAGTGTGCACTGTACAGGGCAGATAGCAGATTAGGCCCCACTGCACACCTCATCATTCACCAACATGCACCCTAATATGCTTTCCATTTCTCTCCTTTTTTCAGGTTTCTCTCCAACACAGACCAAGTTCCCAAATATGCAGTTTTTCTACTTTTCTTCATCATACAGAATCACTATGTTTAGGTTTTAAAAGTGACTCTGTAAACAGTTGATGGATAAAAGGACTAAGCTCAAATTCAACGTCTTATTTTGACATTGTACGACGATGAAAGTCAGTCCAGACTCCCAGGTCATATGTAAAAATATAAATGACTATGTGCTTTTTCTGAAATGTCTTGCTTCATTAGATCTAATCCAGCAAAAAGCACCGCAGAGACAGAGGTGACCCCTTTTTGGCCTGTAATCAATGACTCAGTCTATTAAGTGAAGGTGCCCTAATCAGTCAATCTCAGTGGCAGATGAGCATTGTAGTAGCAGGTACTTTACGTTTGTCTGAATCGCCATAACATCCTACATGTAAGTATGATTTTTCATAATTAAAAAGGAAGGCCAGGATTCGGGTCTTCAGTTCTCATACAGTCTGATTTCGTGGACTGCTCTTGGAAAACCCTCCAGGTGACAGGTCCATTTTTAGCGGGAGCAAATCATGCTCAGGGACAGGGAGGCACCTGAGTGCACTTAGAGTGGAGGTCTATGGGCGGTGACACTTCTGGGGCTGGCTGCCAAAGGAAACTCGGTTATCTAGAAACATCTACTCCCCTCCCGCACCTACCCCCATCACCAACACACATACACATACGTGACCCTCACCAGCCTTTCCAGCATCACCCAGCGATATGAACCCACAGGAAGTCTTAACATTAGCAGGTAAGCTGCTGATCTCAGTGTGCTGGTTCGGTGACGGTCTGGAATTGACCTCACAACTCTGCACATGGAGCGATAGCGCAATGCATTCTTCTGCTATAAAAGGTTGCGCCTGTTTTGTCATCAATCCACGTTTTCCACGAAACTAACAAAACTAGCCTCAGAGATATCGATAAGGTATTGATACCAAGGTCCGTAGAGTTCACTGACTACAGATCCAGTCTCAAGCATCTGATCTTTGAGATACATCCTCATTTTTGTATTGAGACGTGGTGGAGGATACAGAGGCCATCGCTGAGTTGAACTAATAAAAGTAGAAACGAGGTTGAAGTCATTTCTAGCGATCTCCTTCAATATGTAATCCTTTTTCACCCTAAATAATTTCCAAAAACCTGATTTTTCTTTTCAACTCACGACAGTTTGTAAGTTTATACGCTACATGGTCATAGCCTTATCAGCGTAGATATTGTTGTCGTTTCTTCTTCTTTGTAGTCCTTTTTTCTCGTCTCAGGGCGACCCAGGTTAGCTCAGCGGTGTTTCCTATTCAACATCCCAGATAAGCAGCAATCAGGTATCAGCCAGACGACAGTAGCGCAATGCAACTCAACAGATCCGTTATCGTCGCCATCAGCTGCAGGCCAAAGCCAAATTAGAATTGACCAGAGTCTCAGCTCTCGGTCTTTCAGTGATCCATGTTCCGTTTTCAGCTGAGCAAGTTGGGGAAGGTTGGTGTATCTGTTCAGACGACAGGAGTTGTCGGGGTAGTGGCAACTTAGCACGATTGTTATGAGACTGAAACTCTGGATTCTGAAAATGCTGCGTTCTTACAGTCCCTCTGTTCATCACGTGGTGTTAGCCTTCTGCAGTGAAGCAGGACATTGAATCGAAACCATTTCCATGTGGAGCAAGCTTGGAAAAAGCCTGAGGGTAGATTTGCTGCGACCCACCAACAGAAATACACACACACACACCTCCATGTCAAAGGATTCAGCTCATAGCACACATCCCGCTGCTGACTTGGCTGTTTTCCAGCATGCTTTTAGCCCCGCTAATGTAGCTACCTATGTAGGTTAAAGACCCCCTTGTGGTCAACAAAAACACTAGTGCCAGGGGAGACATCTCAAGGTGAACACGGTGCTCCGATCATACACTTCCCTTTCAGAGGTACTGTCAACACTGAGCAGGACAGGAAAGACAATGTCAGAAAGACACATTTCAGCTGCTGTTGATTTATTCGGAGAGGGAAAGGACAAAGGAAACATCCAAAGTCATTTCCAGCCTTAGAGTAATAAATATGAATTCTCACTTCAATCGGAGTAAGGATTTCGGACGTATGTCGGAATGCACCTTGAAAGACGGGCTCTACATTGAAATCCCGTTGGCTCTGTCTGCTGTGCTTCGGAATTTTCAGACTCCTTAATTCCCTAGATGAGCAAAGAAATCAATAGGAAGACCACAGGCTTTTACTCTGTGTAATTATACACATTTATCACCGATCACCGCCTTGTATTTGAATACTGGCTGCAGAGACTCTGTTATACTGTGAGACAAAGTGACAGATCAGCGCAATGCAGTTCATCTGTAAAGAAAGACTCAGCAGAGTGATATCGGTATAAGGGCAATTTGCAGTGCTGGAGATAAAGATTAGAGGAAATGCCCATAAAGCCAGAGAGGGAGAGAACATTGGCCAGCACTGATTTTCTTCTGGTTAATCAAAAAAGAAAGTAGCAGGGACTCTGATGCCGCTACCAGTGAAAGTGATCAAAAGAAAGGGAGAAGAGATTGTTCTTCATAGTCGGAGTCTAGGAGAGTCAGTGAGCGATGCGTCTTCCCTGAGGGAATTCTAGTAAATGAAGCGTACTAACCGCTTGGTTTATCCAATGGGACAGAACCTGAGGCTGCACTGTCAGACTGTCACAACACACTGGTGTACACAAGCAGGCAGAGACAAGCTGCACACAGAGCTGGGAGGAACACATTCACGCTCTTTTCCATCCAGTTTCGGCATCAACAACATATATTTAGAGCATTCGTTTTGCTTGTGGGATGAATGGAAAGGAAATTTCCAGATGTGGGAAAACCGACCAAAACGTGAGCATGGCACTTTCCGGTAACGAATTCCGTCTTTTCCTGGTGCCTGTGCACTGTTGCCATGGGAGACGTTTATGTAAGCCATGTCTAATCCTGTTAGCTGTTACTTAGGCTGCAGAGATGCACAAGCGTACACACAGGCCAAAACGAAAGACATCCCCAGCTTTTCTCTCTCACAGCGAAAACTCTTCACCGTCAATGTCAATGTCGGGAAAAGACAACCTGCACATTTAGCCTCTTTCATGACAGGCATTGGTAAACGAAAGTATCTGGCTGTTTCCTCTGAGAAGGGCATGGATGCAGGTCTGATTGTAACGGCAAACAAGCACAGTGTTTTAAAGAGTCACACAAAAGAGGATTATACAGAATGAAAGGGGAGCAAGTGGGAGTGGAACAAAACGACTAAAGTAGAGGCGGACGTGAACGGCGAGACTTCTCGACGGAGCGTTTGGGTCTCATAAAGATCCACGCATCCCTGATCAATTGCTCCTTTACGGAAGCAGCTCATGAGCTTATTACATGGCAGAGACCCTATGGCTCTATGCACCTGGATTTGGTGAAGGCAAATTGCCAAAGTTCAAACTCAGCATCAGAATGAGATGCTGAGTTTGGCCTCCAAATCTAACTTTGGGGGCCATTGTAAGCTGTGGCACGCTGGTAGAATCGCACCAAACAATAAAATCTGAAGTTTCTCCCTTTATATACTTTAAAAAAAAAACAAAATAATCCAGTAGAACGATGCAGAAATGAGCACTAGAAAACAGCTCAGCAGGTCATCAAAACCGTAATGCGCCTGCTTATCCCAGCACACAGGGGACCATTAAACCCAGCTCCGGAGGGAAAACGGGCCTCTTTATGTATCCTGCCCACTTTGACTTGACCTCATGGAGCTTCAGCAAAGTGAAAACCAAACTGTGACACTGCATGCTCTGGAGCACAGGTGTCAAACTCCAGTCCTTAAGGGTCCTGCAGTTTCTACAGCTACAAAACCCTGGAATGAAATGGCTTAATTACCTCCTCCTTGTGTAGATTAAAAGCCTTGCTAATGACCTAATTATTCTATTTAGGTGTGATGCAGCAGAGCCACATCTAAATGTTGCAGGACACCGACTGGAGTTCGACACCCCTGCTCTAGAGGATCATGCACTGGTGGGGGGGGGGGAGATTCTGTCTTTACGGCAACATATAAAGCAAAACAGCCTAGCCAACATTTCTTATTTGCTGTGCGCATGAAAGCATGTCTATAGATTAGTGGGTTTTGTGATGACCAAGCAGTTGTAAAACGAACTGTTTACTCTCAGCAGCCAGCACAGCACTGCAGTCACGTGTGACGTCGCAAGAGTTCAGACCCCTGCTACATCTCAGCGACTCTATGATTCTTGTAAAAAACAAAGAGAAATCACACAGTCTCCTCACCTTCCCTTCTGCTCCAGTGCAGACCCGGGCCCGTTTAGCCTTTCTGTGGATCTGGACGGCCAAAAGCTGGATTTAAACTGTACATTGCGCTCATTGGACGAAGAGATGAACCATCAGAAGCCGTCTCAGCAGTGGACAGAGGAGAACCGGAAGCACCGCCATTACTCAGTGGAAGTTTGGATCAGAAAGCAAAAAAAAAAAAAAAAAAACATATTTAATATTTTTCTCAGAGAAACGTTAAATTTAGACTATATATAAATTTGTGCATACTCCAACTTTAACAGGTAAAGGAAGCTTTGCTTACTGGGTCGCACAAGTTCACCATTTTCATTATCAGCACACAAAATGAACCTGAAAGTAGCTTCGCTGTCATGTTAGCCTTGTTAGCTTACTGCTTTGCTGTGTCCCCTAAAGAAAAGGAACCGACAGTCAACCAGAGGAAGTCTTTCAGAAAATGGTGTTGGTTGCTGAAGACATGAACGTAAAGCTCTAGTGGACTTTCCCCAACTTCCGCCCAGCTGAACTTGGACGAGAAAAATGACTGCGTGGAAGACAAAAATGGCGGCTGCACAAAACTCGTTAGCCGGGAGTCATGTTCCACCGCGGTAACGTCACAACCTGGAAAACTATCAGACTGAAAAACATAACCCTAAAAGAAAAGCGTTATTTATTGCGACAAAATACAAGTACTGGAATTTAATGGGCGTGGTGTTACCGCCAACTCATGTACAGTAGGTGGCGCCGGTAAACCCCTGAAAGTTGCTAGCGAGCCGCCATATTGGAAAAGAAGAAGAACATAAAGACGTCGACGCAGCACCGGGAGAGAAAACAGCCTGCCCCTAGTGGTGGGAGAGGGAAAACATTTTTCAAAAATTCCACTCCTTGCACACAAAAATGTATTTAAGGGCTAAAAAAAAAAAGAATTAAATTTTACATGATTTGTCCCCTTTAAAGAAGCAAACATGACATCTTTTGCAAAAAGTAGCTTTTTGCAAACACTAACTTTCTGCGTCTGAAGAATATTTTATGAATTATCTATATAATTGTCTTCCCTCAAGATTCCAGAAGGAGAAGCAATATTCACAGTCAGTATAGCCCAAGTCAAACCGTAAAAGGCCTGAAAACCAACGCCGGCGGTACATCACACTCGCTCTGTGCCAGATCAGCAGCAGCAAGTCTGACATTGTGAAGCCGAGCAGAGTGTGATATGAGGAGTGACCCCGAGTGTGCGGAGGGTAAACGGCGAGAGTCCCTCGGAGATGGAGGGGGTCATGCTTGTTCTCCCCGGCCCGCTTTTTAGAGTTCAGACAAGTCCCACGATGAGAGGAGATTAATGAAGCCGCTGTGGCCCTGCGATCCCTACAGGACACACAGTCACAGCCACACAAGGACTATTCATTCTAGATGATCACAGCTTTCATCTACCTCTCTCCAGCAATTTTACATCAGAGAAGGGTTTTCCTCCCCCCCCCGCCCCCCCACCTTCCACGTCCTTTCAGTTCTATGACATTTGCCAATCACGTCAAGTCAGGAAGCGAGCCTCCTCAGCGACATCTTGAGTTTTGTCTTTTAGCAATGCGAGTGCAGTGATGATATAAGCGAGCTGCACCACATCTCAGAGTCAGAAGGATGTCGCATTAACACATGGACTTATCTCCTGCCTGCAGTCAGGTCAGCTGGTTTCGCAGTGCAACACTGGCCCCCGGTGGCTGATCCTATGTACTACAAGCTCACCTGGCTTATTGGATCAGATCGACACACAAGATTAAAAAAAGATATACATATATGAACTTTAGATTCGGATGTTTAATTGATATGTAGATATCTAATTTGTTAATCTCCCGTTGTGGGAGATTAACCGAACCCTAACCCTACTGAATTTATGCACTTATTAAAGTAAAAGTAATTTCACAGCATATCCACAATCCATTGTCGTGGCTCTTCTTTCAGTGAATATTAAGAAAAAAAAAAAACACCTGAACACACTTTTTTTCCACCTAACTCGAAACAGCGAGTGAAATTTATTTGAATTAAATAAAGTCTGGTACATTTCACAGCTATAGAAGCCTACACAGTAAGCAGAACGTCTTGTTGTCCGTGTGCAGAACTACGCCACAGGGTAGTCCGTGACGGTTTCCGTCGCGTAAATACCGCCGGGGACATGATGGCTGCAGCCGGATATTGCTCCCCATTACATAATAATAATTTCTTTAAAAAAAAAAAAAAAAAAGGAGATACAAAGAAACTTGTGCGACTTTAGGTTTATGCTGTTCTCCTCCAATATACGTCACCAAATCGTCATGCTTTGAAAAGAAAAACACAAGGTTTTTTTTTTTTTTTAGTTAACACAACGACATGATTAATAATGTTATAGTGTTGTATATTTAGCCTCTAAAATGAACAATCCATCCCTCGAGGATGTCTGCCTTCTCTAAAATCGTTTTCTCAGTAGTTCCGTCCAGTCGGGAGGATCGGCGATCGACCGATTCAGGAAAGCACGGCCTGAGAGTTCTTGATCCCGATCATATTATCTGCACTCATTGACCTCCTCATGGCAGATTTGCTCAATTCCTTGTACTTGTCTTCACACAGCCTGGATATGGCCTACGGAAAAGCCCAAGCACAAAACGTTTAGTGCCCGAAAACAAGGCCAAAAGGCGCAACAAAGAAAACTTGACGTACCTCCAGTTTCTGGGCTCGCTTGTTGCTGAGTGGCTCCAGAGGGAAGCTGAGGTTGTTGTCATCGGCCAGAGAGCGCAGGTCAAAGTAGTACTTGGCGTAGACGCTGGCCGGAACGTTGATGTTGAACTGCAGCAGCTCCAAGAAGTGGCGCTCCATCTCATTCCTGACCAACGCAAAGATCTCATCAGTTGCATCAAAGCCAGCGTCCGTCTCAAGAGAACGGCAGTTGAGGGGCAGCACTCACATGTCCTCCACTGTGATGTCCTTTAGGATCTGGCAATAATCGACGTTCCAGACGGCTTGGTCGTCCCAGACTTTGGACGCGAGCAAGATGGCGCCGAGAACGATGCGCTTCCAGTTGGAGGGGCAGATGTCTATCTCGGCATACGTCAAAAGCCTTTCGAGGTACACCTGAGAGGAGACGGATCATCCAAATGGGAATACCACCGTCCCAAACCGAGAAGCCTTCCATCGTACGTACAGAAACACAAGATGCATGTGCTTACCAGAGTGACGATGGCGCACTCGGCGGTGAGCTGCGCCGAGCTGAAGAGCGTCCTGATGAAGCGGTAGATGAGTTTGTGTTCAGGATCCACCACAGAATAATCATCTGGAACCTTTTCTCTCTGTTGGGAGGGAGACTCGGTTTCATCAGATCCCACTGAACAAGTGACCCGACGTTTCGGTCGGAGACTCACCGACAGAGGGTGCTTCTTCTCATCGAATATATCCAGAGAGCGGTTGGAATCTCTGCAGAAACAAGAGTTGTTAAAAATGGGACAAAGAAACACCGTATCGAAACACCGTATCGAAACACCGTGTACATGTGGCGGTTCCCTACCTGTTTTTGATGTGATAGTATATGGCCAAAGCAACACTGGCAAAGACAGAATTCATAAAAGAAATTGAGGAGGAAAAAAAAAAAAAAAGCTTCCGTCACATCCCTGCATTTATTAGTGACCTTTTGACCCGAAAGTGGGGGGAGGATGCTTACCATCTGATGGTGCTCTTAAGGTTTGGCTGGCTCACCGTGCTGTCGTCAATGAAAATCGTTGAACAAGAGCTGTACTTTTTAGTCAGGAGTCCCGGGGACATCTGGAACGTTCGCAACAATCAGCATCAACAACTTTTGAGACCTTGTCGCTATATTTAGTCATTTATCAGAGAACTAGATACACAAAATCCGGATCATCGGGTCTGGCGATGTGGCGATGAGAGTAAAATTCAGCCTCAGGTTGATTTTGGGGGTCAAACTGATGAACTTACGTGGTTCATGTAGTTGCTTTTCCTTTTTTCCCGCACTGGAATGAGACAAAATGAGTCAAGAAAGGAAAGTAAATGACAACTAAGCACCATACAGAGAGGCATACCGACCGTCCGTCTGGGACTTATTGAGGAAGAGGGTGCTGGCTCTGGGGTGGTCCGACGGGTTCGCCTCCTGGGCCAGTTCTGTTTGCAAAGGAAACATTTCATTGAACCAAATGGCAACACGTCGACGTCAGAGGGCATCAGAGGGCCCGCGAGCCAAAAACTGACCGTCGGGGAGCTCCCTGTCGCTGATGTGCTGCAGGTAGGTGCCCGTGTCCTCGCTCACATCCTCCGTGGTGGTGATGGGACACTCGTCCAGGTCCACGCGTCTCCGGTGGAGTTTTGGACTCTCTCCCGGAGAGAAGCAGCAGGACACGGAGCCTCCCATTGCCGACCTACAGCTGTCCTGCTGCGGCCAGAGCTGGTTCCCATATAACTAAAGCTTGGGCCTCCTGTTGACAACGCTGCACTCCAGGGGTCAAAGTTCAACCTAGACCTTTTAGGAAGGAACGGGAGGGGGATTGGGGGGCGGGGGGGCACTTAAAAACACATAACACCTTTAGATGGGTTTCATATCAGTTTCAACATTCAGCTCAGTGAAAATGTTCCTCTCTAGCTGCAGAAGGGGCTGCATGGAACCACTAAGGTTTCTGCACAGACGGCTGACATATTCAGGGCGTCTGGACGCTTTTCCCAGTTTTTGCATGGATGAAGCCGCCAGTTCTCCCAGTAACAACTATTTACAACCCAATCTGATTGAACAAGGCGGAGTCCCAGGCTCTTCTATCAGCCTCCATGGCTGTCCGGCTAAACGCTCGGTTCTAACCCAGGCTCTGCTGCTTTACACCCCCCCCCAATTCCGAGGAATAATGGATCAATCCATGTCCGCTGCAGCCCAGAAGGACCCGCCTGGGTCCCGGGCTGACGCACCCGCAGCAGAACACGGACTCAGCGGCTGGAAAAGCCTCCGAACGGAGCCGGGAGCACGAGAAGCGAGCGCCGACTGATAACGCAGAGAACGTTCATCTCGTCGCATTGGCAGGAGAACACGTCCTCTACGTCACAGGCGGTGGCAGCGCCGCGGCTGCGCGCAGAGGCAGCGTCCGAGTTTTGGATTTCAAAATAAAATGCCGCGTTGCCCTGACGTGTTCGAAGCAGCTGGTTGTCATACATTTGACGACAGCGGTGAGGACAACGTGGGGCGCTCAGAATTAAAATCACATTTTGAATGAATGTTTAGCACGAAATTTGGTTAAACCTGCTCATATTAAATCGATTGCTTTTATTCTGAATTCCTAGCGCCAACAGACCGGAAGCGACAACGTTTCAAAGATTCACGATTGATTTAACGAGGAGACCTTCAGAAAAACACGCTCTCTCATTGGGTGATATTATTTAAGGTGTAACGTGATTGGTCGACTCGTTCATTGAGGACTCAGAAGCGCTTTTTGCCGTGTGTGTTACAGGTTTAACCTAACCTAACAAGAGACATTTTATTATCATACATGTTCGGTGTGAACCGAAGTCCGCATTTGTGGTGGACTGGTAACTCGGAAGCACGAGCAGAACGAAACGAATTTACACCTGAAAGCGGAGCGGCGCTGTTGAAACGCCACAGAAGATGGCACTGCTGAGTCAGTGCGCCGTCAAGATGCGAGAAGAAGAGTTCTCACCGCGGCCGTGTTACGCGTTTGAAGCATGGCTCTCGTTCCTTATCAGGCGAACCCGCTCCCCGCATTATCCAAACTCCACAACGCCTCGGCTCGGTTCCGCTTTGCTAACCAGGAGCTCCGCCTGGCTCAGGACTGGGGGAGGCTGGGGGTGGCTGCAGTGGTCTGGGATGCCGTAAGTGACTCACTTTTGCCGTAAATCCATTGAGGGTTCGGGAGGAAAATTCGTAATGATATATGTATTTTTTAATTCTTTTTCCCCCAGGCGGTTGTTATGTGCATGTATCTGGAGATGGGAGCGGTGGAGCTGAAGGGGAAGAAGGTCGTTGAACTGGGAGCTGGGACTGGACTGGTGGGGATTGTGGCAGCTCTGCTGGGTGAGGTCACAGCTGACTGATTGATGTTTTCCAAGGCCAGCACCCGAGCCGATATTTAGCAGACATATATATCGATATATTGGCATGTAGATACAAGATAATTTGCTCTAGGGGTTGTGGCGGCATTCCTGTTTTGGAAAATTAAGATATTTAAGCATTTGTCTAATGCTGACTACAGCATAAAAAAAAAAAACAATAATTAATAAAAGAAATTTTTTTCCCCCCAGGTGCTCATGTGACCCTCACAGACAGGAAGCCCGCCTTGGAGTTCCTGTCCGCCAACGTTGCGGCCAACCTCCCCCCGCCGGCCGGCGACTTGGTGGTGGTCTCTGAGCTGACCTGGGGTCAGGGCCTGGAGCGTTTCCCCGAAGGGGGGTTCGACGTGGTCCTGGGAGCGGACATCGTCTACCTGGAGGAGACCTTTCCCTCCCTGCTGCAGACCCTGGAGCACTTGTGCTCGGACCGCACCGTCGTCCTGCTGGCCTGCAAGATCCGCTACGAACGGGACGCGCGCTTCCTGAGCATGCTGCGGCGCAGCTTCGCCGTGGAGGAGGTCCACTACGACAAAGACAGGGACATCCGTCTGTACCGGGCGTCCAGGCTCCGTAAGAGGGATTTATGACGAGTTTCGCATCGCAATCCGGGAAGGTTTGAGAGAATTTTTTTTTATATATATATATATATAAAATAGAAGAAAAGATCAAGGACACATTTATTTTCAGCTGCCAAAACTCTCATTTATATGGCTCTAACATAAATGCATCGTTATACATGTTACTGTTGACATTTCGAAAATGTGAATAAAAAAAAAATTAAAAAGCAACATAAAAAAAAAAAAACATACCAATTTATGACCATACATAAAGAGTACAATATGGCATTTTGTTGCATGAAAAATAACAGCTTTGTTCCGATTTGGTCTCGCTTTACGTTTTTTTTTTTGTTGTTTTTTTTTCCAGGGCTTCCGTGAAATTTAGACCAAATCCCGTCTTTAACCGAACAGGGAGCAGTTGGCGCCGAGCCTTTCGGAATTTATTAATGGATTTTTTTTTTTTTTTTTTACTTTTTTTTTTTTTTTTTTTTATTAAATGTCTCAGGATTGTAAAAGCAAGGAAAGTGCACACACTGCGAGGAGATGAAATGGAACTGCATGTCCCTCCCAAACTGTCCAGACATGGAACCAGGCATATTGTACATCATAAAACAAGCAATCCGTTCATCCAGTTAAGCCACGATGAATAGAAAGTACACCCTCTAAATCGTCAGGTATGCTTTTGTTTTTTGTTTTTTTTTTTGACCAGGTTCTAATAGCATTTAAGACCAGAATAAGTCAAAAACATTTTAATTACAAGAAAGAAAAGATGACGATAAAGGTGATAGAGTCATATTAGCAGGCAAATTTGAGAACTACATGAAATGGATTAAAATGAATGTTGAGCACTTTGTGAAGTCATACTTTGGTATCCTTTTAACAAATAAGGAGTTGCATCATTTCAAACAGCATAAAAGTATTATGAACAGTCTATGTTGAAGAGAGAGAGAGAGAAAAAAAAAAATTTCTTGTAATTTTATGAATTGTCTCTATTCTCATACTGTTAGTTTATTCTTGTAATTAAAAAAGTTATCTCTTAGACTGGCCCGAAGAGTCATAGATTTAAAACATGTCATTTATTAAAGTTATGGGCATATTTCAAACGTTGAGAGTTAAAAGCTAAGTACACCAGCTGTTCGGCACGGTGGTGGCGGGATGATCATGCGGGCCGGTGGTCATGCGGGCCGGTGACGTGCCGCGTCGCCCGTCATCGGGTTATGTTTCAGTTTTCCACGTCGTTTCTCCGGTTTTCTGCATTAAATTGTGGCTTTTTCAAATGAGGTTGCATTTAAATAACTTTTGAACCTGATAAAAACAAAAACTGTCAATTATGTCTTGATAACGGAATTAAACCCTCTGATTTACAGGTGTACTTTTGACTTAACTATATGCAGATATTCGTTTTTACTGCAAAAGCTCTTTTTGTAAAAAATAAAATAAAAATAAATGTTCGTGACAGTTGTTTAAATTCACTTTTAACATAAAAAAAAAAAACTAGAAAAACCATTGCGCTATCATCAAAATGATTTAGCTATATTATTATCTTCTAGAAAAAAAACAAAACAAAACAAAAAAAAAAGACAAATTGTGTCTCAAATGTTTCCCCAAGTTCAATACTGTATTTTTAAAGCTGCATTTTACAGTTCATATTTAGCTGTTTGTCCTAAAAAGGCATATGTAAAAATAAAATAATAAAAAATAAGAAGAAAATGGCGTCACAGAAGCAAATAAATTGGGAATAAACAAAATACGAGAGATAAAACGACCCACCTACAGTTCATAGCGTGATTAGGTAACAGATTAATGCAAGTCAGGAATAGAAACGTAACCTCTGAGTTATCAAGCGACCGGCCTCTCGGGAGGTGGCTGATGTCACTTCCTCTTTGCTGGTGATTCAGCCCAGCTTGATTGGGCCCAAGTGACTGGAATGCTTTCCAGGAGCTCTGAAACGCTCACTGTCCTCTTATGAAGGAAAAGCGATGCGTCAAGAGGGACAGGTGTGTTTTATGTCTCAGTAATTCCCACTGTCAGATTTATCAGCAGTTTTTCTCTTTTTTTGTTTGTTTGTTGTTTTTTTTTCTTCTTTTTTGTAAGAAAGCAGGAAACGTAGAAAAGGAGGAGTGGCTTCCGGGTGCGGCTCTGAGCGGAGTCTCTGTACACAGGGGGGCGCTCTACTCTGATTTGTGGCAGTACAAGTCTTTGAGGGCTTTGAGCTCCTCGATGAGGGTTTTGTTCTGGTTCTCCAGTACGGCCACGCGGTTCTCCAAACACTTCACGTACTCCTTCTTCTTCCTGCGACACTCCCGGGCTGCCTCCCTGCGTCACACACACACAATAAAGTTCTGTATTGCTTTAAAAATAAAACTTTTCTGCATCGCTTCCGGACGGCGAACCAGCACCTGTTTTTCATTAGCCGGACCTCCCGTTTCCGTGTGACTTCCTCTGTGCCGCCTCCTGTTCCCAACGCGGGAGACGCCGCCATGACGACGCCCGGCGTGATGGTGCTGGTCGGAGCTGTCCGGATCTGATAGGCCTGGACGTCGCCGGAAGCGGCTGATTGGAGGAAAGCGACAGACATGCTGGATGCGTTTTAAGACAAACAGGAAGTGGCGCAGCGGCGTGACGACCGATCTAGTCGGTGAAACACGGCGACGTTGTTGGGTAAACTAGCGAAGAGTGTCCTTGGTTTCACCTTGAACGACGACCTGGTTGCTGGGGACGAGGATCTGCTGGCCGTCGCTGGTCTGGGCGTACTGCAGGATGGTGGTGCCGGGCTGCGAGGCGGCGGCGTTGGCCATGGTGAGGGTCTGCAGGCCCTGGACCCCGTCGGTGCCGTTGCTGGCCAGCTGGATGGCCCCGCCCTGCGTGATGGCGACTGCAGAGGGAACCGCTGCTTCAGCTTCCACTGACCACACCTGAACCCTCCCACACAAAAACCCGCCATCCCACGATTAAACTTACTGTACTGCCCACTGCTGGTCTGATAGATGGGGGTGGGCATGGTAACCGTGGTGATGGCTGGACCCGAGTCGTCTTCAGATTTCTCCTCCTCGATGCGAGGCACGGCGGGAGCGTCGGACGACAGGTCGTTGAGAATCTTCCTGTTTGGGAGGATCAGAGCAGACGATGAAGGGTTGGTGCTGAAACTTCGGAGAAGTCTTCCTCCTCTCTGCTCGCTGACCTGTAGGACGGCCGTCTGGACAGAATCTCTCTCCTCTTCTGGGAATCCGTGACGCTGTCCACAGACTCCTGGGAGTCCTCGCTCTCCACGGTGGAGATCTGGAAGAGCACAGGGCTGTGAGCGGCAGAGGCCTGGGCGGGCGCGGCGTGGCGGCGAGTCAGTCGCGTACCTGAACGGCCTGGACTTGAGGCGACTGGATGACGGAGGGCTGAGCCGCCTGGATCACGCCGTGCACCTGCACCGTCTGACCGTTGGGGAGCTGCACGATGGTGACCCCTGGGCTGCTGGAGGTCACGTGGCCCGCTGTGATGGGCGCCTGCAGGCAGATCAGCGTGCCGACGGCTCGGCTTTAGCGAACCAGACCGCCGCAGTGGGAAATGATGGACGGACGGAGGGAGGAGAGGAGAGGATTACCTGGGCGAGGGTGATCTGCTGCGCCTCGGACTCAGAGACTGCTGCTTCGCCGCTCTGCTGCACCTCCGAACCGGCTTCCATCTTCATCTAGAATCAGCAGCTAACAGAAACATGACATCAGGTCCTACAGAGCTGCGGGAAAGTATTCGCTCTCCACTTTCATGTCTGGCTTGTGTAGCAGGAAGAAGCAGTTATGTTCTTACTATGTTCATGCGATCACAAATAAATCTTTGAAAACTACTTTAGCCCAAAATATTCATGTTGAAAATGAACATCATTTTGGGATTATAGCCACTCTAAAGGCAAATAACAGACCTAATTTTTCAACATTGATTTAAACGCATTTTATTATTAAGTTTTTCATTGCGCCTATGAAGCGCTAAGCTAGCGCAACGGTTTGCTGCAACATTCTGATGCCTCATTCTCCATGCATTATTCATATGCATAAGAATAGTTTTAAGTCACAAGGCAGGCGGAAAAGTGATGCCTTTTTTTAAAAAAGTGTGCTGCCATCTGGCGGACAAATCTTGTGCTGAAAACTTGAACGAAAAAGTCGAAATATTAACACAAAACTGCAATCGGCAACGTCGAGAAAACAGATTTCTGCAGACTCGTAAAAACCTGAACACTTCAGCAGCTCTCAGCCTCTCCAAAACTGCTACGTCATTTCCTGGGTGTCGATTACATATTTCCCTCCCGTCCCGTTTCAAAAATCATGCCGTTTGCATTACAACTGTAACAGACTATGTTGGCGGCAGTAAGACGAATAGTTCGTGCCACTTGGGATTTAGCCCTGCAGCTAAATGAATAGCATTGCTACTAATGTTAGCATGCTATGTGGCTAGTTAACGGCGATGAATAAGTTCAGCAGAAGCTCATTTATGATACATTAGCACTCCTGCTACTTAGCCTTCATGTTAATATATATCTCAGTGTTCGGAGTCTGGTGTTAGCATTAGCAATATCAATGTAGCTTTTCCCCGAAGCCGTGTTAGCCGCTATGCTGCTAGCTAGAAGCTTGCATGGAGGGAAATGTCTGCATGCCAGTTTTTTTTCTTCTTCTTCATTACAACAGGACACATTTACTACTTTATTTCATCCGTCATAAGCCATTACTGGTTGAAAATAAGGCGATGTTAACGCCGCAGAGCAATGCGGTTCAGAAACTAACTCCTGTGCATTTTATTCAATTAAATAATAAAACCCACTCCCACATTAATACCTATGTCTCAGCCTGCAGAGACTGACTCATTTTGTGAGCCTCCGCCGCTGCAACAGCCGCCGCCATGATCTCTTTGTTGGCCCTGTGCGGAAATTTGGCTACAAATATCGTCAGCGGGCAGCCATGTATATTATCTGTTTAGCAAACATCGGACGCGTGTCCTCTTACCAACACAGACTCGCTTCGTCACTCCCGGGTCTACGGAGCTCCACTTTTATTCAGACCGACACGTAAGAGACCGCGTCAGGCTACACCTCCGTCGCGTCACCGAGAACAACAACACGGAGAGGAGGACGAGGCGGACGACGACAGCAAAGGATCAACTCCGGCGAGAGGCTCCGAGGGTCGGCGGGTGAAGCCGAGGGGTTACGGAAAACGCCGACTGGAGGTAGGGAACGCGAAGACGCCCGAGAATGTAGTTTTTTCTTGCTAGCTTTACTGAAAACAATGCAAAGAAACTGCAAATGTAAACGTTTTAATTTTTAACGTTCCGTGTTTTCTCTCGGGGAAAAAAGAAAAAGCTATTATTTATTCTTCCTTCTACTGCCATCTACTGGAGTGGAGTGAGAACTGAGACGCGAAAAGAAAACAAACCGTCAAGCTGCAGTTGCAATTATTGGCCATGTGATGGCAGCAAATCTTTCCTTATTGTCGTTCTCTGCTTCAAGTTCTTTTAATCCTCGCCAAATATGATCAAGTAACACGTGAGTCATCCTTCAAATGCGTGACAGGCTTTGTATTAGCAGGTTATTTGAATTATTTATCGGGTGATAAACCGCAGCGTGCGTGCGTGCTCTTCCTGCGCTCATTCACTCCCGCCAGTCGGTGCGCCGGGACGCTTTTCTGCGGGAATGAAATTGGTCCTAAGCAGCTACAGCTGGTCCAAATCCTGCGAGGACGGGAATGGGATTTCAGTCCAATTTATGGCCATCATTTGTATGTGCGAGGTCATTCCAGGCGCCCTGCACACACACACACACACACACACACACACACACACACACACACACACACCAGCAACACTTGTGCATGTGCTCAGCTTCTCCTCCTGGCTGATTTCCTCCATCAGTGTGGAAATAATCTTGATCTGACCTTGCTGTTTAAAAAAATAAATAAAAAATAGCTTGAAGTAAAATCTTAAAATCTGCTACTTTCCGGCCCTGATAATAAAGCACCTGGTTATCATGGAGAGCTCACAGCAAATCTGATCAACATCCGTCACCAGGCTGCCTTCATTTCTACCGCGAGAGTGCATGTCAGAAACTTGATTGTGCATTGATTTCCAGTAATGATGACCACCAGCTAGGATGGCCTGAGCTAGCCATAATTAGCCCCGGCACCAGAGGAGAGCTTCCCCTTTTTTGTCAATGCATCGTCTCACCTGGGGGTTCACAGTTGCACGCTCTGTGCATGTTTTCCGTTTGGTCATATTTCGAGCGTTCGTTCGCAAGAAAAACGAACGCCTGCATCCTCTGCTGCACCTCTCCGTGTGCCTGCAGCTGCAGTTTGGTCGAAGCGGCTAAAATATCATTTTTAAAAAATTGCCTCAGTTTTCTTGAAATACTGCAGTTTGTGCTGTATTTCATTTATTAGGGTTAGGTGGAGAAATGTATAAAAGTTCTAAGTAAGGAGTCATTTAATTCAACAAATATGCAAAGAACTTTACTATTTAAAAAAAATATACTTCAAAAATCATTAAAAAAAGACAAAATATCACCAATCTCCGAGTTAAGGTTGATCGAAGCACTGCACAGAGCTGCAGGCTTTTTAAAACGGGCTCAATAATTTGTTTTTCCATTGTTTCTGCTCATTATGTTAAAATATTAAGTATTTCGTCGACACCCATCGACTTCTGTTCAAAGTTTGAACAAGATAATTCCAAGGAAAAGCAACAAAAACACCTGAAACTTAAACCGCTCCTGAATTTCGCAACCAAAATCGAAACTTTGGCGGCGCCACTTTGGAAATATTTGGAAAGAAAACCGCTTTGCTCGCGTACTGGCGGTCTGCACCGGGTCACGCTTAGGGTTAGGGTTAGCACGCGGCAGCGCTGCGACGTGCCAAAACGCAGCTCTGCTCGTTTGGCACGTCGCGCATTCATTTGCAGACCTGAAACATGTCATTGCGACAAAAACCGAGGGGGAAAAAAAAAAAAAAAAAAAAAAAGATGCACGAAGAGAAATCTGAAAGGAGGAGGATGGGAACGTGAAGCAGGAACCTGACTTCATCCCTCTTCTCTCCCCTTAAACCCAGCTGTTAAAGCCCCCGGCTTAATGCAAGTCTCTAACACCCCCATCAACATCCAGCCCTCCATGTCACTCTCTCTCCCTTCTTTTCATCTTCTTCCATTTGTGCAGAGTATCTTGCACTGTGTATTTTTTTAAGCATGCAGTTATACATATATATATATATATATATATATATATGCATAAAAAGAATCACGGCGATGTATGAGACACGCGCGTGTCGTGTTGGGCGAACCGTCTCTGCGTCGATTTCGGCGAATTAATAAGATCCTGTCGACGTTTGTTGTCTGCCTTTAGACTTTAGATGCAGTCCTCAGTCAAAGGGAATGCCGTACCTGGCAGTCAAGCAGGGAGGGGGGGATACCGGGGGGCGCCGTGGCAGAGGTCAGGTCACGTGGCCGCGCCGGGAGGTCAAGAGAGCGAGCAAAAATCCGAGCACAGAGCCAGGAACTCGCGGCGCATTTGAATACCACTGACCTTATATGCATGCTGCTTTTCATTGTGGTGTTGAATTACCTGAATTGCATATGAACCAGCGCACCTGGCTGGGGTTGCCATGGATACAGGGCCCCTCTCTCCTCCTCTCTCTCTCTCCCTCTCTCCCTCTCTCTCTCTCTCTCTCTCTCTTGCTCTGTATCTCATAAGCCAGGTCCTTAAAATTTGAAGACGTGAGTTTCAGAGATAGAAAGGAAAACGATGGCTCGGTATCAAGCAGCCGCTGTGAGGCAGGGACGTTTATCTGGACGCGGAGCCGGCCCCGGCGCCGGCCGACCCGAACCTCCCGCTAATCCGGCCGGAGGCGGCGGCGGCGGCTCGCATCGGCCGATCTCAATCGGCCGGCTCCTTCCTCCTCCCAGCAGCCTCCCCCTCCCCCCCGCCCCACATCACTCCCATTTTTACTTAAAGGTTAAATATGTTCAAGTCTAATCACACCGCCACGAGCACTTTAAATAAGTCACCTCTCAGTGGATACATCAAGGTAAGGATTTTTCTTCTCTTTCCCCCCCCCCCCCCACCCTCAACGGAATCTTGAGACACGGGGAGAGTCTGAAATGGAAATGGGATTTCATTTTCAGCTTCATTACGAAACAATCATTGCTTTGTCAGTAACTTCCACTCTTCCGTACCGACGGACGGACGGTCAGACAGACAGACAGACAGACAGACAGACAGACAGACAGACGGCTGCGGGAAATAAATTGCACCTTTCACTTCCTGGTGTGATGAACACAAATTGGACGAAACGCAGCGGCGGCAAAGTCGAGCCGCGACAGCAGCAGATGACACATGCAAACAAACAAAAGCGTCAAAAGCAAAACAGATATAAGATACAGAATCCTGACAACAAAACCAGTAATAATAATAATAATAATAATAATAATAAAAACATTTTATTTTAGGGTTTTTTTTTCCCCTCCTAAATGCTCATCAGTTCAATTTACTTGGAAGTAGACGCTTTATAGTACAAATCCATCCATTCAGAGCTAATTCCATCCAAAACATTTTGAATTATTAGTTATATTTGTCATATTTGTCATTTATTTTCATAGATTGTTCTAAGGCCTGCTTCTCCTTTTGGTTCCGGTGTCATTATTTCTGTAAAGGACAGGAAGGAGTCACAAACAAACAAACAAACAAACAAACAAACAAAGCTGAAAAGCAAAAAAAAAAAAACATTAAAAAATCACTACCAGCAGCTAAAAAAGTGGGTCAGAAAAAGGGGGAACAAACCCCGTAGAGTTCGTCATACCCGAATGTCCCCCTAGAGCGGTGCTTACCACAAAGGGGTGTCACTGCGTGCAGAGTGAGATTATTTCTCGGGGCGAAATTAGATTGAAAAAATATTGCACTTTGTCCCCAGATGAATTACGCCTCTGTTGAGCAACTGACTGCTATGACCATCTTCACGGCGGGTTTGAAACGGGGCTGGAAAGTTCGGAAACGAGCGTCTTGGAGGACATAATTAAGCAGGGCGGTGAGGTCAAAGTCCTTCAGAAACAGCAAACCATCCAACATGCTGGGAATCCGTCGGCAAAGAGCCACCGCGAAGGTTTAAGATTAGAGGCAGCAGGAGTTGCTTCAAGGTGAAAGTGGATCAGGCCGCAAGAACCATCCACGCCTGCTCATTTCCCCCTATGTGACGCGGTAAAAACGACTCTCTGCGACTTCATGCGGTGATTATAGATCTATATTTAACGGCAGTCGTAGTGTAAAAGGAAGGACATGTTTGTGAACCTTCGGCACAAGCCTTGTATTTGTTTCCAGTCACCTCACGCGTGTAGGGATGCAATAGGCAAGATGTACACAGATGGAAATCCGCAGTCCTTTGTGTGTGTGTGTGTGTGTGTGTGTGTGTGAGCGTGTTGGACCGCTCTCCGTCATAGCATGTCATTTCAGACACTGTTATTCCCAACAGAGGCAGACGCTTCAGCTCAGTGACACAGACCATAAGGTCATCTGTCAAACAAAGGAGCAGAGTGTGTCTTTATAGAACTGTGTCCGTCTAGACTTCTATTATATATATATATATATATATATATATATATATATATGATGAAAAGCTGCCAATTCACAAATCTAGAGTTCTTTTACCCAGCAAACCCTGCTGTTATCCCTCCCCGACTCCTGCTACAGAGTTCAAAGGTTGCCATGGAAACCTGCATCCATGTGGGAAGACAATGTGCTCTGCCCCGAAGCAAGTGGAGCAAGTGCGGGTGGTGGCAGGGGAGGATTCTGCGACCTTTGACCCATGAAGGTGGGGGAACCGAAGTGGGTGGGAGGGGCGCAGGTTGGTTTGATCCTCTCTGGGGGGGCCGCCGCTAAAGGTTGTGGGCGGAGCAGCTCCGGAGCTCGGCGACTCGTGCCGGGCCGCATCCCGGATTTTCCAGAGGGCCCTGGGCGCCGGAGATAGCCGCCGTCTGATCTCGCCTCGCCTCCACCGGGTCGCTGTGATAGAGCGTCTTTTGTGTCAGATCTCGGCGACGGCCGCTCTGTGCGAGGGCGTGCACACGCCTGTGTGTGACAGAGGAGCAGAAAAGTACACATTTCGCACCCGGTGCGAAGGGAGCCTTCAAAGTCATATCGTCGCAGAGAGTAACTATCCTGCTATCGGATAGGAAATGAATCAGTTTACATATCGGAGTCATTTTTCTGCGACAGAATCCCAGAAATATCGCTAGTATTTCCTAATGCCACAACCCGGAGTTGTGGCATTTCTGCAGACCTCAGACTGCTGATTCGTCCCATGACACTTTTGACTTTCGTCTTGCCAGAGGCGCCTTGGGCCAACATTGGTTTTCCATCACTCATTTGCACACCAAGATGTCAATAATATCATGTCACCATGTGGGTCAATTAACCTTGTGAACCTTGTTGAAGCAACCTGAGAAGTTAGGAGGGTTTGATGTGGTGGACAGAGACCCTTCTGAGTCTCTGTGTGGAGAGAGTAACAGAACCATGGATGGATGGATGGAACAACTTTCAGAATAGTTGGAATTCATGGCACCAATCTCTGGGTTTGATGCAGACGTATAGATTGACAAAGTGCAATGTTTTTGCATGGCTGAAAACGACACATTCTCTCGGAGCAAAATGTCAGATTTGAAACGAAAATCACCCTCTAGACCCCTCGGATGCTTCCAAAAGCCAGAATATTTGTGGAGAAATATTCTGTGAGCGTGTTGGCACAGAGGAACCGAAGAGGACAGGCGGGTTATTTACTGCGCGGCCCAGGCGACCTGTCCGTCCTCACGTCGGGGCCCCGGCAGATTAAGATGCAGCCGTTGGCGGCTGCCAGAGCTGGCGGAGATTGATGGGGAGCACGGGGGCCGCAGAGGCCCCGCAGAATTCTGAACAGAGCCCGTGGGCATCATCCAGCAGCGCTTGCTGGCAGCGGGCGGCTTCCTCCTCCTCTCTTTTGTCACCTCTGCTTCCGTGTTGCTTTCTGTCGCTTTTCTGCATCTCCGTTTTTTTTTGTTTTTTTTTTTTGTTTTCCGCTGGCCCCTCCCTCAACCCCCCGCCCGCCCCCCCCAAGTCGAGTCCCGCTGGAGACGCCGGATCAGCAAGTCTAACAAAAAGTGGATCTTGTGAAACTGCAGCTGTGTCAGAAACATGTGAAGAGCAGAGGCTGAATTTACAAGGGAATATGCTCCCCAATAAATAATTCCACCGTCCAAATTGTGTTTTTGGGTCTATTTGGATCCATTGCGCACACTCAGTGTGAGCAACAAGCATACAGGCTCAAATGTTCACACCCCATCTCATGGCTCGGAGCCCCTCTGGAAGTTGTGTCGCACACGTCCTAACTGGAAAAAAAAAGCAGTAGTCTGGCTCTGTACGTCTTCCAAGTTCCTGAGGACAGCTGAGGAACTTAAAATGGGTGGCCAAAAAAAAAAAAAAAAAAAAAAAGCAATTATCTCAGTGTGTCAACATATGCATATCAGCTTGTACTCTGTGGCTCCTCTTCCTTGTGCTGCAGGGACGCAAACAGAAAGATGAGAATGGAAGATGGATGCTCGGATGCGTGTGCGCGCTGGCATCGGCGCGTGTGTACCCCAAGCAAAATGCACTGGTAGGGGTTTTTTTTTGTTTTGTTTTTTTTTTTTTTTTTTTTTTTTTTTTTTTAGTCGGAGTCCCCAGGGCAGCAGACCCATGAGTCAGCGGCCAGTAGGATTTATAGCCAATTGATTAAATTAGCATTTGTTCTGCTTCTGGGACATCAGCTTGTCAGTATAAACACACGGTGAAGCAAACACACACGGACACACTCCCACGCTGGCGAAACAAAACACCCGAACAGCGACTGCAGTCATGGAATGAAATCGGACATTAAGGGGAAAAAAAAGGTCCACGGAGTAGCAGCAGACAATTAGCGATGATGTCAATAAGTCAATGTGATTAACATCCGGATCACTGGGATGTAAGTACTCAAAGAAACACACGCCGCACTCCCAGAAGCCTGTTCCCGAGGAGCGCCTTCGCACCATGCAAAGAGAGGTCGCACACACCGGGCCTGCTGACAAGCCTCTTTTTTATGGCATTCATCAAAGCCATCTGCCATTTTCCGCTCAATTAATTTGTTATGGGAAGTAGGATCAATTAAGTGCGGACCGTAATGGCTTTATATCCTTGTTTCCCTTTTATAGCCCAATATTTTCTGTGCTCCACTCTGGCATGAAAAGGAGGAATCGATATGCCGGGCTATTTTCCCCTTCCGTGGACTAATTTGTTTTTGCCACTTTCTTCTTGGCATGATAAACTGGCTGTAATGAGGGGTTAGGATGGAAGAGACCCGAGGTGGGAGGGGCGGGGGGACCCTCCTTTTAAGCCAGGAGCTCTAATGGACGATGCAAGGCGAGACCGGCTCTAATCTGACAAGATCCCATCTGGATGTCAGGAGCAACGTTTCCCCTACGTACCTCAAGGTTTGGCAGTATCAACAGGGATTGACCTTTGCTTTGTTATCATTTCAAACTGTTGGTCAGCCGCTGAGAGAGTCAGTAGCTTAGACCGTGGCAAAGACGGCAATGATAAGGACAGTCATGGGACAGTTGGTTTGACAGTGATGAGTGGAGCTGAGTGGGCAGGCGGCGGCATTAGCACCAGCATCACGAGCCTCGCCCTGTTCACCATGACCCCTTGCATTGTATTGATCCCTGCCCGGTTAAGCCTGCTGATGGGCTTGATGATACGACGAAGAAGTGGGAGGGGGACAATAAGAGGGTACTTAAGCATGTGCCTGGCTCTCGAGAGTGGCGAGGAAGCCTTATTACTCCTGAAGCAGCGCCGATGACATTGCCATATTGATTTTGACATCATCTGGTTGGGGACATGCTTCTGTAGCCAAGTCTTAAACCGAGGTGACCTGGGTGTCAACATGTTTGTGTCAGCGAGCTTTAAGGGTTGCAACTGTGCAGCGAAGCCGAGTCGAGGCTGTATCGCGCTGCCTTGTTTCTACGGAGTGGGACGGTACGCGTTTTTCTGCTCCACCGTATTCTGGACAGCTCTCCTTCCGCAAGTTTGACTCTCAGTGGACAGGCGGGTCAGAGTCCAAATGACTAATGTGGGCACACTTGTGTCATGCTCTTTTGTGCCCTAATCAATGGACCCAGTTGGGTGCTGCCAGTTGCTACCCCCCCCCCAATTGTACCGTACCATAGTCAAACGGATCTAAACTGAATACCAAACATCCTATTAACTCAGTTTTGAGACGGAAAACTTCTACATATTTTTTTAAAAGTAATTTCTAACACGTTAACAATATGACAAATATTCTAATCAAAGATTTCATTTGTTTTTTTGTTTTTTTTTCAGTTCTGTTTTAAAAAAAAGTACCTCTAACCTAATTTTAGAGCAGCTCTTCCTGCTGCCTGTTTGCAAAGGTCGAAGTTCCCCATTGTTTTCAAAAGTGCATTAAGGCACTAAAGCAGTTACCACACTAGGAAATGCAATTCATCACTTGATGGATGATGACCCCCCCCCCCCCCCCCCCCTTTAAACCAAACGTTGCTGTGCGGCTCCATAAAGTTGTGCTCATTTCATTTGTATTGAAAGTAGCGCTGCTCTGCCGGAACTGCGGAGGAAGAAATCAATGCACGTCCCCACCTAAATTTTCCCTTCCTAAGGTTTTGTTTTGACAGGGAGAAGAAATATGTAACTCAGAGTGTGTTATTGGGGAAAGATGAAAATAAAGAGTGGCTATGAATTCCGGAAATATTAACCTGCAGATTAAATCTCAGTGGCTTAGTATTTGTAAAGCAGTTCACTAAAGAACGTCGTATACATGCTTGTTTCAATGGGTACACAAAGGCAAAGCATCCATTTTCCATTTTAGATTATGAGCTAATCTTGTGATTGTGGTACTTCAATTTTCTATGAAAAGTATTGCCTTTAACCGACTTACCAATAGTAACAGTGTGTCAGGAAAATGTCAGTACGCAGGGTTCATAAACCATAAATATTGTTTTCTCTTCATGGAGGTCTATTTCTGACCTGAGCACGAACGGCTTTCATTGCCAGAAACTTTCTCAAATGTTTTGCAAGCGAGCTCGCCCGTGCATCTCTGCAGCCCGAACGTTTTGCAGCTTATTCTGCCGGGCACGTCAAAACATGCAACGCACTTCCCTGAGACGTGCAGAGTTCTTTGCACAGTGTCACAGCTCAAAGCGGTTCTGTTACCCTTTTTTTTTTGTTTGTTTGTTTTCTTTTTTGACAGAAAGTACCACGTTAGTTCTGTCAATGTAACCTGTAAATGCCAGGTTTGTAGCTTGTAAGTCGCAGGAAATTCACACAAATGTTTTAGGATTAACAAGGAAATGTCTTCTAAGCATTGAGGAAACTAACATGATGAGTAATCTGAATGTCCTGGAAAGTATCCTGTCAGGGTTAGGGTTGGGTTAGGGTTAGGGTAGATGACACGGAGACAACTTTTGTCTTACAACCTTTCTGTTTGTTGCATCACCTGTTGATGCCTTCCACAATGAAAAAGTATCTTGTCCAACAAAAAAAGGACAATCACAGAATAAAAGTGGGTCGACTGAGCTGAAGGTAACTGAGATAGTTTAGCCTGAAAAAGATAAATACGAATGTTTCTGATTAGCAGGTGTACCAAAGGAACGTGGGCCAAGTATCACCAAAGCAGGCATGAGGAAAATCCTGCAGATTTAGCTACTGGTTAGAAGACCAGGGTATCTCCACCTACCTGGAAATCAGGTGTTTGGAAGCTGCAATTACCACAGCTGACATCCAAGTAGTCACACCCTGTTGAGACAGAAAGACGAACCACAAGGGAATTTGCTGGAAGAGGATCAAGAGGAATGGTGATCACTGCCAGACTCCAAACACTTGGGCAAGCCTTTCCCAGTTGTGTTTCTTTCAGTGGGTGTGTGCTTATCCTCACGGACTCAAAAATGATTCTACGAAGGAGCTTCTCTTCACAGGAATTCGAGCGTCTGTCATAAAATCACCGCTCATTTGTCTCACCCTAAGGATAATTTTAGGAAGGGACACCCCGCAGTCTCAAGAGACACTTCACAGCTTTCAGGGTTGTGCGTGTTTGTACTTCTTCGTGCTGAATGTACATCGGGGTGAGCGCAGGTGAATGGTCAACCCTGTTGGACGCAAGTTTCATCGGTAATCAGACTGCAAATGGTGGGCGGAGAGCAAGACTTGGCTGCCCGTCAAGACCGGCCAGAGATTAAAAGTCCATCGATCCAGCTGTAATTTATTTATCAATTCAACTAAAAATTAGACATTGACCTCCTTCTCTGAAATCCGTCCACTTAATCTTGCTGACTGGGTGAGTGGAATACCAAGGGAGATGTCAAATGTGGGGCCCCGTCTTTCTAAAACAGCTAAACAGGTCACGGTGAGAAGCATCTTGCCTGCTCTTCCTTTCAATTCAGAGTTTGGATGGAAGACTATGAAAAGTTCCAGGCGTCAGCTCCTGCTTTTCTTTCAAACCCCCAGGACTTCCTCTTCAGACAACAAGCAACTCGCATGTTTCCTCAGTCCTGTGCCAAACCCGCCGCTCCCCCCCACCTCCTCCACCGTAGCCGTATTCCCGTCACTTCTCCCGCTCTTCTCATCTTCCCTTTCCTCTCTAGCTATCACAGAGTGCTGCCTTTCTTCCCCGCACTTATTTCACTCCCAAACGCGCCAGCCATACCTACGCTCTGCAACTTCCTTATCAGCACATCAAAGTCTTATCGGTACCCTCTTCTCCCCCCTTCGCATCGGTTACAGATGTGCAGAGTTTCTCTCAGGGCCCGAATCCTGCTGACTCCAGAAAACAAACAATCACATCATTATGAAAGCTTCATCCGTTTCTTGCGTGTTTTCGTCTTTCTCCTCATGCTCTGAGGGAATCAGAGGGTGTCTTGGCTCACATTCTTGCCAGGCGATGTGTGTATGTTGGGCACCTCACCTCACGGCCACCCCTCTCTATCCTGCTCACCCCTTCCTGAACCCTCCCCATGACTGACCCTGTAATTCAATTAAAAGCACATTAAGGTGAAATGAATTGCAGCAAATTTAATTAGCTGCTGACGAAGGCCGGCTGGACGGATGGCTGACTTGGAGCCGATCTCTTAGGTGGGCAGCGGGGACTTGCGGGGCAGATGACCACAGTTCACCTTTAACCCGCAGATCTCCAAGAGTTGAGTACCTTCGGCTGGCAAGCCGACCGAGGTTTTTCGTGCCCTGATGCCAATCGGGCTCGTATCTGTAAGGAACGAGAGACAGATTCAATGCAAACTTGTTCAGAGGCATCGACCAACACACTCACAGACCCACTGCAGAAGTCGGTCGTTGTTTTTCTTGCTGCACTGTGACTAAGCAGATAAAGTAAAGCAAATGACCCTATTTAAATTCAAGCTAATTCAAAAATATTTGATTAATTATAACGGGAAATTCGATGCATCTCACAGACGCGTCTTCAGAGTTGTTGGAGTTGCCGATGATAGCTGTGGGCAGGAAGGCTCCGTCTAACTGAAGAACTTCTGACAGTTTAATAGTCCAACTCGTTGGAGACTATTACATTTCTGTCATTAAAGTCTTGAGACTTGACTTGGACTCGCGAGCGAGCGACCCCAGCCTCCTCAGGAGTGGTTCAAAGTCTTCTGATGCGATCTGTTTCGCCTCGATCGGGTTCAAATCATTTCTGCTCCTATAAAGTCAAGAAATGGTTTATTGCGTTTCGCAAACTTTTGGGACGCTTCTTGCTGTGCTGCAGAATTCATCCCTGCCCTCCCGCCACCCCCTTCCTTCCTCTTATCCCCCTTCTCTCTGGAAACCTTTCCTGCTGCAGCCACCCAATGTGCACAGTCAGCAGAGCAGTCAGCGCAACCCACTGTGGCATTTGCATCGTGTGACTGAGTGCGTGTTAGTTTGTGTGTGTGTGTGTGTGTGTGCGTGTGTGCGCACATCTTCTAATGAAGAGAGACAGCCTCTGCTGGGGTCCCTGTTTCCACGGCGTGAGGGGTCTCAGGTAGCCAGTGGACAGCTGGTGTGTTTGCCGTAGTTCACATGCTCACATATGTGCATTCTTGCAGTATTGGCGTGCTTGCAGTTTCACTTTTCAGGATATGCAAGTTTGCACCGATGTGCATCGGTGTGCAGTAAAATACATAAATGTGTATGCGTGTATGTGTGTGTGTGTGACAGAGAGAGAGAGAGAGAGAGAGAGAGAGAGAGAGAGAGAGAGAGAGA